>JAWZYT010000728.1:0-90000 GCA_034508575.1 Petrolisthes manimaculis
ATCGTGTAACTGTCACTTAGAAAATGATAAACAAACCGACTTGTACCGTAGGAAACACGTATATTTCCTATCAATTGTGCCTGTATGGGTGTGTTTTGTGGTGTTATTTTCTTATTACTACCCCATTATATATCGTGTGTCATGATTTATACACTAAATAATAATTTGTAACCTTGTAGGAATATCATGGTGTCACTCACGTACATATATTCACTACGGTATTGTCTTACGATCGTTAGAGCACAAATTCGGACAAGGGCAAATACTTAAAAATCGCCCAGCCATCGTGGGGTCCCAGAATCGACTGAGTGGGGTAGCGGATCGATATTGTGAGTGTATTTTCTCGCCCAACGACAAGAAAAACTAGCCCTACAGGGCGCGAAATAGCGCTAAATCGCTGTGACGGTAGGTGCAGTTGCCCGGTTCCTTACGTAAGACGTTCTATCACGTCAACCGGCCTTTTAGGGGGTTAAGTACCCTACACAAATTTCATTTACTAACTTATTTTATCTATTTATTTAACTTTATTTCTTATTCACTATTTACTCTTTATTTACTCTTTATTTCCCATATTTGTGTTGCCAGTTTTCCAACGTGTTTGTTGTAAATAATTCCACATTTCTATTTATTTTCTACATTGAAATTCTATATTTAATTTTATTCCAGGTATAAACTACAAATTTACTGTATTCGTATATATTGAGTTCTCAGTTTCCCAAACGTTTTTATTCCACATCTGTATTTTTTTTTTTTATTATAGTTCCATACAGTATAATTTTCAGGCTCTACTCGTTCGTCTTTAAATTTCTGTACTAATATTAATATTTCTGTATTTTAATTAATTCCTATAACCAGTCTCTCCCTACCAAACACCCCCCCCCCCCTCCCCACCACACCTCACATCTCTTCTCCACTCCCCTTTGTCCAGTGAACTCGCCCCCCCCCCCCCCCGTCCTATCTCACCTCACCTCACTCACCTCTCCTCTCTCTTTTCCTCCACTCCCAAGGGACATTAGCCCCTACCTACCTTCCTACACCCCCCCCCCCCCCCAGCCCCACCTCACCTCTCTTCTCCTCCACTCCCAAGGGACATTAATCCCTACCTACCTTCCTACAGCCTCACCTCACCTCACCTCTCCCTGTTTAGTATAATCGTAACCCTCCTTGTTTAGCATTAATCTCCACTCACTACCTGTACCTTATCGTCCCCCCATCCATCACCCCATATCCTCATCAACTTGAAATTGTTTAATAAATAAATATAATAATATATTATTGAATTAGTAAATTAATTAATAAACTAATATATAAATCAATAAATTAATAAATAAATTAATAAACTAACTGTTACATATATTGATAAACTAATTGTTAAATTAATTGTTAAATAAATGATAAATAGATTAATAAACTAACCACCAAATAAATTAATTACCAAATAAATATTTTCATCAATACATTTTAAGTTTACAGCATACATATTTAATTCATTTTTTAATATATTTCTATACACGTTCGTGTTCAATTGACAACTTTATTCCCTTCCAGGACTGTACATTTGCATTTCTTTGTCCTTTCAATAATTTTATTGCTTTCCAGGCCTACACATTTATATTTCTTTTTGTTCAGTTGATATTATTCCCTTACAGGCCTAAAACAATAACACCATATCTTAATTCAACCCTACCCACTACACTCACCTCACCTCACCTTGTGATTCTCTTCCACTCCTCACCTCACCTCACTCACCTCACCTCACCTTACCTTGTGATCCTCTTCCACTCCTCACCTCACCTCACTCACCTCACCTCACCTTACCCTGTGATCCTCTTCCACTCCTACCACCTCACCTCTCCTTGGTATTCCCAGCCCCCCACCAGATAATCCCTACTCACCTGACCCTATACCTATACCCTATCTCCCCCCCCCCCCCCCCCTCAAACCCACACCAACAGTCGACATTTTCGTACATCACCCCATATTCATACCAACTTGAAATTGATTATTAAACAAATAGAATAATATATTATTGAATTAATAAATTAATTAATAATTTAATATATAAATCAATAAATTATTAAATAAAATTAATAAACTAATTGCTAAATAAATTGATAAACTAACTAATAAATTAATTGTTAAATAATTTGTTGAATAAATTGATAAATTGATTGTTAAATTAATTGACTAATAAATTGTTAAATAGATCAATAAATTAACTACCAAATATATATTTTCATCAATACGTTTTAATTTTACAGCATACATATTTAACTCAATTTTAATATATTTCTATAGACGTTCGTGACCAATTGACAACTTTATTCCCTTCTAGGCCGGGACATTTGCATTTCTTTGTCCTTTCAATAACTTTATTCCTTTCCAGGCCTACACATTTGTATATCTTGTTTATAAATAAATTCATAATATATAAATAATAAATTAATTCAATAATAACAAAACAATATTAATAACACTACTAAGTAATCATATAAAATCATAAATTTATAAATAGATTAATAAATAAATTAATAAATAATTTACAGCTAAATTAATAAATAGTTTGAATCTAAATTAATAAATAGTTTGAATCTAAATTAATAAATAATTTTAATCTAAATAAATAAATAATTTAAATCTAAATAAATAATCTAAATATAAATTAATAATTAATCCAATTTAAATAAGTAAATTTACAAATTGACAAGCAAAAAAAATCAATAAATATTCACCATGGCACCTCAATACACCTGTTTGACTTGCTCTGGAACTTTTGGCCCTACTATTTTCGCGAACAGAGACTTCCATATCTGTAGATTCTGCCAGTTACGAGAGGATTTGTCGACCGACCTGAAGGCAGCACATTGCAAGATCGAGGCCCTGAATGAGAAGTTGGAAACACTACAGGAATTCGCCGCAATGAACGTAGGAATGACAGCGACGCCTACAGAACCCGTCGTCACAGCCCCTGTACAGACTGCCTCTACACCCTTACCTCCACAGGCACCACCAACTACACCATCTTCACAGGAGGAGTTCCGCGTCGTCAGGAACAACACACGACCCAGGAAGAACATCATACCCATCACTACTTGTCAAAACCGCTTCAAGATCCTGGCACAAGACGACGATGAAGACGACACCGAGGTCAGGCTGGTTGGTGACTCCATGGTAAGGGGTCAACTCTCCGAGTTTTGTGGTCGAGCACCCAAGACTAGGAAGCGCTTCTGCATCCCAGGTGGCGGCCTAGACGACGTGACCGACGTAGTGGATGAAGTGACACGCCAGGCCCCCGACAACACCACGTACGTCATCCACGTTGGAACCAACGATGTATTGAAGACCCGATCGGAGGAGCTACTCAACAAGTACCGTAAGTTGATTGGTAAGTTCAAGGAGAAAACTAAAAACATAATACTTTCTGGAATCATCCCCCGCAGACAAGCCGACACCCGCTTCTACAACACCGCCACCAGCATCAACCGACGACTTGCCAGCATCTGCAACGAGGAGAACGTCGATTTCATCAACACCTGGGACAACTTCTTTTTTGATAACTCTTTATTCTCAGATGATGGTGTCCATTTGAACCAGGTGGGATCAGCCCGTTTCGGACGTTTGCTGAACGACGCGGTCATCAACCACCGATCAAAAAACGGGACTACCCAGGTACGTCAAGGTCAGGTAACGTAAAACAAACAAATAGAGTAAACCGAAATAGCTTAAAGGTTTTTTACGTAAACGCTCGCAGCATCCATAACAAATTTACAGATTTAGAGGAATTAACTTTCACAGAAAATTATGATATAATCGGCATAACCGAATCGTGGCTAAATACTGAAAGCAGAGATTTCCTAGCAGAGTATAAAATTCCCGGTTACACAATATTTGAAAAAGGACGAACAAATAAAAGGGGAGGCGGTGTTCTATTATATATTAAAGACGATCTTAAACCAATCCTATTATCAAAGCCACATATTGATAACGTAGATACACTTTATATACTCATTAGAAATATTTGTGGGGCGAAACTTTTGTTAGCTTTATTATACAGACCCCCAGCTCAACCTGTACAAACCGACCGTGATATCTATGAGCAATTAAACGAAATTATTAACACGCAACATTCCATAATTCTTGGTGACTTTAATTTACCAGTAACAAAGTGGGGAGAACCGTTATCAGCTCATTATGGTCAAGATCTTTACACTAACTTACAAGAGAGCTCCCTTATCCAATTTGTCAACAGCCCAACTCGCGGAAATAATGTTCTTGACCTAGTATTTGCAACAAACGAAGACATGATAGAGAATACTAACGTAGGTGAAGAATTTACCAATAGCGACCACCGCATAATAACTTTCAGTATAAATTTTAACAAAAGCGACATAAAGTACAGCTACGAAAAAATCCCCGATTTTAGAAAAGCCAATTTCAACCAACTCAGAGCGATACTAAAAGAAACCGACTGGAAATGTCTGCGAGACACTATTGACATAAATACACAATGGAACTTTTTCACTAATGCGTACACAAAAGCGGTCAGGGATAGCATACCATTAAAAAACCGACGTTCAGCACAAAATTTAAAGCCCAAGTGGTGGAGTAAAGATATAGCCGACTGTTTACGAGCCAAAAAGAACGCCCATAATAAAGTAAAAATCACAGCCAATAATGACGACCGTGCCAAGTTTACAGACTTACGAAGAAAAGCCAAAAAGTTAATCAAACAGAGTAAAAAGGAAATTGAAAAACACGTTGCAAATCAGAGTAAGACAAACCCGAAAGAGTTCTACAGTTATATTCGACAAAAGAAAGTACTTACGTCAACTATCGGTCCAATTCTTGATGAAAATGGGGACTTTACGACAGATGAAGAGCGAATGAGTAGTATCCTAAATACTTTCTTTGCATCAGTCTTTACTATAGAAAACCCGAACGATATACCAGCTGAAACAACAGTCCAAAATGAAAACACCGAGGTTTTAAATAATATCAGCATAACAGAAAATGACGTAATCAAATGTATTGATAAATTAAATGTAAATAAGTCACCTGGGCCTGACACGATCTCCCCTCGCGTAATAAAGGAAGCTAAAAGCGAAATAGTAAAACCTCTGACTCTGCTATTTAATTATTCTTTACACACTGGAACAATACCTGATGATTGGAAGCTCGCTAACGTAACACCAATATTTAAAAAAGGCAGTAAATCTTTACCTAGTAATTATCGCCCTATCAGCCTAACGTCAGTAGTATGCAAAATGTTAGAGACAATCATACGAGATAAACTTACAAATCATTTAGAGGAAAATAACTTACTCAGAGACACTCAACACGGTTTCCGCAATAAACGCTCTTGCCTAACGAATCTATTAGACTTTTTAAATGACATTTTTAACGAATATGATAAGAGTAAAGCAGTAGACATAATTTATCTTGATTTCCAAAAAGCCTTTGACAAAGTTCCCCATAAACGTTTAATAACTAAATTAAAATCTCACAGAATCCAAGGCGACACCGTAAGATGGATAGAGAACTGGCTAAGAAACCGTAAACAACGTGTGGTAATAAATGGTAAATCATCTAATTGGACTGGTGTTACGAGCGGGGTGCCACAAGGGTCTGTTTTAGGCCCAATCCTTTTCCTAGTTTACATAAACGACATAGATGAAGGTCTCTCATGCATAATATCGAAGTTTGCAGATGACACTAAAATTGCAAATACAGTACTCACTAACGCACAAACTAAAGAAATGCAAGATAATCTCGATAAATTGTCGAATTGGGCGAAAACTTGGCAAATGTCCTTCAATGCAGATAAATGTAAAGTACTCCATATCGGACATCGTAACGTAATTGCAAACTACTCGTTAAATGGTAATCAAATTAAAAGCGTGGATCAAGAGACAGACTTAGGGGTCACAATATCAAGTAACCTAAAACCCAGTCAGCAATTTACGGAAGTAATTAAGAAAGCAAATAAAACTATCGGCTTTATTGGCAGAGCATTCGAGTATAAGTCTAAAGACACAATCCTCACTTTGTATAATTCCTTGGTCCGTCCCCTTATGGAATATTGTGTCCAAGCCTGGTGCCCGTACTACCAGAAAGATATAGTAAAATTGGAACGAGTCCAACGTAGAGTTACTAAAATGATACCATGTCTAAGAAACAAAACGTATGAAGAGCGGCTAAATAAATTGAATCTATTCCCATTAGCACAACGTAGATTGAGAGGCGACTTAATCCAGGTATTCAAAATAATCAAAGGCATAGACAATATGGACTGCAACAAATATTTCAATATCGATCAATCAAACTACACGAGAGGTAATGGCTGTAAAATCATAGGTAAATCTTTTAATTCACATGAATCCAAGAATTTCTTTTTTAACCGAGTCGTCAACTTATGGAATGGGCTTCCCCGTAACGTAATAGAATGTAACACAGTAGATAGCTTCAAACGTCGCCTTGATAAACACCTTGCATCTAATCCCCGACTATCGATGTTTACTAATGAATAATTTTTTGCCCATTACAGGTGGCAAGTTAGCCAAATTTCAACTACTTTCTATCTTTCCTATAAAATTTCCTTGTGGAGTTTTCTCTACCAACTCCACAAGGTTCTGACTCCTAACTTTATTTCCAGTACGGCTAAGGCCGGAGGGATTGGAGGGTGGGGAGAGAGCCTTCTACTTTGCTATCCTTACCTACGACTATCACTGGGGAGATTTTCATTCTCTACCAGTAACCTTCTAATCAGATCACCCCGTGTGGACCGTAAGGTCTGTTGTGGTCTGTGATTCTATGTAACTCTATGTAACTCTCTCTCTCTCTCTCTCTCCTCTCTACTCTCTACTCTCCCCGAACAGAGTATACCCTTAAGGGCAATGCTCTCGTAAGCACTGATACTGAGAAAGACTTGGGTGTAACTATCACTAGCGACCTCAAGTTCTCAAAGCAGTGTATTGAGGCAGAGAAGAAAGCCCAAAGGATGTTAGGGTACATAAAGCGGCAGTTTGGATACCGGAACAAGGAGATAGTACTTTGTCTGTACAATTCCCTTGTCCGACCGCACCTGGAGTATGCAGTCCAGTTTTGGAGTCCCTCTTACCGAAAGGATATTACGAGATTGGAACGAGTGCAAGCCAGGGCAACCAAACTTATACCCTCTCTTAGACACAAGAGCTATGAAGATCGGTTGGTAGAACTCAACCTGTTCTCTTTGGAAACTCGGAGACTGCGTGGTCAGCTTATCGAAGTGTTTAAAATACTACGAGGCTTTGACAATGTAGACTACAGGGACATTTTCCAACTCAGTGAGGGCACAACCAGGAATCATGGCTACAAACTTGAACTGAAGCGATACAACCGTGATCGGTGTGGTAAATTCTTTACATACAGCATCTGCGGTACTTGGAACGCGCTTCCTGCTGATGTAGTCAACAGCAACTCTGTGGATCAGTTCAAGTCAAGATTAGACAAAGTCTTAAATCACCGTTTAGGTGTTTAAGCCGTTGTGTGAGTGTTCCTTGATGGTTTCACATGACACATTCAAGGACGGTCACATACTTGCACAACTAAACCCACAGGTACCCTCTTTGTATGGATCGTAAGGTCTTCTAGGGTACTTCTTTTCCTTGTAACTCTCTCTCTCTCTCTCTCTCTCTCTCTCTCTCTCTCTCTCTCTCTCTCTCTCTCTCTCTCTCTCTCTTTTTTTTTCAATTTAAGCCTACTTTCCAACTCTCCTATAAAATTTCCTTGTGTCTGTTTTCTTCCAGCCACAAGGTACTGCTTCTATCATTACTTTCATGTAGGGTGTAATGCCCGAGGGAGAGGTGGGTGGGGAGAGAGCCTTCTGCTTTACTATCCTTTACTATCCTTCACTAATCATTGTTATTATTTTTTTTTCCCTAACGTTAAGGCCGGACCACCTCGAAGGGACCGCAAGGTCTGTGTGGCCCGTGTATCTATGTAATTCTATGTAATTCTCTCTCTCTCTCTCTCTCTCTCTCTCTCTCTCTCTCTCTCTCTCTCTCTCTCTCTCTCTCTCTCTCTCTCTCTCTCTCTCTCAATGCATACGTGATCATTTTCCCCAACTTTTTTCTAAACAGCAAAACCTTCAGCTTCAGCACTTAAAACAAAAAATACACACACACACACACAATCAAACTTGGAATGTTTGATCAATAAGGAATAACACACACCCAAGTGAAATGAATTTGGTGGAGAATTTTGTATGCATGAGTGAGTATAGAAATTTTGTATGTATTATTATTATTATTATTATTATTATTATTATTATTATTATCATTATAACTTTCTCCTTGTATCACCTTCTATTATTATTTTCTCTTCTATCATCTATTCTTTCTATTACCTTTTCTTTTTATTCCCTTTTCCTTCTGTCACCTTCTATACTTTCATTTTCTTCTTCTATCACCTTTCCTTTCTTCCTCCCTTTAATTAAGGCACCGTGATGTAGTCAGAAAATTGGAGGTAAATGAGTCCTTCAAATATAGCCACGACACACACACACACACACACACACACACACACATGTACTAAATGTGTTACCCCCTAGAAAGAACTTCTGACCACAACTCTACGCACATACAACAACAACAACAAAAACAACAGCAACAATAACAAAAACAAAATCATCAACAACAAAAACAAAAACAACAATAAAAACAATAAAATCAACATCAACATCAACACTCACAGGGTTTTTTGACGGTGACAGTCAACATGGGTTGGATGGAGTGTGAAATTTTCTTGTTGGGTACCGCAACAAGTTTCACCTGTACCGTATCGTCTGGTGTTGTTGACCAATCTGTGTATATGTATCCTCGTGGTGTTATTGGTGTTTCCTGGGTTGTATTGTTGGTGTTGTCTGAGTGGTGTGGTGGTGGTGTCATTGCTGTTTCCTGTGTTATGTTGGTGTTAGTGGTGTTCATATCTGTGTGTTCGTTTGCCGGTGGAGGTGGATGTGCTGTGGGTGGGTTGGGTGGAGGTGGAGCTTGTGTTGTGGGTGGTGTGGGTGGAGGTTCTGTTTCCTCCATTTCATAACTATAAGACCCCTTGAATCCTTCTGTTTCTAGTGACCGTCCCAACAACAATAACATCACCATCATCTCCATTATCCTCATCATCTTGGACACAGCCAGACTCATCTTCTCGTGTCCTGAAAGATAGAAATGCAAATATGTATATGTGTGTGTGTGTGTGTGTGTGTGTGTGTGTGTGTGTAAGCTCTAAGTCGATTCATGTAGACTAGTTGTTCACAAACATTTCTATCTTCTGAAAACCAGTATGTATATTGTTACGACCGTCAGACATTTGTGTGATTTATGGCACGTATGCTAAGTGGTTGTTTCCGGCGTCCTGCGAGCAATGGTTCTTATGATATTGTGATGCTCCCAGGACGACCTGTCCTTTATCTATATTATGTATCCCTTTAATATTTCATTGTAGGTATTAAGTCTGTATATTGTGATTTATGGGTGAATTGTAATATTCATGTACATTAGTGTGCTGGTCGGATGCGTAGGAGTTCTAGAATTCGATGACGTCACTCCTGTGTGGAGAGGCCTTCGTGCCGGAACCAATAAGAATTAATTCTGAGTTTAGCCAATAAGAGTGAGAGATTACCATATATGGTGTTGGGAAGCTTTGCTCGGCGAGTAAGGGACCTCACCAGGTCAGACCTGATCGAGAGGCAGAGCTGTTCACATCACCACCACCACCGCCTCGCTCCTTTCTCCTTGGCTGAGTATTTCAATTCCCTATTCCTGAGTACTAGGGTTCTGTCTCATTGGTACTGTGTGGCCACTGTGTTTAGTGTATTGAATGAATTTGGTGTAGGGTTTTATCCCTAGATTTTGGTAGAAGTTACTATGTGAATTCAGCTATAGGAGGGGAGACGTACGTGTGGTGTTGGTTTGATTATTGGTTCTGACTGGGCCTGTCACTAATTCCTAGTAATTAGTGCGCACTCGAGTAACCCAGGTACTAACTTTGTGTTAATTTATAATGTGAAGTGACTTATCTTATGTGGTGTTAATTTATACTGTGAAGTGATTCATCTTATGAGCTGTGTTAATTTATATTGTGGAGTGATATTTGTAGTGGCATTTACTTGTTATTTCAACTGGCTGTAACTGTAACCTAGCAATCTTAACTGTTGACGAACTTTTCTCTTAACAGTGGTTAAACTTAATTATTAATAAATATTGTTAATTTTTCGAAACACTTTTAAACCCTCTTCCTCAGTGTTCCTAAATTTCTCTTGCGCCCTTGAGTTAACCCATAAGCGTAAAACTGTTGCAACGAAGCCTCCTAACTAATTCACCTCAATATTTTATTAATCGATTCATTGACAGGTTACCCAGTTCTTTATGGGAACCTTGTCGGGCTTAACCTTGGGTCGTAACAGAAAAGTGGCGACCTCGCCAGGATAGTTAAGAGTTGCAGTTACATCCAGTTGACTGTATTTCCATTACTTCCATTACGTCAATAACCTTTATGTTCCAGAAGTGTTGTAAGGTTTTGTGACTATTTTAATATTTTCTTGTATGTGAAATTGTGTTTTTGTGAACATTACATCATGGAAGGTAAACAGGAGTCAGAGCGTCCCTTTAACATTATTAACAGTACTGATGTACGGAATTTCATAGCATCTAATCCTTCGCCAGAGGATTTAGATGAGCTTGGTAAGCATGAGCTGAAATTACTGGCCACTCATTATCAACTTGACCTACCTGTTGGGATTAATAGACACCCTTTGCTGATTGCCTTAAGAGAAGTAATGTTTGATATTCCTAACCCTTACTTAGATGAGGATCAACAGGAAGTTGAACCCCTTCGTCAACCTACCCCCACCCCTTATGTTCGCTCAGAGATAGTTCAGCCTGTTTTGAGCGCTAGTGAGTACCTCAAACTTAAGGAATTAGAGCTGAGAATGGCAGAGACTCAGGCGCAGGAGCGTAGGGAAATGGCGGAACAGGAAAGAATTAAGCTTGAACGTGAGAAACTAAACCCTGGAGTATTAACGGGTAATGATTCCCCCCAACAGTCTAGCCTCTGCAAGAACTTTTCTGACCGCATCAAGGTCATTCCCCCTTTTAATGAAAGTGATGTGCTAGAATTTTTTAATGCATTTGAGAAGACAGCCATGGGTCTTGAGTGGCCTAGGAAGGAGTGGTCAGTAATTGCCCAAACATCTTTTAAAGGAAAAGCCAGAAAAGTTTATGATCACCTTACATTTTCTCAGTGCTCCAATTATGATTACATGAAGTCAGAGATTCTTAAGACATACACTCTTACTCCTGAAGCATACCGGCAGAGTTTTCGTAAAGTGAACAAGAAGGCTGATGAGTCTTATTTGGATTTTGCTACCAGACTAGAACATTCATATTTAATGTGGCTCAGATCCTGTGATGTAATGACTGGTGATGATGAGGTGGATGGAGCCAAACTGTATCAATTGATGTTGGTGGAACAATTTTTGTTTAGAGTGCCAAAAGAGACGGAGTTCTACCTCAGGGATAGGGAATTTGATCTCAGCAAAATTAAATCTGCTGCCACTAAGGCTGACCATTACTGGGTCAATAGGAGAGCGGCGTATGGTGCAGGTGACAGCAGTCCTGCTCAGGGTCAAACTAACCGTCCCTCCAACATTAACCATCCTTCCCAATCTCGCAACAATCCTCAATATTCTGCTAAATTTAATTGCCCCAAGAACCCTGTCCATAATCCTAATAATGCGTCTTCAACTGGTTCTTCCCAACCTCATAAGAAAGCTCAACCGTTCCCGGCAAAGTATAGTTCCCCCTATTATTGTAACTACTGCCGCAGATCTGGACACACAGAGGACCGCTGCTTTGCCAAGCACAGCAAGAGTGGTGTGACAAAGCCTCATGCATTTTCATTTACAGGCTCGGAGGTGCGTCTCCCAGTTTCACAGATGACTTGTGTGGTCGACCCTCAAGATACTCGCCCAGTTGTAGAGGAGGTGAA
Organism: Petrolisthes manimaculis; assembly: GCA_034508575.1. Lineage (NCBI taxonomy): Eukaryota > Metazoa > Arthropoda > Malacostraca > Decapoda > Porcellanidae > Petrolisthes > Petrolisthes manimaculis. The sequence goes on from JAWZYT010000728.1 coordinate 12,025, forward strand.
ACACACACCGGCTGCAGACAAGGCTAAACCAGGGAGTGATGTTGCTTTGTCCTATACTACAACTCCTGTTGAGTCATGTAGGCCCTTTGTTTTTTATGGTTATGTTACTCTTGGTGGTCGGAAATATCCTGTTACCATTCTCAGAGATACTGGGGCTACTGGGTCTTTGCTCATTAATCCTACAGGTAAACCCCTACAGAGTAGTGAGAGCATTTTGATTCGAGGGGTTGCTGGGTTTGATACATTCCCTACGGTGAGCATTAATCTAGAGTGTGAATTATTGAAGGCAACAGCTGATGTGGGTATAGTTGACAGCCTACCAGTTCCAGGTATAGACCTTCTTCTAGGGAATGATATCGCAGGTGCCAAGGTTTTTCCTCATCCCATTGTTTCTAGTGAGCCTTTGAGTGTTCCAGAAACTGTAGCTCTGGAGGAGCAGCATCCCGAAGTGTTTAATGTGTGTGCTGTAACTCGCTCTATGGCGAAGGTGATGGACACTGTCCCTGAGAATGAGGAGAGTGGTATGAGCAAGGAGAGAGAGAGAGGTAGTATGGAGAGGGATGGTGTGGTGACTAACGAGTATGAGGAGCCTGTTGCAGTTGAGGAAGGAGCCCTGGCTCAGTTAGTTGAACCCCCGTTACCTACCCCCCTCAATGATATTGATTTGTCTACATTTAAAAAATTACAGTTGAATGATCCTCAGATTGCCCCACTTAGGAATATTGCAGGAGATGAGAATTTATGTCAGAAAGAAAGTGGTGTTGTATTTTATGAAAAATGTGGTGTATTATGGAGGAGGTATAGACCTCCTCAGGTTAATGTAGATGACGGAGTATGGGATTTACACCAACTCGTAGTCCCACAGCAATGCCGACGCCAGCTGCTGGAGATGGCCCACGCTGGACACCTGGGAGTCCGCAAGACCCTGCAACGGCTGAGGGCTCACTTCTACTGGAAGCACATGAAGACGGATGTCGCCCGCTTCGTCAAGGTGTGTCACCACTGTCAAGTCGCCGGAAAGCCGAACCAGTCAGTGCCCGTTAGTCCTCTAAAACCTATACCTGTCATGCAAAACCCCTTTGAGAGGATTCAAATAGACATTGTGGGGCCCTTACCCAAGACTTCCTCAGGGTATAGTTACCTCCTTACAATTCTTGATGTTGCCACTAGATACCCTGAGGCTATCCCTCTACGCACCATGCATGCCAAGGTAGTGGTTAGGGAACTTTTGTACTTCTTTACGAGATTTGGGTTGCCATTGGAGGTACAGTCCGACCAGGGCACAAACTTTATGTCAAAATTGTTTAAGGAAAGTTTGAGAGACTTGGGCATAGCGCATATTGTCTCAAGTGCGTACCACCCTCAGTCTCAGGGCGCACTTGAGCGATACCATCAGACATTAAAATCGATGTTACGTAAATTTTGTGAAGAGACCGGGCAGGAATGGGATAAAGGCGTTCCCTTCCTATTGTTTGCCACAAGGGAGGTGCCCACGGAGTCTCTCGGTTTCTCCCCGCACGAGTTAATTTTTGGACATCATGTTCGAGGACCTTTGATGTTGGTGAAAGAGAGGTGGAGTGGGACCACAGATCCTCCTCCTAGTGTGTTGCACTATGTGATTAGCTTTAAGGAGCGCCTTGCACAGGGCTTACAGATGGCCCATACTAACCTAACCCAGGCTCAAAGCAACATGAAGGAATGGTATGACAGAAAAGCAAGGGAGAGAAAGTTCCAGGAAAATGATGAAGTGTTAGTGCTGTTACCACTCCAGGGTCACCCGTTATCTGCAAAGTTTTCAGGGCCCTATAAAGTCTGCAGGCGAGTGGGCGAAACAGATTATTTAGTGGAAACTCCCGATAGGCGGAAAAGGCATCAACTCTGCCATGTGAACATGTTAAAGCCCTATCATCGTCCCCAACCTTTGCATAGTGTCATATGTAGTTTGAATCAGGTGGAAGATGATGTTGAAGGTGAACTTGGCTTTCCCCCGTGCTTTCAAAGTGTTACACAATGGTCGGAGGAGAACAGTGATGCTCTGGTTCAATTAAACGAGAAGTTGTCACACTTCGCGTCTCCCCAGTCTACTGAACTCATGTCACTTTTACAAAAGTATCCTTTTGTTTTCGGAGATTCCCCTGGACAAACCAACTTAACTTTTCATGATATCGACGTGGGGGTCTCTAAACCTGTCAAATTACCACCCTATAGAGTTCACCCTAGTCGTCACCAGGTCATGCAGGATGAGATAAATTACATGCTTGAACGTGGCCTTGTCACACCATGTATTAGTGAGTGGTCTTCGCCAGTAACCTTAGTTCCCAAGCCAGACGGCTCATTCAGATTTTGTGTGGACTATCGGAGAGTGAATTCCCTCACAAAGGCAGACGCTTACCCCTTGCCGAGAGTGGACGCGTGTATAGACGCCATAGGAAGTGCCAAGTTTATAACAAAACTTGATTTAGTGCGAGGATACTGGCAGATACCCCTGACAGAGAGGGCCAAAGATATCTCCACTTTTGTGACCCCCCAAGGTACTTATAGATTTGAGGTGATGCCCTATGGGCTTAAGAACGCTCCGGCTACTTTCCAGCGTCTGATGAACCAGTTGGTGGCAGGCCTTAATAATTGTGCAGTGTACATAGATGATCTTGTGGTGTTCAGTGATACGTGGGAGGACCATTTAGTGCAATTGGAGCAGGTGTTGGCTCGTCTGTCGGAAGCCTCCCTTGTACTGAATGTGAAGAAATGCGAGTTTGTTAGAGCCCATGTACAGTACCTAGGATACATTGTAGGCCAGGGTAAAGTGTGCCCTCCCCTTAGTAAAGTGGAGGCTATAGCTAAGATTCCTCGTCCAGAGCAAAAGAGGGGCCTACAACGTTTCTTAGGTATGATAGGTTATTACCGGAGATTTGTAGCCAATTTTTCTGATGTCACTGCTCCCCTTACTGAATTATTGAAGAAAGAAAAGAGGTTCCAATGGACCACTGAATGTGAACATGCTTTCCAGACTATCAAAGATTTACTCACTAATCGCCCCATTTTGCGTTCACCAGACTTTAAGCGCCCTTTCAAATTAGCGACAGATGCTAGCAATGTCGGGGCAGGCGCAGTGTTATTACAAATTGATCATAATGATGTAGATCATCCCATTAGTTACTTTAGCAAGAAATTTAACTCTGCTCAACGAAATTACTCCGTGGTGGAGAAGGAGCTTCTGGCCATTATTTTGGCTTTGCAATTTTTTTCAGCTTATATTCCTCCTTCTGGTCCGGTTATCACGGTTTATACGGACCACCACCCCCTAAAATTTTTGGATAAATTTAAAAACAAAAATCAGCGTCTTACTAGGTGGAGTCTATTGCTCCAAGAGTACAACCTGAATGTAAGGCATGTGAAAGGTGTCCATAATGTCCTAGCTGACGGTCTATCAAGGGTTTAGCCAGGTCTCGCTCAGTTTCCTTTTGTTTAATTTAATGTTTCCCTTGTTTTTGGAAGTACGTTTTTTTTTCTTTGTATAGTTCTCATACTGAGCTAGACCTGTCTTTTGATGAGGGCGTGTTACGACCGTCAGACATTTGTGTGATTTATGGCACGTATGCTAAGTGGTTGTTTCCGGCGTCCTGCGAGCAATGGTTCTTATGATATTGTGATGCTCCCAGGACGACCTGTCCTTTATCTATATTATGTATCCCTTTAATATTTCATTGTAGGTATTAAGTCTGTATATTGTGATTTATGGGTGAATTGTAATATTCATGTACATTAGTGTGCTGGTCGGATGCGTAGGAGTTCTAGAATTCGATGACGTCACTCCTGTGTGGAGAGGCCTTCGTGCCGGAACCAATAAGAATTAATTCTGAGTTTAGCCAATAAGAGTGAGAGATTACCATATATGGTGTTGGGAAGCTTTGCTCGGCGAGTAAGGGACCTCACCAGGTCAGACCTGATCGAGAGGCAGAGCTGTTCACATCACCACCACCACCGCCTCGCTCCTTTCTCCTTGGCTGAGTATTTCAATTCCCTATTCCTGAGTACTAGGGTTCTGTCTCATTGGTACTGTGTGGCCACTGTGTTTAGTGTATTGAATGAATTTGGTGTAGGGTTTTATCCCTAGATTTTGGTAGAAGTTACTATGTGAATTCAGCTATAGGAGGGGAGACGTACGTGTGGTGTTGGTTTGATTATTGGTTCTGACTGGGCCTGTCACTAATTCCTAGTAATTAGTGCGCACTCGAGTAACCCAGGTACTAACTTTGTGTTAATTTATAATGTGAAGTGACTTATCTTATGTGGTGTTAATTTATACTGTGAAGTGATTCATCTTATGAGCTGTGTTAATTTATATTGTGGAGTGATATTTGTAGTGGCATTTACTTGTTATTTCAACTGGCTGTAACTGTAACCTAGCAATCTTAACTGTTGACGAACTTTTCTCTTAACAGTGGTTAAACTTAATTATTAATAAATATTGTTAATTTTTCGAAACACTTTTAAACCCTCTTCCTCAGTGTTCCTAAATTTCTCTTGCGCCCTTGAGTTAACCCATAAGCGTAAAACTGTTGCAACGAAGCCTCCTAACTAATTCACCTCAATATTTTATTAATCGATTCATTGACAGGTTACCCAGTTCTTTATGGGAACCTTGTCGGGCTTAACCTTGGGTCGTAACAATATATATATATATATATATATATATATATGATATGATATGATTGTATTGTGGCGGCTAGAATCAGCTACCCGCCACAAGCATCAGCCCTCTTGCCTGATGGGTTTTAATAGTGTAGCAGGCAGGAAACCTTATATTCGTGTATTCCAGGTTCACTCTAAAACTTTGTATACAATGTGTAACCTGTATGAATAAACAGATTAAAACCCACAATCTCTTAGTCTCCTTTCAAACCTCATCAGGAGACTAATGTAGCAGCCCGCTACAGTATAACATACTTTGAAATATTATTCTTGTTTTATATTTAGAGTTGCTTGTGTACAGCTGCCGAGTGCATCTGACTGTCAACCATTATTGAATACTCCAATGTACTGCTGCCCTTCTGATGCTTGCGTGTGTGTGTGTGTGAGAGAGAGAGAGAGAGGGAGTATGAGAGAGTGTGTGTGTGTGTGTGTGAGTGTGTAGTGTACCCTAAAAATACTGTAGGCCCATTTTCTTTGTTAACCATTATCTGCCTGCCCTGTATTGTTATTCTTTTACCATTACATTCCTTCGTCTATGTAATTTCTTTCAGCATTTTCTCTTTACCATATTATGTCATAACATTGTCTGTATACTCTTACCAAATTTCATATGTACAAATTATGTATTATAGATTTATTAGCATAAAATACTTTTATCTATGTTAACGTCATGTCTGTCGCAACCTGTACATAAATATTAACATGTTTTGTCATTAAACCAATTGGGAACTATTCACTGCATCTCTCTCTCTACCTTGAGCACATTACACAAAGAGAATTGTAGACAACACTCCCCTGAGAGAGTAAATAGACACTAGCTCCTAAGGTTGAGCAGCTGTAGTGGAGAAAACCGGACAAAGGCCCCTGCACAGGAGTCATCTTTAGTAGCACAACATATAGTTGGTGACTACACGAAACCCTCACCAACAAGTGGTGACCCCCGGAGTGCTGCTGCAGCCTCACCATCAAGTGGTGACCATCGGAGTGCAGCTACTGCGTCACCAACAAGTGGTGACCCTCGGCGTGCTGCTACAAGCTTCACCAACAAGTGGTGACCTCCTGAAGAAGGCAGCTGCAGCAGTCTACAAGAACGCCTTCGCCCTACAGTCACTGTCAAGTAGTGACCTGGAGTGCTGCTGCTACTCCATTATAATCAACATTAACGCCTTTGCCTGGCAGTCACCATCAAGAGGTGACTTACTCAAGTTGCTACCTCTCCTGTGCAGCTGTTGCTCCCACTACTGTCCTATCTACTCTACAATGTCGCTGTGAACCCTGAGGCAACACCAGTCCACATCAGCCATCTGTAAGCCTCCAACTACACTGTTGCTGCCTGCAGTCCAACACCTACACACCACTGGTCCTCGCAGCAGTCTAGCTACCAGCAACAGCGCCTCACCTTGGACTACAGCGCCTCACCTTGGACTACAGTGCCTCACCTTGGACTACAGTGCCTCACCTTGGATTACAGTGCTTCGCCTAGGATTACAGTGCTTCGCCTAGGATTACAGTGCTTCGCCTAGGATTACAGTGCTTCACCTAGGATTACAGTGCTTCGCCTTGGATTACAGTGCCTCACCTTGGATTACAGTGCTTCGCCTTGGATTACAGTGCCTCACCCTAGATTACAGTGCTTCACTCTTGAGTTACAGTGTATTGTCATTTAATATTAGTGCCTTGTGTGTGGGATACAGTGCCAGTGTATTCAGCATACTCATGTAACTTGGCTAACGCAGCTATCGTGATATCAGGTAACTCTTGTCAGCACTTACACCCTGAGTTCACTGACCAGTATGTCTACTGAGGATCTCTCTAACTCAGGCAACTACACTGCCACTAGTGTAGCCATGAGAGCCCCTGCTTTCTGCAACCAAGACCCCACCATATGGTTCTCAATACTGGAGTGTAGTTTTGCTGCTTCTAATATCAAGAAAAGCCTCACTAAATTCTCACATGCTGCAAGCCTGCTACCACCTGAAGTTCTCACTCAAGTGTCTGATGTCATTACTTCAGCCTCAACCTGTGCTACACCCTATGAAGATCTTAAGGCAGCAATTTTAAATCGCCTACAATCATCAGTGGCAGCTCGTCTCCGTGAGTTGCTATCAAGAGAAGAACTTGGTGGAGAGAAGCCTACAGACTTACTACGTCGAATGAAGACACTGCTTGGTGACAAGTACCAGGCCTTTGATAAAGATCTATTCAAACAACTGTTCTATCAACGCCTGCCATCTGACATTCAACGTGCTCTCATCAGTGTGAAAGGCAAGCTGCCACCAGATGAGCTTGCCAATCTTGCAGACGACTACATGGCAACTCTTCCACCTGTATCGGCATCACCAATCTCCTCCATCTCAACACAAGAAAATTCTCAAATCGCCCAGCTTGTCAGTCTAGTTTCCCAACTTACGATGGAAGTCAGCAACATGAAGAAACAAATGAACGACCGCCAAAGTTACCGATCCTCGACGCCAAACCGCCAACACTATCGGTCACGTTCAAGGAGCACTTCAAACCTCTGCTACTACCATCGCAGGTTTATGGATAAGGCTCTCAAGTGTGAAAAGCCCTGCAGCTACACGGCGTCAAACTACAACGGCGAACATTAACGCAGCATAATGTTTGTCATACTCAGTCTGCGCTGCTCCACATCTTTGATCGCCGGTCCCATACCAAGTTCCTGGTAGACACCGGTGCCGACGTTAGTGTCCTCCCTGCTACAACCAGCCAGCGGTCGCTACCTCCTTCTTTGCATCTCTACGCTGCTAATGGTACTAGGATACCTGTATACTCGCGGCAAACAGTGCATCTGGATCTGAACCTTCGCCGCTCTTTTCAATGGACATTCTACGTAGGAGCAGTGTCACAAGCCATCCTTGGTGCTGATTTTCTCCGTCACTTCAACCTGATGGTAGACGTAAGAGGACGAAAATTGATTGACCCACTCACAGATATCTCTGCTAATGCACAGCCAGCACCTGGTGACAGCACACACCTGTCTACTATCAACCATGACCACAAGTTTGCTGACCTCCTTAAGTCGTTCCCTATGCTGACACAACCCTACTCATCCAGCATACCTGCCAAGCATAACGTGACTCATCATATAGAGACTACCGGACCCCCAGTGCACGCCAAGGCCCGACGCTTAGCCCCTGAGCGTTACAAGAAAGCCAAAGCTGAGTTCGAATCTCTGATGAGTAAAGGTATTATACGGCCCAGCAGCAGCAACTGGTCATCGGCTCTACACATCGTGCCTAAGAAGACTGGAGAGATACGACCCTGTGGAGACTACCGTGCCCTCAACTCACGCACCGTAGAAGATAGATATCCTGTGCCCAACATTCAAGAGTTCACTTCCCAACTCTCAGGTTCTACAATCTTCTCTCGGATCGACCTCATCAAAGCCTTTCATCAGATTCCAGTCCATCCCACTGACATCCCGAAGACGGCCATTATCACACCTTTTGGCATGTTCGAATACGTCCGGATGCCCTTTGGATTGCGGAATGCGGCACAAACGTTTCAACGCTTCATAGACCAGGTCCTTCGAGGTCTACCCTACTGTTTCGCCTACATAGATGACCTTCTCATCGCTAGTCCTGATGAAGCCAGCCACAAACAACACCTCCAAGAAGTCCTCCAGAGACTACAAGATTATGGCGTCCAGATCAACACAGACAAGTCCGAACTCGGTGTAACATCCCTTGAGTTCCTAGGTCACACAGTCTCTCCAGCAGGCATTGCTCCACTTCCCGCAAAGTGCGAGTCCATCCAGCAGTTTCCCAAGCCGTCTACCCAACGCCAGCTCAAGGAGTTCCTTGGGATGGTTAATTACTATAACCGCTTCATTCCACACTGCTCACTCCTGCTACGACCATTGTACGCCATGATCAAACCTTGCAAGAGAGGTCAATCTGTTACCCTCATCTGGACTGAAGAAGCAGAAGCGGCCTTCCTATCAACAAAACAAGCCCTCAGTGACGCTGCCACGCTGTCTTTCCCTGCACCAGACGCAGAAACTTCAATTGCTACAGACGCCTCAAACATTGGTGTTGGTGCAGTCCTACAACAGCGTGTCGGTACATATTGGAAGCCAATTGCCTTCTTTTCCAAGAAACTCACCCCGACAGAGTCAAAGTATAGCGCCTATGACAGAGAGCTACTTGCCATCTTCAAAGCTGTCAAGCGTTTTCGCTACTTCATCGAAGGACGCAGTTTCCACATCTACACTGACCACAAGCCACTCACTACAACATTTCTCAGAAACAAGGACTCTTACACCCCACGACAAATGCACCACATGGACTACATTGCCCAGTTTACTACTGATCTACGATACATCAAAGGTGCCGACAATGCCCCAGCTGATGCCCTCTCTCGAAACATCAGTACTGTAATATCTTCTCCCATCGACTATGCCACCATTGCTGCTGATCAAGTCGGTGACGCTGAGCTACAGCGACTGTTGGATAACCCTGCACTACAGATGAAGAAGATTACACTTCCAGACACCCAGGTCACACTGTACGCTGACACCTCTACAGACACTCTCCGTCCATACATACCAGAGAAACATCGACACCAGCTCTTCAAGAAGTTACATGACCTCTCTCACCCTGGAATCCGTGCCTCGCACCAGATGATGTCTTCCCGCTTCATATGGGAAGGCATAAATAAGAACGTCAGACACTGGGCACGCACATGTATACAATGTCAAGCTTCTAAAGTCACACGCCATACACACTCTCCTGCAGCCACCTTTACACCAGTCACCGAGAGATTTGACCATGTCCACATAGACCTCGTTGGCCCACTTCCGTACTCCAATGGCTATCGATATCTACTCACCTGTGTGGACCGCTTCACTCGCTGGCCTGAAGCAGCACCTCTCGCCAACATCACCACAGATACTGTTGCACGTGCCTTCATCGCAACATGGGTATCCAGGTTTGGTGTGCCTCTCAGCCTTACTTCCGACCGTGGTGGTCAGTTTGAGTCGAGTGTATGGAATAAGGTCATGATACTCCTTGGCATCCGTCGATACAGGACCGCCAGCTATCACCCACAGGCCAACGGAACGGTTGAACGATTCCACCGCCAGCTGAAATCTTCCCTGGCAGCTTCAGCCCAGAGAGAAGATTGGTCACTAGCACTACCTCTTGTCCTCCTTGGCATCAGAACTTCACTCAAGACAGATCTGCACAACTCCTCTGCTGAGCTCGTATATGGCTCTACCCTCAGGCTCCCAGGTGAGCTTCTCTCTGCCACACCAGACCCCGAGCCTTGCAGCGTTCAGGACTTCGCAACACACCTGAAAAATGCCATGAAGTGCCTCCAGCCAGTGCAGCCTCGTACATCCAACACGAAGACCTTCGTTCACCAGGACCTGGAAGCCTGCACACACGTCTTTGTCAGAGTCGATGCAGTCAAAAGGCCCCTTCAGCAACCATATCAGGGCCCCTTCCGAGTAGTTCGCAGGACGAGGAAGAACTTCACCATCGACAAACATGGTTCTCAAGATGTTGTGGCCGTAGACCGGGTCAAGCCTGCTTACATCCTGAATCCAGACCAGATGCTACAAGCAGTGCAAGTGACTGTTCCTCCAACTAATGCTGAAAATGACGAAGTACGACACACAAGAGTATCGTTCCTCCTTCCTCGAAACTAGGGGGGGAGTATTGTAGTGTACCCTAAAAATACTGTAGGCCCATTTTCTTTGTTAACCATTATCTGCCTGCCCTGTATTGTTATTCTTTTACCATTACATTCCTTCGTCTATGTAATTTCTTTCAGCATTTTCTCTTTACCATATTATGTCATAACATTGTCTGTATACTCTTACCAAATTTCATATGTACAAATTATGTATTATAGATTTATTAGCATAAAATACTTTTATCTATGTTAACGTCATGTCTGTCGCAACCTGTACATAAATATTAACATGTTTTGTCATTAAACCAATTGGGAACTATTCACTGCATCTCTCTCTCTACCTTGAGCACATTACACAAAGAGAATTGTAGACAACACTCCCCTGAGAGAGTAAATAGACACTAGCTCCTAAGGTTGAGCAGCTGTAGTGGAGAAAACCGGACAAAGGCCCCTGCACAGGAGTCATCTTTAGTAGCACAACATATAGTTGGTGACTACACGAAACCCTCACCAACAAGTGTGTGAGAGAGAGAGAGAGAGTGTGTGTGTGTGCCACTTATTTTTTATTACTGTTTTTAGATACCTTTGGTGTGGAAATATTGTGTGTTAGCGTGACTTAGTTTACAATTTAGTGAAGGGTTATATTTTCATGGTATTCCATCAACCTTCCTTTTTTTTATTATAATTGATAAAGAAATGCGATACATACTAAATCCTCACTAGAATAATGAAGGTTTCTTTAATACATGTACAGCTCCGGACAGATCAATGGTCCACACCATATCCACCTGTGTTTTGGTTTGGGCCTCATCGTATCTGGCAACAGTTGCGGTGGAGGGAGGGGGGGATGATAGTGGGAGAGAAGGAGAAAAATGTGGGCGGGGCTATATGGAGGGTAACGAATTATCAGGTAGAGAGAGATAAAATATATGAGACAGTAGCACCGAGGCAGTTGAATATTTGTCCTATAATAACAGATAATTTCTTTATATTGTTTTCATTATTTTTGCCTATCATTGTGATACTGAGAACATAATTCTTAAGTTGAGCTTAAAACATTGTGTTTAACCTATATAGAGATATATGAGCATCACATTGATCACCATTACTGTCCTTGTGGTCATTATTGTGTCATATGGTGATCTGTGCAGTAATGCTGGAACTAGATAAAAGTAAGGTAATGTATATCGAAACAGATTTTAATAAAAAATACTTATAAGTAACTTAAAAAGAAAGATCTAATATATTTCTCTTTTCTTCAAATGGGTTTAACAAGTTAACATTCTGACTAGCAACAGACTGGTAAATGGCAATGCCTGAAACCTATAGTCCTTCAGTTTTATGAAGGCGAAAAGCTGTGGTTGGGATAATCCCGTTATTAATGTGTATCTGCCAACACTTTTATTCTAAATAATTTTATATATCTTTCCCCATAAATCTCTAGTTGTTTTATAATTTCTCTACATATTGACCCCGTAGGAGGGTATTGCCTGCATTAGTGATGTGGGCAATATTTTAAGGGTTTTGGCGCCCCTTCGGCCCCAGCCATTAGGTTTTAGTTCTTCAACTATCCTTCTTTTCTTTCTAATTCCTTCCTGCTTGCTGTCTCACCTCTCTATCACCGTTTACTGGTGCAGTTTTTCGAATCATATAATTGGACTAGGCCTATAAATGATAAGGGAGAAAGGCCTATGTCATTAACCCCTGCAGACCGGGAGGGGTGGTCCCTGCCTCCACATTTCTACCCTGCCGCTAGCGTCAAAATTCCTCGATTTGCCCTATATTCACAACGCTCACACTCTTAACTTATATAGTGTACTGACTTCAAAATTGTTCCATCCTTACCTTCAACTCTTCCTCTTTCCAATGGTACCATCGGGAGGGCTGTACGATGAATAGTTGTGGAGATAGGGCGAGTTGAAGTGAACCATGTTGGCGCGCGAGACAGCGGTGTGTCTGTGTGTACGCGTGAGTGCGGTGTGACTGCGGCATGGGTGTTCAGTTTCCCGCCTAAGTCCCTTGTCAACTCACTCGTATTACTACTATTATGTATCGAATGTCATGATTTCAACACTAAAAATAGTATGAACACTTGTAGGAATATATCATCGTGTAACTGTCACTTAGAAAATGATAAACAAACCGACTTGTACCATAGGAAACACATATATTTACTATCAATTGTGCCTGTATGGGTGTGTTTTGTGGTGTTATTTTCTTATTACTACCCCATTATATATCGTGTGTCATGATCTATACACTAAATAATAATTTGTAACCATGTAGGAATATCATGGTGTCACTCACGTACATATATTCACTACGGTATTGTCTTTCGATCGTTAGAGCACAAATTCGGACAAGGGCAATTACTTAAAAATCGCCCAGCCATCGTGGGGTCCCAGAATCGACTGAGTGGGTAGCGGATCGATATTGTGAGTGTATTTTCTCGCCCAACGACAAGAAAACTAGCCGTACAGGGCGCGAAATAGTGCTAAATCGCTGTGACGGTAGGTGCCGTTGCCCGTTTCCTTACGAACGACGCTCTATCACGTCAACCGGTCTTTAGGGGTTAAAACTGTTTTAAAACGAATGACAAGGTTAAAAATATGAGAACGACAACGTAAATGGTATGAAAGGAGGGAAGGGCAAGTGAAAGAGGGATAAAACATTAGGGAGGATATGTAAGGTTGCCAGTTACTTGAGAGATACTGTAATATTATAGCCTATGCATAAAATTATTCCAAGTTTATTGAAAACGCCAATTAAGTTTAAAATCGATTATTTTTAAGAAAATGCATATTTAGAAGAAAAAATCTTGGTACATAGCTTAATGAATTTGTTGATAAATATGATTATTAAAAATGTTAGAAAATTAAACCGTCTTTTACCGAAAAATAAACAATAAACAAACAGCTGTGCTTGGGAGAAGGTGATACATAAGGTGGACTACAAGCACGAGGGATTAGATTGAGGTCAAATAACACCAGGAAAAGGTGATAGAGAGATGTGACAGCAAGCAAGAAGGAAATAGGAAGAACGGAATGACAGTTGTTGAAATGTAAGCTAGAGGCTGGGGCCGAAGGGGCGCCACAACCCTTAAGGTATTGCCCACATCATTACAGGCAATACCCCTCTACGGGACAAGCACGAGAGATAAAGGAATACAGGGATAGCTGTCTAATATCCAAAGGATAATATATATTCAGTAGTCTATCCCACTACGATGGTGAACAAAAGACACTGCCTTTATTTAAAGGATATAATATACGATATTCTAATTATTTTTGTTTATTATTACTTTTTAACTAATCACCTTCATTGTTCTTCCCCTCTTCCCCTTCACCCTCGCCTTAAATCATCACATTTCTTCTCTCCTATATCCACCCACGTTAATGCAGTATGCACTTCTCTAAACCCTGGTATTTCAAACTACGGGTCCCGAATTCCTCCAAACTCACAAAAATTAACGCATGAATAAAATAGAATAATAATATTCGTGACATTAATTAAATATGAAGTTCACACACGAATCCACTTAACATATTTTTATAATCGAATATTCATATATTTAATTATCAATAAAACAAAATCATTGCACAAATATTTGCCTTCTTCAGAGAGAGAGAGAGAGGGAGGGGTAGATGAGGCAGTGGCCGCAGTGTTTATAATTCTGTAAATAATTCTGGTTAAAATGCCTTTTAATCATAATTATTGCATTTCATTTTCTGGCCTTGTAGTTTCTTAGGTTGATAATTCTGGTCATTTGTAGCATCTTTCTGTTTGGGTCACGAAAATGATGTCATAGTAAAAACTGGGTCACGACTGAAAAAGTTTGATGAACCTTGCTTTAAACTACTGGTGATTCTATACTATTCATTCATTCCTCCTGACACACTGTCTTCTCTACCTGATAATTAGCTACCCTCCATATAGCCCCGCCCACATTTCTCTCCTTCTCTCCCACTAACATTCCCCCCTCCCTCCACTGCAACTGTTGCCAGATACGATGAGGCCCAAACCAAGACACAGGTGGATATGGTGTGGTCCATTGATCTGTCCGTAGCTGTACACGCATATCATATTAAGCAATGTGTTAATTGTTAAATTTGAGAGAGTTACTTTTTTAAATCGCTCGTCCACCCATGCTCAAGACTGGTACAGGAATGGACAATGAAGTCTATTTGGTTTATTTGCGACCGGGCACCATAAACCTTTTGAGAAGAAAAAGGGTGGTATCGTGTTTCGAGCTTCTACCCAAGACACCCTCATCAATTTTTCATCGTTGAATTACAAATCCAAAGGACAGTGAGGTGGTGTCTTAAGGAAGAAGGGAGAGAAATGTCAAATGTGGTGGGAAGCTCAGCACCTTTCAACTTCACCATGACTCACCAGCGTATTAGGTGTACAAACAGATCCCCAAAAGTCCTCCTTTATTCTGTACACTCTCAATCTCTAATCTCTGACCCACCTCAGTAGCAGGGGTATGGACTCAGGGGTCTTGGTTACTGACATGTTAAAATGAATACACAGCGCACTAAGCAGAGGAGGTTCGAACATTGTTGATTCAATGGATGGGTAACATAACCGTTGTCTAGCTGTAATTAGATGATACTTTGATATAAATTGAATGCAATTATTATATCCTCCTTAACTTGACTATTACAAGATAAATCATATTCAACTCTCATAACAACTATGTAAAATTTTCATATTATTGAAGTACTAAATATCACTAGTATCAAATGATATAGAGTTCCCACTAACGTGTATGATTTTAAAGACCCTGATTACGATACACTAGAACCAATCCGATACAGCAATTACTTTGGAAGAAAATAGCAAAAAAATGATGATTCATGGGCGTTGAAACCCATATATAGTTGGTATACAGTTGCCCAAAGTTCTTTCAAAGCCCCATGTCCGTGTTCACCTAGCAGTAAGTAGGTACTCGGCTGTAAGAGCAAGGGTAGCAACCTTGTAGGCTGGGGGGGAAGATGTGTTGATGTAACTAGACTTCACTGTCTTAATGGCAAACACTATGAGTCGATAGGCTTAAAGCCCTAAATCATCTTCTTTTCCCTAAAGTTCCTACTCTATCCCATGTTTTCAGTTGAAGTAGATGTTGGAGACAAGTTAATGAGACCAATCTTCCTACTGAATCATCAATTATGATCTGAACGTGTGACACCAGTGTTGCCACATTTGCTCCACAGCCACTGCAGAGGATAAAGAAGGACGTTTAGGCAACTGTACATGTTCATAGTAAATGTACTGTACATAACCTTCTGTTAATGGCCAATTCTGATGTTATGATAATTTGCCTGATTCCTCCTATAATACTAGTAATATAAAGAAATAGACTAAGCACCAGGTAGTGAGACCCGATTCAGCCAACAGTTTTTCATTGAATGAAGTTTTTAGCTCCGGCCCTAAGCCGAGAGCTCTAGGTTTTATCCTAATTATTCTTGTTCTTGGGGCGACCACTTCATAAAATGGGTTCAATTGACTCACTCACTCTCTTCCTCCTATACATTTTCTTTTACCGACATTGAATAATTTATCCGATGGGTTCACCCTCAATAAAAAGGGTTCATTTTCAAAATTTCAATATATCCATATGAATACGAAAATCCAGATAAAACATAATTAATATTTTGGAGACCTTTACATATGGATATTTTATTATTTCACTTGAATCATTAAGAGCCGGAGTTTTTTTTTTTAACAATGTGTTTGATATTTTTTTCTTAAGTTTAGTAATTGTCAGTGACATATTGCATACTTTCCTCTGTTAATTTTGATATTAATATATAATCAAAGCAATTTGGTCACAAGCAATGTAATAAATATGTAGTAAAAAAAAGCTAAAAATATCATGTGTCATGTGGCACCGTTGGTAAGGTTGGTCCACTACTAGCCTTAATGGAGGGTGTGTTATGAAGAACGCAGGGATGTGAGGGAAATAATATGAAATAATATTAAAGCTTATGTTGTGGTTAATTTATATATACATATATATATATATATATATATATATATATATATATATATATATATATATATAATATATATTATTATTTATAAAAAGTAGGCTATCTATCAGCGTGAAGTCTTTTGGTGAACAGTCAAGACAACCCAATAACTGAGATAACAAAATAGTTTCTTACATACTGTATATCATTATCGGTTATATACCAAGATAAATTATATTGAAAACATTTTAAAAAATGCTGTTAGGTAATATAGTTGTGACTGTTTTCAATTAAATATACTGACATGTATATGTTGATAAATTATAAATAAAAATAAAAATAATAAGCAGGCAGGCAAACAAGAACAAAATTAAGTCTTGGGAGGCAGGCTGTTGGGCAGGTACGTACAGTTCCGAGCAAATGAAACGGATACATGCTAGCCACCAACGAGGTGATGTAGTGCTTCCCTCATCTGGTAACACTGATAGGGTCGGGGCTTCAACAGCAGTGAGGCATAAGTTTATAGCACGATTCGAACAAGGTGTTCCTTTCTACCTGTTGTTGATGTATAATACATGAGCACGATCCATTCAATACCAAAAACGATAATAGACAAACTGAAATTTGCTTTGTATACATATTCTGTGTAATAAATCGTGTAGATTATTGTGTTTATTATAACGAATTAGGATGTATCTTTTGATAAACTTTTGTATGTTCTTTATAAAAGAGTAACAGCATACTAAAATTAGTTAATGTTATCATTAGTAGAAGAATAATTTTAGGGCTTTATGCCTATCGACTCGTAATGGTCATTAATTAAGGCAGTCAGTCTTATTACATCAACATATCTTCCCCCAGCTTACAAGGTTGCTATCCTTGTTTTTACAGCCGGGTACCTACTTACTGCTAGGTGAACAGGGACATAGGGGCTTGGGAAAATTGTCCAACAATTCCACTGACCCAGGAATCGAACCCGGGATCTCTCGCGTGCTAACCATTACACCATCAGCACCCCCCTATAATTTGTAGTGATGTAGTTGTAGTAATATTAATAGTAGAAGTAACAGCAGTAGTATTTAAAATTAGTATTATTACTGTTATTTTTAACTATAATTATCATATATTAAATTGTTATTATTATTCAATTTATTATAGTATTATCATTATTATTATTATATATTATCATTAATAATTAATATTATATATTATTATTCATGATTATTATTCATTATTGTTATTATATATTATTATTATTATTTTTACCCCATATCATTATTTTTCATTATCAATATTATTATTATTTCTATTATTGTCGTCCTCGTCACAATAATTATCTATTATAAGGTTCATAAAAATATTGCTGATTAACTAGTAAATTTATTTAAACATAAGTAAACATGAAGAGTAGGTTAGTATCCTGTCCATCCTCCTTCCTTTTCAACGACTGCCTGAAGTTTATCTGGCATGTTGATAATGTGACGTCTAACAAGGTCTGGACGGTCTCTGAAAGTTTCTCACACTCGACGAGTGTGAGCAAAGAGTTCCTGTTCTGTTTGTTCATTACCAGGTTCCCAGTCACTTACAATCGTCACCCAGATATTTTCAATGGGATTACAATCTGTTTCCTTACTAGGCCACGGTAGTAATCGGAACTAAGGATGCCAAACAAACCATTCCTGCACGATTTGAGCTTGGTGGACGGAGTACTGCTTGGTGGACGGAGTACTGATCTTGAACGAAATAAAGTAGTGATATTCTGACATTTTCCTTATCTCTTCTACCCTCAACATTTCATCTCTGCTTCACTCCTTATCACTTGTTTCTCTCACAAGTCAAACTCTTAAGTCATCTACCACGAAATCCAATATACAGTAGTCTTCTCTTTTCCCTACTCTTCGCTCTCAGTAAGAAAGGAGGCAAGGTTTTTTCCTAGTATATGATGAGACAATAACACAAAATCGCAGTTTATATATAACGCTCTTTCTCTTTCTCTCTCTCTCTCTCTCTCTCTCTCTCTCTCTCTCTCATTAAATTTCTCGATTTCAGAGGATTATAATAACAGATTTCAGCTTCATGTTAGACACACTCGATCTACACATTTCGGTAATTATTCGTTTCTTGACAGCTGTGGGAAAACTGATATACTGTGTGGAGGGTTTATATGATCAAAGTTTCATAAATCTGTTATATCACACAATATATTCAGCTATTTATAATACAGGTAATCTCTTAGCTCATTAAGTAGGCGAAATATGTTTTTGAAAAAAAATCACAACACTGATAATTTCGCTTTTGCTTTTAAATGGATAATACTTATCAACAATGGGTAGAAAGGAACACAATGTTCGAATCATGCTTGCGAATCTTTGAAGCTCCAAACCTATCTGTGTTACCAGATGAAGAGAGCACTACACCACCTCGTTGGTGGCTGGCATGTCTCCGTTTCATTTGCTCGGAACTGTACCTGACCACAAAGTTTCTGAGGGAAATGTAAAATTGTCTGCGTTCAAAAATAAATATTTATTTCACTATTATGATATTACTTCTTGTGCATAGTGGCATACGATAAATTATTTAATACTCTTAAACTTTGGCAAATTTGGCAATATATTTCGGATGAATATCATGCATTTCTTTACAAGAGATTAGTGCACATTGTTTCTTCGAGTTTTGAAATCAATTCCGTTTCCATCTGTGTTTTTTCGTTATTATAAATTCGTTTGAATGCTTGTTCAGAAATACCAAAGTTAACTAAATGCGGACATACTAAATTTCTAATTTTAGTAAAATTTGACTGTATACATCAAAACACTCTCTAAAAATGGCTACTTTTACATATGTTACTCAAAATATTGTATAATTATAAGGGGTTGCATAGCACTGGTATCGCTCTCACCTGGTGATAGAGGCAAGCTTTGTGTTCCTAACCTTAGTAGGACAGATTGCTTCAATCATTTACAAATTTGCCTAGTTGGTAGAGAATCAACTGTAATATTTACATTAACAGTTAAGCTATGGAAGATTGATTAATCAACTGATATTAGGTGCAGCAACAGCGAGGTCATATAGAGCCCAATCAAGGTGATTGAACGGTGAAACTTTCAGAAAGCAGGAAGAAAATATAAGGAAAAGGGAACAGTTGAAGAACAGAAAGGGGGTGACTGGGGCCGATGGGGCGCCAAACCCCTTAAAATATTGCCCACAGGTATGGAGGATATAATCTCGTATTGACAAAGTCATACTATTTATAATTCTTATTTAACGACAGCTTGACAACAATGGATATATTACCCACCCATTGGCCATCAGATCATATTAATCAATCAATCAATTACCCACCCATTGAATCAAGGGTATTCAAACCTCTTATACTCTGAGTGCTTTATGCTAGTTTGTACGTTGCCTCACTTGACACATAATCTAGCCCATAGGCTACTCTCTGATACTGAGGTGGGTTAAAGATTAGGGACTGAGAGTGTATGTACAGTTGCGAACAGATGACTGTAGGCCACCTCATCCACCAATAGGCTGGTGTTGTATCTGGTAACCGTGGTAGCTATGAATTGAACCGAAATTCAGTCGTCTGCTCGGGTGACTTCATTTAACAGATTTAACATCTTTTCTTCGTAATTAATTTTATCCAGTATCACAACTGTTTTTAGCTTTAGTTATGAAAATGGAGGTGTTTTTCCTTAAACTCTCCAAAGCCAAACGAAACTTTCTATGAATGGAATCATAGGAGCTAAAATTATCCAAAAAGTCATTGATTATGAAACCAGTTGCAACACATAGGAAGACAAGTTCAACACTCAGCACATAACTACTAATGTTCTCATTAATGGATCTAGTTTGAACATACCTTGATTTAAGTTAAAGTTGTTATAGTGTTGTATACATACCGATTATAAGATTCTACGTTTCTTGAAATTTAGAGGTAAAAAACAACAAAATTTGGATTATATTCCGTAACTTGAAATATCCTGATTGGTTTATCAGAAAAGCTTATTTTAAGACTAGGAAAACCTTCTATATGTTCCTAAGTGTCAGTCTAATAAAAAAAAAACTTACTTACCGTATGTCTTCCTTATGTAATAAGTCTTGAAAAAAATGAGTCCGTTAGCAAAGAACTTGATGTAAATATAGCCATCTAATATTCTTCTAAATATCAAAACTATTCTTGTTTGAAATAATGCCACAGTTCAACCCCTAACAGAAGTATACAAAATTCCTTGTAAAGACTGTAACTTACTTAATATAAGTGAAACTGGGAGATCTTTAGATTGTTACAATGAAAGAACATAAACGTGATATGTCGAATTGTAACACAAATAATGCTAACTTTGTCCGTGCATATGACAACAACCACTGTATTGATTGGAAATTCTGGTACAATGATACTTAAGTGCAACAATTTCAAGAAACGTAGAATATTAGAATCGGTATGTATACAGCACAATAACAACTTTAACTTAAATGAAGGTATGTTCAAACTAGATCCATTAATGAGAACATTAGTAGTCAAATCCCTCCTAGATGTGAGGTCGGGTCCCGTAGGAGAGGTCAGGTTGGTTGGGTGAGGTGTGGCCTGTTATCAGTAGACACCTTGTCCCTGCCACCCCCAACCGTTCCCAGGTCCTGTCAGCTACTGTATCTTTCCTTTTGATGTTTCATTCAACTCTGTACTGCTGAAGAGGGAGGCAGTTGCCTCCAAAACGTCCAGAATAAATACTTTTTGTAAAAACAAAGTGGGTTTTCTCAGCATGCTGCTCCTCACGCCATTGTGAACTACCACTCCACCAAGACACGCCATTTACTGTCCTCAACTATCATTCTTATCCTTTGTTTTCCTTCGTGCTTACTGTCCCTCTTGTCCCTCTTTTTTCCTTGTGCTTACTGTCTCTCCTTTCTCTTTATTTCCATCGTGCATGCTGTACCTCCTTGAGATTATAAAACAATACATCAGTAATAATAAATGTGAAGTTTTAAAGGAACCGTTTTATGTTGGCAAAATGGAGGGTCACAAAATCCTCCAATAAATTAAAAAACTGAAATTCATATAAGAAAACTGACTTTCATATTAAAAAAACTGAACTTCATATTAAAATTGAACTTAATTTAAAAAAATTGAAATTTATATTAAAAAAATTGAACTTCATATACAAAAAATTGGTAAGCCTATTCCACTGGCAATAATACTTACTCTCACTCTAACACCACCTGTCTTCTCACTCTCCCTTCACTCTCACTCTTCTTTCCTGTCTTTCTCTCCACTCTCACTTCTCTCTCAGTCCACTCTCACTTCACTCTGACTTGCCACTATCGCACCACAACTGAAAGTTTCGTTCGAAGCATTCACTGGTGGGAGGAAGGGAAAGAAAAATTATAGTGGTTGGGGATGACTGTGGGTCGATTCTACAGTGGTATTGGATTGTTAGATTCCCAACCAATACAATATTAAGGCTTCATTATTTTTACAAAAACTGAGTATCCACATTCACAAAATCTATCCAACAGTGTGATGATGATGATCACTGTAAAGTTTACTCACCAAATTCACTAAATAATTCAGCCATGAGTCATTTACACAGCTAACATTTTTTATGTTTCGTGCGTACAAACCACTACTAACCACTGTGTAATCGACCCTGTATGAGCGGCGTGAGTGAAGATATGGCAGGATGAATTGAATTAGTTGTGTATACGAGCTAGACGGACATAGAGATTGTAATAACTATATAATATTTTCGGGTTGGATATATAACTGATATTTCGCCACATTTAACTCACCATTGTGAACTGTGTGATATTTAGCTCAAAAGTTTCAAGTAATAAAACATATTATTCATCGCAACATAACATTCATCAATAATTACAATACCAAATGATTTAGTTAAGGGGGAAGTTTTGTGTTGGTATATCTGGAGCAACTGAATCCTCCAAGCTATTCCAAGCAACAGACACCATTACGCTCCTTTGGTCCATTTGATATATTGTCAACATTAATAATTAAGGGTCGATTGTAAGGCTTCATTAATTTCCGAAAGTTGAGTATCCAAATTCACAAAATCTATCAAACAGTTAAATAATAATGATCACTGCATAGTTTACTCACCAAATTCATTAAATAATTCACCCATAACTCATTTAAACGGCTAACCTTCTTTTGTTTGCGTGCTTACAAACCACAACGAACGATTGTGGAATGGACCCATAGTATCCAGAACACTATGTTGGACATGTAATAAGTTATTGAGTCTCACTAACTTTGGCATGAAGGCTGCCACTTCAAAGGTTGTCACCATTGATTATTATATGTTTCACAAGAAATAACCAACTTTATTATACTTAGTCTACATGTTATTGATTTCCTTGTTATGGGCAGAAATTTACGTGTAATCCAATAATACACTATATGTAATGTAGAACAAGCAATTGTTTTCCTGTGTGTTAAGTTGGTAAGCCTGCAAACTCCTGTAGTATGTGTGTGTGTGTGTGTGTGTGTGTGTAAAGGGAATTGTAGTTCACAGAACTCGAACATTTACTTCACCAGAAATATGCCTATATTCTGCAGGAGAGATTCGATTGTCTCATTGTTTCACAGAATAGTCTTTTCACATAAAAAATATGGATACATGTGGTTCTCATAATTTTGTGTAATATCAATTATTGTTGAAATACATTTATCATTAATTATAGAAATTCCATTAAATAAGTCAAGTTTTATTGACACCCATCCCATCTGATGTCATTACAGTTCTGCTGATATCTAACAATACTTAACCTGTAGCGGCAACCTATATGCTATAAATTATGTATAACATTGAACATATTCTAGGTTAGATATAAGAAATTCACATGCAATGTAATAAAATAAATATGTAACAACACAATCACCAACACACTCTAACAACAGACTAGACACAAACACTAATAAACAGACTAAATAAACAACACAAACTTGTTTGCCATTCACCACAAAGTGAAGATAGCTGACATTTTCACTACATGTAACCACGTGTTACAAATGGTGACCACGAGGGGACCACTGACAAACAACCCGTAAGATCTAGTCACCTGATCCCAGCCGACCCAGCGGACATCCCGAAAACAGCGGAGGTCGGAAGGTCACTCAACACGTAGTCTGTAACAAGAAATACTACAATATAATATAATATGTAACAATAATATGAAAGATTGATCTAACTATGTGACGTGGTAATGCCTCTGTCCCTCCCCTTTTAACGAAACAAAAATCAAGTCACCTTCTCTCTCTTCTTCCTCTCTATCTTCCTCTCTCTAAACAATGAATCAATATACTAGTTCTAACCAATGACTATACAAGAATGATAGGAAAGCTCTCCTCTCGACCAATAGAAAATCACAAAACAAAGCACAAACTGGAACCTCACGAACGGCCGACAACGCCATCTATATACTGCTTAGATAATTAAATTTCAGGAGTAACTTATCTAAATTGTAGATAATTAAAATTTCAGGAGTAACTTATATAAAATCTCATAACTAATGTAGCCTACAGTACAGGACTAACTCCTCTAATTTTAATCAATGCCTAACTTCTATTGTGCATAATCCGCCTGATTTTCAATATTTGTTTGTACATGTTATGCACTGAGAGTAGGCTAAATGAAAGTCATAATTGTAATAATACCTGTTACATAAATACCTACATCATTAGGCTACATAATGACTGTCTAAATTGTTGGAGTTTGCAACACCTAATAAATTGCAATTACACACATTTATATTACCAATTACTTTTATCATCATAAAAACATACCTGCGTATTAGGTGTGCAAGTTTGGGCCTGGTTCACATGTATCATACTAAACTCCAGACGAATTATGACAGGAATAAAGACACAACCTTAAACAAATAATTGTTTTATTGGGGAAAATAATTTTGTCACAGATGTAGCATAGCAACCAACGACATGCTGTACAAGTAGGCCTACAACATCCCAATAAAGGTATATGAAATAAAAACACACACAACTAAGAACTATGTAACACAGTACAGTACTGTATAACAACACACAAGATCATGCATGTACAAGACATAAATGCAGTACAAATAAAATTATGTTTATGCACTAACATAAACACGCTTTACATTTCGTCGCACATTTCTTTCGGAAATATATAATAACACCTGCATAATTAATTCACTACATCCTTATGTTTACTCAAATTATAACTTACAGTGACCACAGGCATTATATAGAGTAATTCATATCATTCAATGTATCTGGTTTTAAGTGAATTATTGGGTTAAGTGTAAAGGAACCGAAATATACATATCGCCGTTAACTCTTGGCTCTGTTTTTTTTTTCTTTTTTTGCAGACGACACACTACTACAACAGCCAGCGCCATCTACATGCGGCTTGTGAAACTCCTTGAAGGGGGTTCATAGTAGTGATTAATGAGCTTTCCTATCATCCTTTTTATAGTCATTGGTTCTAACACTGCCATCCAATCCATATCAAGCTTAACCAATAGACAAATAGAAATAATGAAATGAGTGAACCGTTTCGAAACACTTGAACACCGAGCGAGGATGGACGGAGGAGAACAGGAACCAAGAGGGAAAATTTTAACCATACTCAATATCTCGCTTGGCATCTACACCCTACACTAATGTTATGCTGCCCAAACCTTGCTACATAATATATTTTATATTCAACACTCACCACACACCTTGCTGGCCAGGGAAATCACTCGCAGGAAGGTTATACTAGCAGGAATATCACACCAAACAACATCGCTCTACACTGGTTATAGGAACCCCCACAGCGACCGTACCTAGTATGAGACAAGCCCAACACCGCTACACAAAGGTCCTGGATTTTGTACAGCTTTTTTTTTCTTAGTTAATAGCCGGTAATGCAAGATAGATTGATCGATGAACATTGCTAAATGGCTAATTTTAAGTGCCGAAAATATTCAAAGAAGGTCTAAAATGGCTGAATGAAGTGTCGAAAATATTCCAAAAAATATTGATTTAGGTAAATGATGTGTCAAAAATAATCCAAAATGTAAATAGCTAGGTAATTGTTGTGTCGAAAATAATCCAAAACGGACACTAAATGTGTAAGAGTAGTGTCGAAAATAATCTAAATAAGTTAAATTTATGTGTCGAAAATAGTCCAAAAAAACATAAAATGGGTTGTCGAAAATAATACTTCTTGGCAAGAATCGAAAACATTCAGTGTAAATTACTTTTGTGGAAAATCGAAAACATTCAGACTAAAAAAATCGAAAATAATCAGCGTACCCGTCAACCATAAATCCTCAAGATACAGAAAAACTTTTCTACAGCCACTGTTATTGACGTTTTTCTTGTTCTTTCTCCCTCCACCAGCCCCTCCATACCCTCCTTTCTTCCTCTCACTTCTCTATAACTCGTCAGGTAGAAGCGACCCCATGATGAATGTACTCGTGTCTCCATCCCATCAGCTCGCGAATGTGCACAAAACCAAAAGCACAAGCTTTTGCTTCCATACTATGATCATTTTCATATGATAAATTTAAAACTAACTCTGCCTCCTCCCACCCACTGCTTTCCTCCTTCCCTCACACTGAAGCAGTGGCTACGGGTAAAGGAGAAGGGCGTCGCTAATGTCGGTGACTGTACAACTGTGTGTGTGTGTTCTTATTCTGGTTAATTAATATTCATGGCTTCATTTCTTCTCGCATGAATTATTTAGTGAACGGATACACACTCGTGGTGAAGAAGGGAGGGAGACTCAGACAAAGGAATAACATTTTATTTACACACACACACACACACACACACACACACACACAATGAGAGAGGGAATTTATTATAAGGAAGGCAAATAGCATAACAGAGCAAGTAAAATGAAGAAAGAGAAGAGGTGCTGCAAAGAAATTGATTACACCTTTCTCACTACTCTTACTCTCTTTTCCTTCAAGTAGTCTCTTAGTAGAAACAATTCCATACACTAATTCTACTACGCTTACTCTATGTTCCTGAAATCAGTCTCTTAGTAGAAAAAAAAAACATGTATTATTCTCAATCACTACTTTTACTCTCGAGTACAGAACAACAATGTATGAGGAGGAGCCTCATTACTGACGACGTTTTGTTAATCTTTCTTCAGGTCAAAGACACACACAAATTTTGCTTATTCTTACTCTCTGTTCCTTCAATCAATCACACAGTAGTAACCATCCCATACATCTTTTTTGGCACAAGAACAACGCTTTTCTTCCCATTACGTCCACAATGACGTACTATAATGCACAAATGTCTTTCGAACTCAAGGTGATTCAGCTATATAGTATTTTCGCTAGTGGAGAGAATAAACATTCTAGCACCATAATAAAATTCCTACAACTCCTTCCACCACTAATTTAGGCTACGACGAGTAAATAACACAGAGTTGAATATCCATTTTAAATCTATATCATCTGATTTTTTTTCCCACCTGTATTATATTTGCAACAATATTAGATTTAAGTATGAAAGAAAACCATTCTAGTCCTGGAAGACCTTGTAGGCGAGTAAGAAGGTTATAGCGAGGTGGGACAGTAAGTACGACGAAAATAGAAGGAAAGAAGTGACGGTGTAAGATAAAAATTGGAGTGGCTCAGCCACGAAGGGGCTCCAAAACCCCTCATCAAAGCATTGCCCACATAACGTCAGACCATACCAGCCCACGGAAATATCTCAGTACTGTTAAATACGAGGAAAATAATTTAGGAGTAGGTATGGTCGGCACTAGGAATTCTTACACGACTTTATGTATAGGGAGGTCATTATTTTGGAAGTTCTACAATGATTGGTCTACCAAGTTGCTCGGTGACTGATAAACAACAAACCAAGTAAGAATGGTTGCGTAGCTTTTCATTTTCTATATGACATATACTCTCGAAAACAAGAGCGTGCGTCCGAATTCATGTGGCCAATAGTACGTTTTGTGTATGTGGAGAATTTGCTGTATATGTGTGTGTGTGTGTGTGTGTGTGTGTGTGTGATTTTAAGTAGATTAAATAGAATAGATGATTTGAAGTATGTGCGTGTGTGTGTGTGATTTAGTCATATAGAGCAGTACGTATATTAAACAATATCATTGCCTGGAGTGTTTGTCAGTGATTATTTCGCTTGTTGTCATGGTGAAGACGAATCCCCCCCCCCCCCCCCCTCCCTCAAGACACCACCTCAATATTGGTCCTATGGCTTTGCAGTTGGACGGTGAAAAAATGATGAGTGTGTCTTGGGTAGGAGCTCGAATAGGAAATATTGATTTTTTGTCTTTTGGTGCCCAGTGATTTTCTCAGCCACTTATTCCTTTCAATTCTTCCAGTTCTTACTCTCTTTCACCTTCTCCCTTCCTTTCAATTCTTCCAGTCTCTCTCTCTCTCTCTCTCTCTCTCTCTCTCTCTCTCTCTCTCTCTCTCTCTCTCTCTCTCTCTCTCTCTCTCTTTAACCGTGCTTGCTGTCCCACCTTTCCATTTATTTCAGGGGTTATGGAATAGATTGTCATTTTACGCAAGCAACAGAGTTTCGTCCTTTAAGGGGAGACTCTCTTCTTGGTGAATTGGAGGGCTACTGGTTTCTCAATTTTGTGGCAGGAATCAGACGACATGAATCTGTTCCATGGCATAGTTTGGAAGAAGCAATTATTAACAAGAGTTCCTATTATACAACCAATGAAAGCCTGTACACACGTATACCCGCTTTATTTTCTAATAACCAGTCATCCTTCTCCATGAGTCAATTTTCCACCATAAATGATGAATTAAATGGTGCAGTTTTGGGGAGAGGGGGGGCATTTTGGAGTATACGTAGTCTTCCAGGATTTCAACAAAATTGTCTCTAGTACTCTTACAATGAGGTTGCCTGTTTTTTGGCAGAGGTATCAGAAGCATTCCAAGTATAAATTATCCCCTTATTGGAGCAATTGCTAGTTGTACAGTCGCGGTAGATAGTCCTTGATTAGTCTGAGATGGAAAAGGGTTACCAAAGCCACCTGTTTCTAACTGTGAACACGTGGATTCATTGCTTCAGGCAACCTCCTAATGATAGCCCCCCTAACGGGAACCGCCTTGTCGTGGTGGTGGTGGTGTGTCTCTGAGACCTGGCGAGCTAGACTAGAGGGGGCTCCGGCCCCTTCTCTGCCCCGATTTCGGGGAGAGGGCTTCCCATGCTAGGAAGGTCACTAGTGAGAGACCAGACTAAATGGTTACCATTTTTCAGTTCTTCAACTGTCCCTCTTTTTCTTTTTATTTCCTTCCTTTTTCTAGCGCTATAGGACCTCGATGTTGCGGCGCCTAATATCCATCAATCAATCAATCCTAGATATAGTTTGGGTATATAAATTTTGTGTTTTCTGACAAACGTGGATCGTACAGCCATGGAAATTGCATTGGCAATGTACTTGACATGGTATTTTCATATATAGAATAAGACATGATGACATAAAATATTTCAAGGTTGTAACTAACCGTGTACTGTGCTACCTAAGCTGTTTGACACCTGATCATCTACAGTTCCCATGAAACTTGTCATGTCTTCTGACTCTGGAACTTTTATTATAATTCATTGTGCAACTTGGAGTACTGTGACTGAGACTGTAGATGTAACTGCGACTGACTGACTTTACATAACACATCTCACCACATGTTTGACATTCATGTGAATACACACACAAGTACAATTTCAGTTGAGCACACAAATCCCAAATGATGCTCAAAGGTACTCAAGCTTAGGCCTCATTCACAGATGAGCCATCATTTTTTATATGTGTCATTTCATATTAGCCATACTAATAAACTTTTAAGAACAAAGATAGTTGTGTAGAACAGAACATTCCGTTATCTTTTCTCAACCAGTTACATGAAATTAGAGTCCTCTATGTACAGTTGACTCAACTTCTGCGTTTACCACCTAAGGCCGCAGTCTCGCCTCAACAATACATACGGGTAGGCGGGACCCATGAAAATCTAATGACTACAACCACACATACATACACACACACACACACACACACACTCACATCACGAAAACATAACAGACTGAAGGACAAGAATACAGACAAATATTTACATTATGACCTACTTAAATCCACCAAAACGAGGGTGGCGTACCAGAAGTTCCTCCAAAACCTGATGGTTCAGCAGGTGTCTACAAACCACATCAAGTGGCAAGCCCCAGGGCAGCAAGTGTCGAACAGTGGGGCAGGCCAGGCAATAGTGCTCTATAGTGCTATAAAGCACGAGGCGCTCGGCACAAGCGACACTCGGTGAAGGGAGGCTCACCCTGCATCCCAGCAACCTGCTACGGTGGCCGGTAGCCAAGCCAATTATCTGTGTCATTTCATTCCTCTCTGTAGATCACTAAAGATGGTGGCAGTGTCCACTGAAACTGTCTGGTTAAATAAATTATTTCCATAGACAAGAGTGGGTTTTATTCACCGTATTCACATGTATCATAATGTAAGCATAATGTCAGACATAACACTTATTAAGCACAGTTCTGCCCTGGGAACCTCATCGGGCGTGAGAATCAAATGTACACAGTTTGGTAAACTGTACTTTATGAGAACCTAATATAAATCAGCAGTCTATTCAAGGGATTAGGACATGACAATTTGGGTCATAGATCCCCACAGAGCCTTGTTCACTAAGTACAAGATCATTCTCATACATGCAATCATACAGCTAACACTTCTAGTCCAACTCGCTGGACAAGAGGCTTGGTTCTTCAATAAACTCTGTTAAAACTCAGAAGTTTATCACTTTGCTACACACACGTTATCTCTGAAGAAACATAGACCTAAGCTGCCACTATAACTCAACTCTATCAACGCTACCACATCATCGTATCCTGGGCATCTACAACCTGAACATTTGGTGAACATTTGGTAGATACGACATAAGGTAAACACACAACTGCAAAGTGAAAACCAAGTAACGTACGAGCAAAAGAAAACAGGAAAGAAGTGACAGTCGTGAAAAGCAGAGATGGCAAGAAACTCCTTAATGGTGTTTACGTTCAACTTACAACTTCAGTTTCCAAGTGCAAGTGACCAGTCCACTACCCTCTTGCACCACTACAATACTACAATATCACTACTACGATCATCACTACTAGCATCAACTAGAGGGCTTGGTGGAAGACTTCAAACATAGTCCTATAGTGAAGGATGTAGGATTGGTAACTACTGGATGAGGGTTGTGCCAACCCTCATAGAAAAACTGCGGTCACTGAGAAACTCCTTAAAACATCGTGGAAGGCGACCCCGCATGTCATATACATGGAGTTGCTGCAGGATGCTGTATCCGTGTATCAATATTGTATAATGTATCAGTGTTGTATTCATGGTACCAGTCACGTAGACTCTAGTATATGCCTGATGCTTGCTGGTCTAAAACTACAAGGTGTTAGATCGCATCCTGTGTATTTGATGACAGAGAGGCGTGGGTTCATTGACACTAGTTTCAAGATCTGAATACTAGATTGTGCTCTGTACAATATCTGTTAATGTTAATCTTTAGGTTATAAGTAACTGTTACTGTAATTGTATATATAGAGTTAGGGACAATATATGTTTGCTCATTCTATTCTTGTATAACCAGGTAGTTTAAGGTTGTATATATCATGTATAAATGTAGTGTTACTTTATCACAAACCTATAACCTATGAGGGGGTGTGGCTATGTCACAGTGCCACGCCTGAGGTGTGTGTTTGAGGCGAGGAGCGTATTCCACGCCCTACCTCTGCAGGTTAAACAGGTTATATTGAATATCCCTCTAATTGTTCATAGCTTTGAGACCGAGTTGGTCTAGTATACTATAACCTGTAATCTGTAACTGATAAATAAGCTACATCAGTAAAGAGAGACAAGTCCATGAGTTTACTCTAAAACCTTTGAGTACTAAATATATTCCCCAGTAAGAATAATAATAATAAGGGTACTTCATCAACGGTATGAGTAAGTGAGTTGATTGAAGCAGAGGCTACAAACAGAGGATAGTAAGTCTGTACAGTTGGCTGGTAAGAGATAGCCATACTGAAGTATAATTGAGAGTCCATTGGTATGTTGGTATCTTCAACAGAAGTGACAAGCTGAGTACTGCACGAGAAGCTGAGTACTGGACCCCCCACGGCTACAATGCCATATTGTCATATGTAGTGTCATACGTTTTCTCTAAATCAAAGAATACACAGACCAGGTGTTGATGTCGTGCAAAGGCCTCACATGCAGCAGCTTCCAACCTGACCAGAGCGTCTGTAGTAGAATGGTGTTTACGAAAGCCAGACAGGAACGGAGACAGAAAATCACCCCGTTCCAAGAAGTATACCAGTTTGACATTCACCATCATCTCAAACAGTTTACAGAAACATGAAGTCAAGGCAATTGGTCGGTAATTGAGGGAAATTGAGAGAAAATAGAATGCAGATCTCTCAAGGTGAATATATGGTTATAACATTCATTCTCTTTCCCCGAGAAATCCAGGACAGTTTGCTCCTTGGCTCTTAACTCATGCCTCACAGCCAGAGGTCGACACTCACGGCAGGAGACTCAAGCAAATGCCTCCGCAATGGTATTGTCCACTGTCAAACTATCCATAATCTTATTTCCATTAACCTTAAGAACAGGTGGAGCACTAGGAGAAAACTTCCCTGCCATCCTACCGACTCTCCTGAACACTTGGGTGAGTGAAGTTTTAGTATTAATTGAAGACACATAGGCTTTCCAAAATTCACATCGTGCCTCTTTTAAAACTTGTCTTGCCTGAGCCCTTGCCCATCGGAAGTCCACTAAAAGAGTTGGGTCTCCACGATTGCGACAAAGGCAACCAGACCGGACATTTAGGAAAGTAGTCAGAAGTTTTAGGGTTGAGAGCGGGAGAGTGGAGCATATCAGTGAAATATGTTACAGCCTCATCAGAGTTACCAAAATCGACTAAAGAAGAGACCGAAGAAGTTAGCTCTTTAAAATGCTGCTAGTCAGCCTTCTCTAATTTCCACCTAGGAAGATGAGACTGTGGTTCGTACCTGTTGCTTTCTAAAAGTATAGGGAAAATGTCACTGCCATATAAATCAGGCAACACTCTCCAAGTAAAATCCAACAGAGCACAGAGTGAGCAAAGGGAAATGTCAATGGCAGTAAAAGTACCAGTTGGGCTATTAATATGTGTCACATCTCCCGTATATAAAACCCCTAATCCCTCATCCTCAATAAAAAAAAGCCAATAAAACACCCCTGGGGTTGACCGAACTGTCACCCCACAGAGGATGACGACCATTAAAATCACCCAATATAAAAAAAGGGAAAGGGAAGGTCCTGTACAAGTCGGTTGAGATCACCCCTCTCAACTGTAACACTGGGAGGAAGGTGTAGACAGCACACAGTGTAGGAAGCCTCATGGAGGTACTTCCCACTACCACCTCGACCTGAGGTCACTACTCAAACGATATGTTTTGTCAAATCCTGGGCCACTAGAAGAGCGAACCCAAGGATTAGTACTTAGGGCAGTAATTGGGACCCGTTGACGAGTCCCTGAAGCATTTGATATGTTTGAAGAAGATGAAGGTATATTAGCAGGGATATTCTTAGAAACATTTACATTGGTATTGTCCTGTGCAGCAGTGGTGGTATCACTGACACAGGCAGACACATCAACATCTAATATATAAAACACTCTGTCGGTCTGTCTGTATGGTCGCTATGCACGCCCTCATCCTTTAACCTAGAGTAATAATTTTTACATGAGTTTCATCGCAGAAACCTAGAGAGTGTCTTCGCCCTATATATATATATTTTTTTTTTTTCAATGATCAATGGGGGGGTTACGGAGGGGTTTCGAACCCACGCTGCCAGCTGGGCTGGACCCTCCTAATGCACGCTCTTTCACTCTCTCTCTCTCTCTCTCTCTCTCTCTCTCTCTCTCTCTCTCTCTCTCTCTCTCTCTCTCATGCACAAGGGGGTCGGGTGTGTGTGTGTGCTGGAATAGGATATAGATATAAAGATAGATACAAATAAATAGATAGATAGATAGATAGATAGATAGATAGATAGATAGATAGATAGATAGATAGATAAAGATAGATAAAGATAGATAAAGATAGATAGATAGATAGATAGATAGATAGATAGATAGATAGATAGATAGATAGATAGATAGATAGATAGATAGATAGATAGATAGATAGATAGATAGATAGATAGATAGATAGATAGATAGATAGATAGATAGATAGATAGATAGATAGATAGATAGATAGATAGATAGAGATAGATAGATAGATAGATAGATAGATAGATAGATAGATAGATAGATAGATAGATAGATAGATAGATAGATAGATAGATAGATAGATAGATAGATAGATAGATAGATAGATAGATAGATAGATAGATAGATATAGATAGATAGATAGATAGATATAGATATAGATATAGATATAGATATAGATAGATAGATAGATAGATAGATAGATAGATAGATAGATAGATAGATAGATAGATAGATAGATAGATAGATAGATAGATAGATAGATAGATAGATAGATAGATAGATAGATAGATAGATATAGATAGATAGATAGATAGATAGATAGATAGATAGATAGATATAGATAGATATAAATAGATATAGATAGATATAGATAGATATAGATAGATATAAATAGATATAAATAGATATAAATAGATATAAATAGATATAAATAGATAAATATGGATAGATAGATAGATCCCTCGACAATGTTGGGAATCGCTGCTAGTCCATAATACAAGTGGCAGAATCACTCAACTGTTCAAGTGGAGGAGAAACTGAATCTTTTGAAGTCACAACATCAGTGGCATCCACATTAACTTCACGCTCCTCTGATGGTCCTGAAGGAAACTTGCGAGGAGGAACTTCTGTTGAATCAAGAGATTCATCAGAGTCACGAGAACGCTTCTGGTGACATTGAGAGGAAACTATGGATGAGTCCTCAGAGATGGTTGCCTTATAAGGAGGAACATCTATTGAGTCAAGTGCTTCAGAGGAACCATGAAGACGTCTCTGTGACCGTTTAGGTGACTTAAGTTTCCTTTTTGGAGAGCGTGTGGCAGCGTGAACCTTTACCACATGGACAATTTTAGAATTGTCATCAGTTGAAGGGTCACCAAAATGAGTGTCTGATAATGTTTCCAAAACAGAGAAGGTATTATGTAGTGTAACCTTAGAAACGCTCTCACTGGAGCATAAAGCAGCTGCCTCTTGAGAGGGTTGAGAGGGTGCTGCAACTGATTTGGGGCGAAGGGTGGAGGCGTATGTCTTAACACCACCATCCTTCTGTCGCCTGAAGTTGAGTTGCCGCCTGGCACTACCAATACTAATGAATTGGCTATTAGCCAAGTGGAAAATATCCTGCTCAAGGAGGTACATCTTACATTGGCGAGACCTCAAGGGGTGAGCATCTCTGCAGTAAAAGCAGTAACTCTCTGACCGACATTCAGAAATAAGATGTGCGTCAGAAGCAGAACAATTACCACATCGGGAACGGTTGTTGCAGTTTCTCCTCCCATGACCAAACTCATAACAACAGAAACACTGTAAGGGACGCTCAACAAAAGGCTTCACCTCAAAAGAGGTGGGGTTAATGTTAATGCGATCTGGGATATGCGAGCCATAGAAAGTGATCATGATTATATTTTTACTGCCATTCATCTTTGTTACTCGTTGGACACTATTTAGGCACATAGCAAGAATGTCCTCTTCTGAGAATTCATACAGGTCTTCATTATATATACGCCCCTTGCTATAATTAAATGTTCGGTGTAGTTTGACAGATTAAAACATGCTATCAGAAGGACAGGGGAGATTGAGGAGCATCATGGCCTGAGTAAGATCTTTGGCTCAGATTAAAATGCCCGTACCATATTTCTTTTTGTGGCCCATTTGTAGTAATCCAATTTCTCTCTACAGATATCGGGAAGCATGGATAAGGTTACCACGTCCCTCCCTGCAGTATGCCACAAACCAAAAGGTGTAGTAACCTGACGTTCCTTTGGGACATTCTTTATAGAGGCATCAAAGATGTTATGACAATAGTCATTCTCACTGTCAACTACATTGGCAGACCGCATCATCTGAACTTTACAGTGAGTATCCCCCACCGTCAGAGAATCTTTTGCCTTAAATGCTGCTTTGGCAGCAGCATTTGTATTAAATGTACTATAGCAACGATTAGACCGACAGTTACTGTCATAAGTGATTCGGATACGTAGAACCACTCCAAAACACTTAAAAGTTGAGTGGATAGTGCCATACGAAAGGGATGCAAGTATGTTTGTTAACATTAATGTTTCGTTACTGTTAACAGAAATCGTTGCCACAACACCCGACTTTCTAGGCTTACTCATTTTTGCAGACTTCTGCATGGCATTACGACCAGAGAGTCACGTCTCGAGGGCCTGATCGACCACCACTCGATGTGGATGCCACAGATGTTCCGACTTCAAAAGATTAAGTTTCTCCCCCGCTTGAACAGTGGAGTGATTCTTCCACCTGTATTATGGATGTTGATGTATCTGCCTGTGTCAGTGATAACGCTGCTGCACAGGACAATACCAACGTAAATGTTTCTAAGAATATCCCTGCTCATATACCTTCATCTTCTTTCAATATATCAGATGCTTTAGTGACTCGTGGAGAGGTGTACTCCTCTGCCACAGATGCCCCTCTCAGAGATTAAGACCCTGTTCATCATGCTGGAGTGGGTCTGGCAACTGGAGCATTCAGGTCATCACCAATCCCTAGTCTCCTGGTAGACACTAATGAACCACCTCTATATCTCCGTCGCCAGTCCTTGATGGTTCGTTGTTGGCATCGATTACATCGACTTCCCGACTCCCTTCCTTGCTTGGCGGTGTCATCTGATATCATGTCTAATTATTACCTTTCACATTCTCGTACACCATGGCCCTTTGGCTTCCAGGTCAGGAAGGCTATGGAGGAGATGGGAATTGAAGACTTCCAGATTCGTCCTGGGCGAGTCCCCAGTGTGGCTCCATGGTTTCTTCTAGTAGTTTCCCTGCACCTGTTTTACAGACAGAAAAGGAATCTTTTCCTCCTCTAATGGCTCGTTCCCTCTCATTTGAACATGCCTTCACTCACAAGGAGTGCCTCCCTGTGTACACTAATGGGTCAAAGTCTGATGCTGGAGTTGGTTTTGGAGTTGTCTTTCCTGACTTTTGCCGTGGCGGTAAGCTTCCTTCTGTCATGTCAGTTTTCACTGCTGAGCTCTCGGCCATTTTATATGCCATCCAAGTGATTTTTACTCTCCTTC
Source organism: Petrolisthes manimaculis (assembly GCA_034508575.1). Classification (NCBI taxonomy): domain Eukaryota; kingdom Metazoa; phylum Arthropoda; class Malacostraca; order Decapoda; family Porcellanidae; genus Petrolisthes; species Petrolisthes manimaculis. Next base: position 48,682 of record JAWZYT010000728.1, read on the forward strand.
AGCCTTCTTTTACTATTTTTAGCGATTCCTGTAGTGCCTGCAGGTCTTGTGCAGTTTTAACTCTTCCCATCCCCTGGTGTTGTCCAACCTTGAGTGGCTTGTCTCCTTGGGACATCGTAGCTGTAGAGTTACATTTTGTTTTGTCCCCGCCAACATGGGTGTCGATAGGAATGAGTAGCCTGACACCCTGGCTAGGGCTACGGCCTCAATTGCTTGACCTCCTGCCAGGCATTCGACATTCCACTCTATACACACGATGACGTTTGTTCCTGCTGGCAGCACAGATGGGATGTCGTCGGGGCTAACAAGCTTCGCAGCGTCCACCAGCGCTTAGGCGAGTTTATGGAACTACAGCGGCCTGTCCTGCCGGTAGGAGATGGCTCTTGCCCATCAGAATTGACCACTCACATTTGGCTCTTGAATTTTTAATGGAAAGGGTTCCCCCTCCCTTCTGTGATGATTCTCTGATCCTTTTGACAATGCAACATTTTCTTGTTGAGTGTCCCAGTCTTAGGGACCGTCGTAGGCACTTCTCCCACTACCAGGTGGGGAGCGGTTCTTACAGTCTCTCCCAGGTGCTCGGAGAGGAGGCTTGTAGTGTGGGATGGAACATCCTCTCCTATTTGGAGCAAATTGTGAATTTTATTTATGCGATTTTAGATAGTTCAATTTTTATTACTTTATATATTCTACTTATGTTAATCAGGTTATTTTAGTAAAAATGTTATTTTTAGTTGATATGTCATTTTAGTCATGCTGCATATCCCTTTCGGGGCAATGAAGCCTACCTAATGTGTGTACAGTTGCCGACGAATCGATCGAGGACAAGTAGCTTAAAAATGTGGAGATAGTATGTTTCCGCTCTTGGCAACAATGTCGCTCATATAATGAATCTTTATTATGGGGCTTATTCGTCTGGCGGATCGAAACGAATTTGGAGATTTGTCGAGATAAAAACAATTACACTGCCACTTTACCTGCAGTTATAAACAACATTATTTCACGGGTTCGTGAACAAATAAATTCCACTTGATCGCAAGTTTTCCATCTATGCTATCTTTCTCGTTCAATGGCCCGCTTTTCGAACATATTTATTCATCTTAGTGCTACATATTCATGCTCTGGTGCTAATTTCACCTTATATTAGTTAAAAAACAATGTGCAACACAATTTCACCTTTAAATGGTACGTTTCACAATGCAAACATGAATATGATCAAAATATATCTGGTATTATATCAAGGGTGTTCGAATCGCTCCTGCTCAGAGCGTACGTTTGTACTGCCCGTTGTCTCTCTCTCTCTTTTTGTTTTTTATTAATTGCGCCGTAGCGTCAATCAAGAGGCATGCAACCATACATACAGGTAGGCAGAACCCATGAGAATCAAGTTACCTCGAACCATGAGGCCTCGACGACGGTAGGAATACTTGTGACGACAGACAGACTCGTAATGGGTGATGGAGATGCTGCATCCCTGCGTCGCCGTACAGGAAGGAGAGCAGCGGAGCGGACTCTAGAGAGGTAACATGTCAGGGAGAGAGGACGTCCAACACCACGGGGAGGCAGATGGCAGATTTGCGATTCTGTCAACTGTACCATTGTGAAATAAACCTACATGGGATGATACCCATAAGAATTTGATAGTCAAATTACGATGACGTAATAAGACAAAACACGATAAAATCTGCTGATTAACAGAAGAGTGTGTAGGCTGAATACTAGAGAGGGAATGAAAGGCAGGTTTAGAGTCACAACAAATGGCAGCATTCACTCCACGTTGACAAACGAGACTAACTGCATCCAGAATAGCATACAGTTCACATAATGTTGAGCTGAAGTGGTTACAGAGACGACGGCCAACCCAGCCCCCTGGAGGTGACTCCATATCAGGTGAGAAAACGGCACAACCTGCTGTACCATCCATTTGCAATGAGCCATCAGTGTAGAGGCAGTATGGATCTGTGATGGAGGACGTTACTGTCTCTATGTGTTCCAGAGCCAACTGCCGCTGTAGAGAAGGCAGTTACGACTTGGAAGTAGGTGTAAAGCTCACATCAGGTGTTGGTAGCTTCAACGGAGGGGGCCCTGGGGGGGTGTCTGCAACCATTATATCTATATCAAGACAACGGAGCATAGAGGAAACAGACCTTAAAAGAGTACGTCCAGCACGCAATATAGGAGGGACCGGGTAGTTTGGTCGAAGAGAAGTTCTGACTAACTAAGAATAATGGGGTGAAAGATGTGGGAAATGGAGGCACTTGACAGTAAAGCAAGTGACATTAGAGTAAATTCTCTCCAGTAATGGGGGAAGACGCAACTCACGCTGCATGTTCACTATCCTGGTCGACATTGGACAGCCGAGAATTATCCTCATTGCTCTATTCTGAAATGTTTCTAAAGTTTCAAGAGTAGCCCTGGGAAGTTGAATTTTGCAGGGGAGAGGTAATCAATAACTGAACGGATAAAAGCAATATGGATGGTCCTGGCTACTGGGATGGAAATGCCCAAAGAGTTGTTAGAGAGCCTTTAAAATGGTGTAAGTCGGCGCTGGAGACGACCCAACATGTCCTAGACAATAGGATGGTCTTGAGGTCTGGCAGGAACAATTGGTCAAACATTGACTGACGCACCCAGGTAACGGTACTGGGAACACATGGGAATGACAGTCCCTCCAATGGTGAACACTGGCCGATTGTCTCTCTTGACAAGTTATGTAGATAGACCCCTGAATTTCATCCTTCCTACTACTGAGCAGGGTCAGATATTAGGGATTGAGAGTGTGCCAAATATATACTATCCTATTAATAAAGTGCTTTTGGAATTTTCTCTGTCGATTTATGACCTACTTTTTAATTTATATATTCGTTAAAGAGGATTATATAGTCTTGAAAGGAGTCACTACTTCTTGTTAAATTTGAGGGCTACATATTCTTCCAAACTATACCAGGAAGCAGTTAAGTAGTACAGTCTCCTCCACTCCCGCTTGCATCAGTTCAGCGTTGCCAAAGTATACACCAGGCATCGTGTGAGCTACCAGTTTCGACTCTCGCATCCGAAACACCTGCCAGAGAGAGAGAGAGAGAGAGAGAGAGAGAGAGAGAGAGAGAGAGAGAGAGAGAGAGAGAGAGAGAGAGAGAGAGAGTATAATATAATGGCTATTGTGTACAAAGTGTGCGTGTGAAGGAGATTATTGAATGTTATGTGTGTGTGTGTGTGTGATATAACTAACATTTACTTCCTTAATTTCAATTCAATGAAAAATGTGGCTCATAGGTTTAAAATGATAATTTAATATGAATGAATTGAAGGGCTACTGATTCCTCCAAACAATGCAACAAACTGTTTACTAATTTATATAATAAAGGAATGTTTTACTGGCATAGTATGAAGGAGCTAATAGCCCTCTAATTCTACAATATAAAACACTCCCATTTAATGAACCGAAAACAGTTTGAGGAATTATATTGTGTGGCTGCGATTCTTATGTTATCTCATAGATTCCCAAACTTTATCTGGCTGTTACCCTTTTTCATACATGATCCTTATCCATGGTCCCTCATCCATAACCCGTGCCTGCAGTCACTATCTACAGTTCTACCATGTTTAAGTCTAAATAAAAACCACCATGGCAGCACCTGTAACTTAATTTATTTCGATTGTAATTTTTTTTTTTTTTTTTGTAATAATAATGAAATTTGTAATTGTTCTTTGTTGAATCTTAATGATATCATGGACTCCTACATTGCTATATAGCAATGGCCTCCAGTTTGGGAACAACTGTGTTAGGTTTTATTCCTTTATTATATGTTCCGACACTGGACGTAGGCTTCATCAAGCCCATTAATGTGGCCCAGGAATACTGCTACACACACAAACACGCATGTCACGACTTCCGAACTCGTACCCAGCCACAGAGAGAGGGAAGTTAGGGTAATTCATAACTACTGCAGCTGTTATGGTAAAGTCATGGCCTAATGTACTGCAACACCTTCCAATGAGAGGGCTTCGAAAAATGATCCGAAACTATAGCTGTTGGTGTGTGCAATTTTGGTTCATAAAATTAACTCAAATAGCTCGCTTTTATTCACCAGGTTGCAGTACATTAGACCATGACTTTACCAGCGAGGGTGTTTTACGACGTTCGGTGGCCTTATAATTATTGCCTGAAACTCAAATTGGAAGAGTAAATATTCTCTGGCCCACACCAGAGAGGAAACGATCTCACAACCAATAGGTTATGAGTCCAGAACACTAACCACTCGGCCACCTCCCCTACAATGTGTATGCAATTATCATATTTAAAGGCATAGTAATGGATCAGCAATGGGTTGGGGAGTCCCACTCAGGTCCTGCCCTGGAAATCTATATATCTAAATGAAGATACTCTGTTTGTCTGTCCAGCTATATAAATTGTCATGTGACCACCTACAGCGCCAGGAATTCACACACGGAAAGTGGACGTACAGTTGGCTCCACTCCCGCGTTGACCACTGCGCGTTGCCAATGATGAGCATCCTTGATATTCGAATCCCGAACGAAGTGAAGCACTCATGACCGAGTGAGATGGGGGGAGGGACAACTGAGTTGGGGAGATGGAGGTCATGAGTGCTTCGCTTCGTGGCTCAACATTGGCAACGCGCAGTGATCAACGCAGTAGTGGAGTCAACTGTACATGAGCGGGGACATTTTCGTCACAAAAAACACCCCACTAAATATTTAATTACACATACTTTGCGTTTATCGTATGCCTGGCAACCCACTCAGTTTGTTTATATTCCACGCTGCTATCGCTGGGAAGGAAAAAATATCGTACTTCTTTTCGGTGCGTAGCACGGGCTTATGGTCTAGTGTACAGTATTCTTAAGGCACAAAGAAGCAAATTAAAAACAAACAATTCTACAGTAAATATCTTTTGTTTGGTCCCACCTCCAGGCATTTATCAACTTACCAAATACCAATATTAATTCACTAACTCTATTACTGGTCAGAAACACGGTTCAGTTTCTTTCGGTCGGATGCATACAAACCCCAACTAACAACATTTAAAATTGGCCCTTAGTGACTGAGTGACTTTCCCATACTTTACAGGAGATGTGTAGATGATATTTTTATATAATTTAGATTATATTCTCATTTGCCTTTATCTTTGGTTTACCTTAACTCAAAAAGTAATCCACTATTTTTACAGAATAATTAATCACTCGGGAAATTCATTTTATATGCAACTTTCTCCCTCTGTGTGTGTGTGTGTGTGTGTGTGTGTGTGTGTGTGTGCTTGTGTGCGTGTGTGTTGTAACAAAAGGTAAATCCTTTCTTTTACGCCCTTGATGTGACCTGGCACGTAAATAACATTCCTCACAACGATTATTGTAACAGACCGTGTATGTAAATATGTTATTGATTCAGAATGCATCGTGTGGTGTGGCGTTATGTATTATCAGCCTGTGTTTAGCCAGAAATAGGCTTGATTTTTGCGCAAACTCCCCCAAACCTCAACCACCAATCCCCAGTCACCTTTTGATTAACAGAGTGGTGTATATTTAATTCATTCTTATTTCAGCATAGCATTCATTCTTTGAAATATATGGAGGGAGATGTGGCCAGTGAATAAGGTGAATGCGTTTCCTTCAAACTGTTCCATGAAACAGTTCGCCTCGGTATAGGCGGAAAGTTTTGTAGCATATGCTGTAGTAATCAGATACCTCGAATTCGACGACTTGTCTTAAAGGTCTTGTGGTGAATTCGAGGACTACTGTTTCCTGCAAACTATGCCAAAATACATACCACCTCGGTATACAAGTGAGGGATGAGTTTTCTTGCATTATTCAGAGGGCTACATAGACTACATTTTCTCCATAACGAGCAACACCCCAAAGGGGATAGTATACATATGGTACTGTTCATTAGAGCTCCCTAATTCCTGCAAAGTATGCCATGAAACAGGACCAGGTTAACAAATATAATAGTATCCTGTTACTTGGGATACTCTGGAGGATTAATTTCATCCACATTTGCCAATACTATTTTACCCTATCAAGAAACTAATCAAGAAGGGACCAAAGCTGTGACCACCAAGTGTAATTTGTGGAAGCTCTAACAAAAGGGAAGAAAGGTTGTCGTGCATAAATGAATCTTTGCAGACGAAGCCACGTCACCGGCAGTCATTAAGGCGGAGTCAAGCATTGGTTCCTTTTAAAACCGAGGTGAGGGAATCAGACCTTCACTGTCCTGCTTTTGCTGTCGCGACCACCGCAGCTGTCAGTGTCCAGCTGTTGCTGTCGCTATCACTGCTGCTGTCACTATCCTGTTTTTGCTCTCATCGCGTCGTCAGGTCAGTGTTGTCTTTGGTTATCAATTCTCTCTTTCTATTTGCTGGTCATGTTCCGCTACAACTTTTTCAGGCCGTTCCTGTGATCTGAAGAAGCAGTAGCGAAATGTGGTCAGTAAAGGCTCCTCCTCATACGGTGTTGTTCAATAAAAGTATGCGTGGTACAGTATTAATTGGTAAATCTGGAACAATTGATTATTCCAAACTTACCGTATTCCATGTAGCAGACCTTCATTATTTTAATTAAACTAATCTTGTTTCCTGGTATACTTCGGTGAGTCAAGGCGCTGTAATGAACCTAATGTTACGGTCTCAAGTTCTGTCACCTCTCTGATATAATGATGATGAACTTAGTGCTTGATATTGTATTAAATGATATGTGATAGTTTCTTCAGTTTGACTCCATACTGTGAAAATATCTCTTCAAAAGCATTTCCATAATTCATTCCCCACTATCCTTTATACGTCCCCGTTGTTATTTTGATAAATAGTTGTTGAAGCTCTTAACGTTCTCCCATATGAAAATAAATACATCTTCAAAAGCTTATCTATTATGTTTCCCACTATCCCGTTTAAATCCCCATCGTTAATTGTTAAAACTTTTACATTTGTTCCTTCTTGATATTGTAATATTCCAATGTTAAAATAAATATAGTTTTAAAAACAAATTCTATGTTGTAATTAATAAGGTGAAATTCATAAGAAGTGTGCCTGAAGGCTAGAAATCAGTAATTAAGAGTAAAAGGGGAGAGAGGAGTATGTGGTATTAACAGAGGAATATGTCTCCTTAGCGTAGTAGGGAAGGTGCACTGTACTGTAGTGATAGAGGGAGTGGGAACAGAGGAATGAGTGAGTGAGGAGCAGTGTGGGGTTAGGAAAAGAAGTGTGTTTGTAGACGAGATTTTCTCCTTGAGGTGTACTGTGGAGAAATATCTAAAGAGGGGCAATAATTTGTATGCTGCATTTATGGATTTGGAGAAGGCATATGACTAAGTCGATAGTGAAAGTCTGTGAAAGGTACTGAGAATATATGGAGTGGTTGGAAAGTTGATAGAGGCAGTTAAGAGTTTGTTTGAGGGTGTAAGAGGGGCAGTCTGGGTGGAGAATGAGCAGAGTGAGTTCTTTAATTAAATTGAATGTTGGGTTGAAGCAAGGGTGTGTGTGTCCACATGGTTGTTAAGTGTATATTTGGATGGAGTCATGAAGGAAATACAGGGAAGGTCAGTGGGTGTTGGTGTACCTCTAATAAGGGAAGGGAGTGAGTGGAAGTTGTCTGTGCTGCGGTTTGCTGACGATACAATTCTGTTGAGTGACACTGAGTGGGAGTTGCAGGGTTTGGTAAATATGTTTGGAGATGTGTGTGAAAATGGTCAGTTTATGGAGAATGTCAGTTCATATAAGTATTTGTGGAGTGTGATGAGTAAAGATGGGAGTTTAGAGGATGAGGTGTGGGAGAGGATACAACAGGGGAAAAGGGTTTTAGGAACATTAAAAAAAGACTCTACATGATTGTGACATATGGGAGCGAAGCATGGACGATGACGGAGAGACATAAATCAGTTACCTAAGCAGTGCGTGTTAAGTAACGTGGAGAGATAGACTGGCGATTGAAGAAGTACAGGAGCAATGTGGTGTGGATGTGGATGTGCTAGAGAGTGTGAAAAGAAACCCCTTTAGATGGTTCGGTCATTTGGAGCGTATGAGGAGCGAGAGGGTCGTTAGAGAGTGAGGTGGAAGGATGGAGTTAAGAGGTTTACGAGTGAGAGGGACGCCAGTTGGCGGGGGACAAGGGTGCATGAAGGCGATTCATTTGTGGCCATCCCCGTTGAGGATTGATGCGTCTGGCAATAAATAGATATAATTAAATATTTACCCCACACTACAGTGCCTCATACTTAAATCTTTTCCTGTGGCATAGTATGTTTCTATAGAGCAATAAATAATTTATCTCTTCAAGAGCACCACGTAGGGGGGTATTGCCTGTAGTAATGTGGACAATACTTATAGGGTTTGGGCGCCCCTTCGGCCCCAGCTACTAGCTTTCAGTTCTTCAACTGTCCCTGTTTTTTTTTTCATTTCCTTCCGGCTTGCTGTAACCCCTCTCTATCACCTTTTTCTGACGCTATAGGACCTAGATGTTGCGGCGCCTAATTTCCCAGTCATTCCATATAAGTTCCTTTGTAAATCTTCCCTTTGTATGTAAAAACATTCGTGGTATTGACGATGGTGTGGCACCAGCTCGATATTTTTGTAGTGCATCAATGGATCATCATACCGGAACCACGCCAACGTCAACACCATCAATGTTTTTGCATACGGCCTTTGTATATGTGTGCTATTTTGGCATTGTATCCTTATTTGGAAGTGACGGTTAGGAGAATATATAACCACATCTCATTCACGGTATTGAACAATATTTTATTTCATGAAAACCAACGATTAGTTATTTAAGTTGAACTTCATTTTGGTAAAGTAGAGAGTTTGAAATCGTAATCTTTGGTTTAGAAAGTAGTACATTATTTTTTAAACGTGTAAGATTTGGTTTGCAATTCAAATATTGTGACTTTGAGAGCCATATGTTATTTTTGCAACTCGTAAATTCTCCATGTCGTAAATCTTGGTTTTGAAACTCGCAAATTTTTGTTTTAAAACTCGTAAATGTCGATTAGCAACTAGTAAGTTTTGGTTTTAAAACTCTTGAATTTCATTTTGAATTTCATCAATTCTAATTTTAAACCTCGTACATTATGATTTTGAAGTTGGTAAATAATGGTTTTGCAATTGATAAACTTTGTCCCATTTCAGAACGGAGGACGGAAGGAACTGAGGGACGTGTGATAAAATGAATTTGTCTTGGCCACTGATTCAGATTGCTTGTGGACCAGTAAGTGTACATAATTAAAATCATCATTGCTATTATTATTATTAGTAGTAGTAGTAGTAGTACAGCTAACGCAAAAGAAATCGTCGCACTCGAACAAATTGCGACAGTTTCTAACGCCCTGTCTTTATTCTGGATTATCAGCTTTACAAGCTAATTAATACAACAAAAAACATCTTTTAGGTAACTTTTGGTTTCATTTTCTGTGGTTGAGGTTTAATTTGTGTTCTTAGTAAGGGTCAGTCAGGCCAATAGTGAGGGTGTTTCGGGGACACACTACTCCTCCCTCCCGCTCCCGATATTAGTTGGCCAATTTTACTCCGCAGGCATTTTTTTTTATTATGCTGCAAAATGGGTTCTACTAAGCTGACCATAGAGGAAAAGAACTAGGAGATGGAATTAGCCAAGCAAAATCCCCAATATCCAATGTTGACTGTTGGGTAGTGAAGATAATGAAGCTGTGGGTTGAGGTTGATGATTATCGTACAAAATTGGCTGCCAGTATGCCAAAACGTATCAAAGCTGTGTTAAAAGTTTATGGGAAAATAACTAAATACTAATAATCCTTCATGACATAAAAAAGATTTGTTTCATTCATCCTAAAAAACTTTATAAGGTTAGTAAATCATCCGTTGTTACGGATTTCGGCTGGTGCGACGATTTCTTTTGCGTTAGTAGTAGTAGTAGTAGTAGTAGTAGTAGTAGTAGTAGTAGTAGCGTAGAGTATGGAAGATAAAGAGGGAACACTTACGACCGCCCCATTGGGGAGAATGTAACAACGGGAACAGTAGCGCCGCCTGACGGCAAGTGCGTTAAACTACATGTCAACACCATTGCCCCATTTGTTCCTGTCATTCTTTGTCTAGGAGTATGGTAAAGTTTTCATCTGATTTTTTTTTTTTTTTTTTGGTCGAAATGAACTCGCCTAAGCAATACCAACTGCTTTGTCAAACACATATAATAAGCAAACAATTGCAATTAAAAATATCCCACATAATATTTATCATTTTGACGTGACGTCACGTTGTAAACATCCGCCATGTTGGTAAACTGGTAGAGATGCCATTTGGTATTTTTCATTACGAAATCAGGCCCAATTTAGTAATGAAAATCTGTTTGGTAATATATAATTTGCTTTGGTATTGGACCTGAAAGGTGAATTGTGTGATGTCTTGTTGATTAACTTACAGTACTGTAAAACCTTCATCTACACTACATAGGCTGCAGCTAATTTTAAATGGAGATATTACTCCTATGTCGGTATATCAAATGTCTTGGTATATAATATATAACTGAGTGTAAGAAAAATATACCGGTATACACAGTAAAATTATATATTACACTAAACGTACAATAATTCCATTTATCTATTAGAAACGGAGGGGATTCTTGGTATTTCCTCTATCATAGTTCTGAAACCTTCCAATCAAATCTCGTCTATGCACTAATAAATATTGATCTGGTTACTGTAAATATTAATAGCATAACTACATAAGATTTAAAAGATGATAAGAAGGTGCAGTTGTTGCGCGCGTAGCTTAGCAGCCAATGCAATTTTACAGATCGTGAATATGCTACCCGGTCATAGCCTATGTGACTATTTGATATCATCACCCAACCCTGAAAACAACTTCCAGTCCATGAAAAAAACCCAAAAGTGTAAAAGGCACACTACTTTTTCACCATTGGTTGAGTTAAGGAAGTAATGGTATCACAAACATCAAGACCAGCATCAACTTGGGTACCATGTAGAGCTTTATACAGTTATTGTGAGAAACACGGTATATATTTTATCCTTATTTCTCTGCATAATTTTCATATCTGCCACTGAATATGCTAACACCTTAAATTATTATCCCATTTGGTTATTATAGAGGAGAATATTAATTCCAAACTAATCATTATTTTCCTGTAATTATTAGAATTTTCCCCTACCCAAAACCTCAATTTCCCTGGCTCTTCCCAAATTGTAGGCGAAGGAAAGAGATTTGTTGATGGCTCCCTGGATATTCGGCAGAACCATAAATTCCTTCTCTTGATCAGCAGTTTCTCGTGTGCTTTTTCTTGTTTTTTTATCACCTTAGGGATCCAAAAGAAGGACAATACAAGAAATTTATCTGTGTTAGAACATCTCACCATGCAGCAAAACCGTGATATTCTTATGTATCCCATTAAAGGAGGTCAAACACTCGTCCAAATCAATGAAACGTGCTAGACATAACCACTATTCTCTGTTTGTATACATAAAGGTATACTACCAACATGGCCGCGACGTCACAGTGACGTCACATGAGAACTCCCTATTTTTTGCAATAATGACCAAAAAATATAAAAGCATCTTCAGAGTATTTCTGAGATGCAAGGAGGTGGTCTCTTGCTTTTCACTTGAGTAGGAAGATTCGGGACATCAAATTTTGTTGGAACAGCATTCCACACTAGTTTCTTTTTGTCCGAGTTCATTAATTGGCTGTCTTCAAAGTGCTCGGCACAAAACACACATCTTCCGTACAAATTCTCAGGTGTTCTACCCAGAAGATCTTCCCTTCTCGAACACTGCACCCATCTCCTTGACAAACAAATAAAGGTATTTATATAAATAATTTCTGTTTTCTAGCAGTGTTGCCAGATCCGGCTAGGTGTTAACAACATTCAGTAATCTTTGAAGTCTCTAGATAAAACACTGTCAATTGAAACAGCATTGGCACATAGGGAAGTAATTAATCGTACCGGCTTCCCTACAACAAACCAGACACAGTGGGAGAATTTTGCTGATTACTATTTCAGTGACAACTCAATTAGTTAAAAATGATTCAATTTATATCACAAACCTTTCCAAATCAGCATTCTAATGAAAATATAATGCCACATTTTATTCATTCCATTGTAAGTCTTCTATTCGGGTTCCCTTCTGGTATTATAATCTTCCATACAATAAGTAACACTTCAAAGTATCGCCAGGAGTCTCGTTTGGCTTGTCTGATGGTTCTACGAGACCAAGCTCTCGCAAGTTTGTACTTGCGAAAGTTCTCATAACTAATGTGATATTTGAAAAGCCTGTAGGCTCTATTCATCTCACACAGTACCCTGCGGCAATCTGGCGTCCACCATGGAACTCTATGCTTTGCGCTATCTATCGAAGTCTTAGGAATTGTTGCTGTTGCGGCTTTGAGGATATTATCTTGAATATTATTTACTTTAAAATCAACATTCCCCAACAATTTCAATATTGACACTATTTGTCTGCTTTTTTTTAACGTTAAATTTAGGTGCTGAAGACTCTTTAACAGTGTCGCTTTTATATTTAATCAAAATAGGAAAACGGTCGCTTCCCAATGAGTCATCAATGGGTAGCCACTGGCAAAACGTTGCAATTGATGTGGAGATCAGAGATAGGTCAAGGACGTTAAAATTATCAGTATTATCATCAACTCTCGTCGGACTACCTTCGTTCAGAAAAAACAAATTTGAATCACTGATTAGCTTAGCCACCTGTTTCCCCCATCTATCATCCTGCAGGGAACCCCATAACGTATGATAAGCATTAAAATCTCCCAAAATTAATTTTCTACAGGACAGACTGCCCAGTAGATAAAAAAAAAACATCATCATAAGTTACTGTACCAAGAGGACAGTGGACAGAATAGAGTCAGGTAGGTGCCACCGAATTTTACTCTGTAAGCGACACTTTCCAGAGGGAAATTACATGGCACTTCAGTGAAAGAAAGGTTATGGCGGATGTAGATTGCAACTACACCTCCCCCCTCCCCTCACGGTCCCTCTTAATTAACTTGTAGTTTCAAAGCTGAACAACCTCGTCTTCGACTTGGTCATTCAGATGAGTTTTCTGAAGGGCAATATTATCGGTAGCGTAAGAACAGGCCAAAAGTTTGAGTTCATTTAATCTAGCTCTTAAGACTTCGACAGTTTTATTGGATTATGGTTAGCGCGAAGATTATCGCCGTTTAGGGCCTTTGGGGGGGGGAGGGGCATATTCGTCTGCGCGAACCTTCTTGTGCTGGGAGGGAAGACTCTCCTTCTCCCCTTCACTTCCCGTGGACCTCCCTCGGGAATGTTTCGCGACGGTAGCCTCCATCGCCTGTTCCTCTCCACGAGTGACAGAGCCATACCTCGAGCAGCTCGTCTCGCAACGATCCGGACGACTCCCGGATGTAGGCTTCATGGGAGTCACTTGAGCGAGAGCATGGGATGTTGAAGCTGATACGGTATTATCAGCATTGTCATGCTTCTTATGCTGGGTTGATTCAACAATTACTTCTAACTTCTTAGTCAAAATTTCTACTTTTTATTTTTTAATTAAATGCGCTATAACGTCAATCAAAGACCAGGCAACAATACATACGGGTAAGTGGGACCCATGAGAATCCAATTACTACAACTACACATACACAGGCACACACACATCAAGAAAACATAACAGAATGAATTACAAGCATACCGACAAATATTTACCTAATGACCTACTTAAATCCACCAAAACGAGGATGGCGTACCAGAAGCTCCTCCAAAACCTGATGGTTCAGCAGATGTCGACAAACCACATCAAGTGGCAGGCCCTGGGGCAGCAAGTGTCGGACAGTGGGGCAAGCCAGGCATTAGTGCTGTATAATGTTAGCAGGAGGTGCTCAACACAAGCAACACTCAGTGAAGGTAGGCTTACCCTGCATACCAGCAATCTGCCACTATGGCCAGTAGCCAAGCCTCAAACGAGCAGAGATTACATTGTGTCTCCAAACCATGAGGCCTCGACGACTGTAGGAATATTTGTGATGGCAGATAGACTTGTAATGGGTGATGGAGATGCTGCATCCCTGCGTCGCCGTACAGGAAGGAGAGCGGCGGAGTGGACTCTAGAAAGGCAGATGGCAGTCTTCCTTTGCAAGTCTGTCAACTGTACCATTATGATGTAAAGCTACAGGGGATGGCACCCATAAATATTTGACAGTCAAGTTAAGATGACGCAATATGGCCAAAATCGATAAAATCTGCTGAATAACAGAAGAGTGTGTGGGCTGAACACTAGAGAGGGAAGGAAGGGCTGGTTTGGAGTAACAAAAAATTGCAGCATTCACTCTACGTTGACAAACAAGACTAACAGCATCCTGAATAGCATACAGTTCACACAATGTTGAGCTAGAATGGTTACAGAGCCCCCAGGTAAGAAAACTGAGAGCCAACTGCCGCTGTAGAGAAGGCAGTTACGACATCGAAGTTGTTGTAAAGCTCACATCAGGTATTGGTAGCATCCACGGAGGGGGCCCTGGGGGGACGTCTGTAACCATTATATCTATATTAAGATTACGGAGCATAGAGGAAACAGACCTTATAAAAGTACGTCCAGCACGCAATATAGGAGGGACCGGGTAGTTTGGTCGAAGAGAAGTTCTGACTAACTAAGAATAATGGGGTGAAAGATGTGGGAAATGGAGGCACTTGACAGTAAAGCAAGTGACATTAGAGTAAATTCTCTCTAGTAATGGGGGAAGACGCAACTCACGCTGCATGTTCACTATCCTGGTCGACATTGGACAGCCGAGAATTATCCTCATTGCTCTATTCTGAAATGTTTCTAAAGTTTCAAGAGTAGCCCTGGGAAGTTGAATTTTGCAGGGGAGAGGTAATCAATAACTGAACGGATAAAAGCAATATAGATGGTCCTGGCTACTGGGATGGAAATGCCCAAAGAGTTGTTAGAGAGCCTTTAAAATGGTGTAAGTCGGCGCTGGAGACGACCCAACATGTCCTGGACAATAGGATGGTCTTGAGGTCTGGCAGGAACAATTGGTCAAACATTGACTGACGCACCCAGGTAACGGTACTGGGAACACATGGGAATGACAGTCTTTCCAATGGTGAACACTGGCCGAGCTTGAAGAAGGCGGCAGGTGAATATTTTACTCTTATCTGGCGAGACAATAATACCACAGTGAGAGGCCACAAAGAATGAGTCAAGAAACCGCTGGAGATCCCTTAGTGAGGTAGAATGAACACAGTTATCATCAGCATAGCACGTAATTGTAGTACCAGGAATATCAGAGAAAGAAGTGAGCAGTCGATGCATCCCTTGAGGCGTACCAAGATGAAACTACCCAAGGGACTGAAAAACACCAGGGAAGGTCCTGTTACTGAGATAGCCCCAAATCTACCGCAGTAGATTCCAAGAGATGTCATTCAGCCGGCAATCAATAGCGAACTTTGTATTTGGAGGTAGAAGGCCAGTGAGCGACCTGGAGAGGATGATGGATAAGGAGAAGGGACGACTTGAAATGGGAAAAGTTAGACTTTGATTTAAATTGTGGAATTGTTACAGAACGACAACATATTTGAAAAAGCAAGCCAACTTAAAACCCAATGAATCACATACAAGATACATATTTACTCAATCATAGACATACAAAATCATTTGTAAGGTAGCTGCTGTTAAGGGCATGACACGACGCATTTTATCATTAAGCAAAAAATATATATTCAAAATAATACACAAATTATAATTCGGTGACAACAGTGGGCGCCTTTCGTGATTGTGACGGAGCTGGCTGATGGAGGAGGGATTAAGGCGGGGGGTCCTCTTGGCATGCTCCTCGACCTTCTCTCTAAACAACTCAAGTTCAGGTTGGTCTAAGTAGTGTTTAGTGAGATTAGGATTTGTTAGGTGCTGTGAGGTGAGGTGAGGTTAAATTAGGCGATTGGAGATTTTTAAAAAGAAAATTGGAGTGCTACTCATTCTTCCTATCTATCACAGGAAACAAAGCACCTCATTTTTACTATGCTTGATGGTTGCACACATTCTTGCAATTGACTTACCCCTCATCCCTACGGTACTATGAGAGAAAAGAAAGGACTCTAGATATCACCATGATGCATTTGCAATAGTAACATACAGATCTATTTTAAAATTAGTTCTAGGATATATATATATAGTCAGATGTATTCAGACCTAGAAGGGAGGCTCCTCTTCATCATCCTAGAGAGGATGAAGGACTGTACTGTACTTCCAATCTATCTGCAATTTCTTTCAAAATCTCCATTGACTGACTATTCTATGATGATGTTGACAGGTACAATCTGGTCCCCCCAATTGACGGAGCTTGGGGTGTGAAGAAGACTGATGGCAACTTTACCGGTATGGTTGGAATGCTACAACGAAACGTAAGTACGTTTCTCATTTCAACTGACATACTTAATTATGAGGGACTTTGCATAACAGACGGTATTTGTAATTTTTGCAAAGTGACCAGATATTTTTACATAATATACCATTTGCATGAGTTTTTTTTATAAAGTAACCTGACAATTTGGTGATTTTGCAAACATACCATGATTTTGGTTTATTTGCAATATGATCAGGTATTATGCAATGTATGTATATATACAGGTTGTCCCTCGACTTTCCTTCCCCGCTTTGTCAAATGAAAGTAGATGTATTTCTAAGATAAAAATACTCTATAAACATACCTCTTTTGAGATTTTGTTTGGCAGTAATATTGAAATTAAAAATGCGTGCATAAGGGAAGGAGGGAGGTGGTAGGCAATGGTGACTGTTGTAAAGTCATGGTCTAATGTACTGCAACCTGGTGAATAAAAGCGAGCTATTTGAGTTAATTTAAATGAACCAAAATTGCACACACCAACAGCTATAGTTTCGGATCATATTTCGAAGCCATCTCATTGGAAGGTGTTGCAGTACATTAGACCATGACTTTACTTGGTGTTCCCATATACAAGGCTGTTATTTATTGTTTTATTTCTTATTACTTCCTCCACATCCATGCCACGTTATCGTATGATAGTTTTTATAACAATAAATTGATGAACTACAACAAATACATAACCGTTAATATAAGAAAGAAAACGATAAAGACCCAAAACTAATTACACAAACTTGAGTCCCATGGGCCAGTCACTTGTATCATTATCACTTAACCATGAAATTAGCATGTCTTTTATATCACAGTTAAGGTGCTCAACTGATCCCTGACTCTGTGGATGCCTTGGTTTACCATGAACGATCAACAGGTCTGGCCAAAGAAGTTTGAGTTCCGAAATGATCAATGCTGTAAATTCACTACCATTATCACTTTGAAGAATTTGAGGCGCTCCAAACATTAAAAATATGTCCATTAGTTGGAATGCAATCTCAGAGGCTATTTTTGAAGTTAAGGGACGCAATATGCAATACTTTGTAAGATGATCTTGGTACACCATTATCCACTTCTATTTTGCTTTGGCGCAAGACTGCATGTCAACAAGATCCACCTGGGCTCGTGAGCCATAGTCCTTTAATAAAATCTGTTGGACAGAAACACCCTTGGTCGTACATCTCTTCCGTTTCTTTTGACACTGAACACACAAAGATTTGAACAGTTCTACAGTATCTCTCGTTACGTTTGCATATCTTGACAAATCTTTGACCATTTTGTCTCTGCCGCCATGTCCCGTATCAATGTGAGCACGTTTTATTGTGTCAAACATATCCTCAATGTTCACAAAATAAACAGGTACTTGAGTTCTATAATTCCGTTTCTTTATCAACTTTTCAACAACACCACCACACTGAAGAATTTCGTAACGTCCAAGGATGTAATACTGCCGATTTAATTTATTTTTTTCAGATGCTGCTACTCTTGAGTTCCTGTATCAGATTGTAGTACTCAATTTTAGTCAGTATTAATGACTTTGTGTCCGAGTTGTTTTTCAATATAACTTTCTCGTAAAAATGTGCTTCCTGGGAACACGCCATATCTTCTACAAATGAAGTACAGGGAGTCAGGGACAAGGCCAACACACAAGTGACACAACTGGCTAGCTGTCCAGCCCCCAGATGCATGTACCGGTCACAAACACACAGAGTTGCGGGTTCGTTCGTATTCATACCTTTTTTTAATCACACACACAAACACAGGTGTTTGAACGCTGGTTTCACAAGCCAAAGGACCTGGGTTCGTTCCCCCACCGGGCGGTGTTGAAGATTTGTGACCCTGCCCATACCAGGCTTCATTTCAGTTAATATGTCAAGAGAATATATCAAAATTTTAGTCACTTTGTAAATTGTCTGCAATTTTTAGCTAATTTCTAGATTGACTGAGTGAACCAGGCAATTCACAAATTGCCTGAAAAAATCAGTCACTTTACAAAATGTCTGGATTTAGATATTGACTGTAACATATATATATGCAGTAACTTCAAATACACCATAAAGCAAATAGATCCAAACCAACCACTGGAGAAAGGAAACAGGAACAGTGAGTACTTTCTGTCTGAAGATGTAATAAACGAAAGGACTCGACTCACTGTTGCTGTTTCCTTTCTCCAGTGGTTGGTTAGTTTGCATATATATATATATATATATATATATATATATATATATATATATATATATATATATATATATATACAAGGTGTCCGGAATTTTTTGCACGAACATTTGGCAAATGCATGCTTTATTAATTCTGAAGAGAAAATACTCTATTGATGTGTTCTTTTATTTTTTTAGTTTAGCGGGAATTGAGACATTTAATTAAGGGGGTGTGGGAGTAGGGGACAGGCTGGGGGGGGGGGGGGGGGTGCGGGAATACATTGCCATACTTAGTAATTTACACTATATACATGTAAATAACAATATTATAAAATTTTCTATACATATAGAGAACCATTTCAATAACTACTCAAATATTATAAGAAATATAAGAGCATACTGACTGCTGGAGCGTGTAGTGACACCCTCCTCATCTAATGTTTGGTATACAACTGAAGGGAACATATGATGGCCGTTAAT
Organism: Petrolisthes manimaculis; assembly: GCA_034508575.1. Lineage (NCBI taxonomy): Eukaryota > Metazoa > Arthropoda > Malacostraca > Decapoda > Porcellanidae > Petrolisthes > Petrolisthes manimaculis. The sequence goes on from JAWZYT010000728.1 coordinate 67,684, forward strand.
ATATATAGATGATCTGTATTGCCAATATTATTGTAAATTAATACCTAATGGCTCTCAATTTGTGTAAAACAGCATTATAATTTTGTTATATACATGTATGCTGTGTAAATTACTTAGTACAGCAAAGTTGTCAGACTAGGTGGAGTAAAGTAGGGTGGAATCATCAATACAAAAGTGAATAGTAGGGAAGGTGGCCGAGTGGTTAGTGTTCTGGAGTCATACTCTAGAGGTCGGGAGATCGATCCTCTCAGGTGAGGGCCTGAGAATATTTACTCTTCCGATTTGAGTATCAGGCACTAACTATAAGGCCACCGAACGTCGTAAAACACCCTCGCTGGTACCATAACAGCTGCAGTATTTGGGAATCACCCTCACTTCCCTCTCTCTGTGGCTGGGTACCAGTTCGGAAGTCGTGACGTGTGTGTGTGAACATTAGTTGACCTGGGCCATTATAACGGGCTTGATTAAGCCTATGTCCAGTGTCGGATCATATAAAAAAAAGAAAAAAAAAAGAATAGGGGATGAAGAACACAACTGTTGATAGAGTTAGAAGAAGAACAGTGACCATCTACAACAGCAGCTATAGACCAGCCAGAAAGGAAATCAGATATAAAGATGCAGAAGGAGGGATAGAAACAGAATTAGGGCAGTTTGGAGATTAATTAAAGTCTTGTGCCAGACTCAATCAAAAGCTTTCAATGTGTCTAATTCGACTGTACAAGATTCATCGACGTTCCGAATAGAGGATGACCATGAATCAGAAAGGAGGGATTAAAGATCACCAGTATAGTTAAAAATAGGTAATAGGGTGAAAGCACAGAAACACAGTTCTTGAGAACAACAGGAGGAATTCCTTCAGGCCAGTACGCCTTCCGAGTGTAAAAGCCAGAGAGGGTAGAGAAATCTTCCTATGAAGAGATTTTGATGGCAGACAGAAGGAAGTCAGAGGGAGTAGAGATGGAGGAACACAGCCAGAATCGTCCAGAGTGGAATTAGAGGCAATGGTTTGAGAGAAGAGTTCAGCTTTATCCGGTGAAGATATGGTAACATTTCCATCAGGAAGGATGAAATGAGGGAAAGAGGAAGAGGTAAAGTTACTGAAGAGATTTTTTGGCTATATGCAAGAAAGAACGAGAAAAGGAAGAGTTGACACGGATGAAGGATTTTTTTGGTTTGTCTGAGAATAGATATGGCACGATTCCGGGCAGAGATATACAGAGCACGAGATTCATCAGTTTGAAGGCGTCCGTACCGTCTGAAAGCTTCTTCCTTGTTGTTAGCATCAGTAGAAAAAGCGTGAGTAAACCAAGAGTTTCGTGAATTAGTAAGAAGGAAAGAATATGGAATGTATGTCTCTATGCCCCCACTCCCCTTCCCCCCACACACATCACCCCCTGTGCTCTGTCGGGTAGATGAGCGAAGTAATTACAACGTATGGAATTTGAATTGATCCCAATGCTTTTTATATTTTTTATTAATTCCTCCCTCCACAAACTAAAAAATGTTGCGAGATTACCCAGATGAATTAATTTGCCAGGTATACAGGTATCGACAAGAACCAAGTGCTTTCAATATAAAATGCTTCTTGTAGTAAATATAAGCAATTGAAGTCTATTTACCTCTTTATTATTTTGATAGATATAGTTAAACTATATTCCGAAGTGAGATTTACTACCATAAGGTGGTTTATAAAGATTAATAAAGCCATCGAAATGGTCATAATTAATTGTATTTTGTGTTCAAACTACACATTTCTTGGAACTGAAATTCCAGTTGATGCATAATGAGCGATGAATGTTTGGATAGGTCACGAAGCGATGTCACTGACTAATATGTATAAAATATTGAAACAATGGTAACTGAATTTCCATTACACCGAAGTTGCCGACCGAGATTGATTGGAGTACCGAAGTTTACAATACAAGCGCTGCACCTTCGGCTGCACAGTTTGCCAGACACGAGACGTACAGTCTCCTCCACTCCCGCTTTCACCAGTTCAGCGTTGCCATCGTATACACCCGGCATCGTGTGAGCTACCAGTTCCGACTCTCGCATCCGAAACACCTGCCAGAAAGAGTAAGGGTTGATGGCAGGTGTTTCGGATGTGAGAGTCGGAACTGGTAGCTCACCTGATGCCGGGTGTATACGATGGTAACGCTGAACTGGTGAAAGCGGTAGTCGAGGAGACTGTACCTCGCTGACGTTTTCTGTAGGCTTTTAGTCAACTTTTAATTTCAAGTTAGGCTATATACCACGATTTTACCTGGTAAATTACTTGCTAATATTACTGAGCAAGTGATTTACCATTTGTGCAATGGCAGGCTAATACTTATATATGAGGCCCTGAGTGTTACAACCAGACTTCCGCCATTACCCTGAAATTGAGTTATTAACATGAATCACTTCTACAATTCCTCTTCTATCTAATGAACAAATTACTATCATCTTAACTTGCATATAGACAGGCCTAGAACGTTTGAAATAGAATGAAGTACTGTGGAGACAATGACAAGCGAGTGTGTGTAGCTGTGAGCACTGAGCCGTCGGTCATGTTGCCCATGCGTGATTTCTTATTATTTACTTCATGCTTTATGTGATTATTTTATTAGCAGTTGGGAACGTTTGCTATAGAGTATAAACATTAATATACATATTTATTGCAAAAACAAACTGTAAATCCATGTAGTTATCACAATATTGACATAAATAGTAAAGGAAAAATTCTTGAACGATGCCGGTGGGTGGGTGGTGCCCGGCGCGCGGCGCCGTACCGACAACTTCTCGTACTGCATTTTAGGGAACTCTTTAAAGTACTTCAATATTTCTTAATAAAATTATGACAATGCATCGAATAAGATGCATAATTAATTAAATCCAATTATAATAATTTGTGAGCTCACAAAATTTCCTGTAGGTCGATCGACACAAACACAAACGTATTTCTTTCACCAGTAAAGTCACAGGCATATAGCTGACCACACATGCGTACCCACCCCACCATCCCCCCCCCATACACACACACACACACACACACTGTAAGGGTCAAATTGAGGTATTATTGTAGTAACTTTCGACCTACCCTTCCTTACAGGAAATTTACTTAATAAATGAGAGAGGGGGAGGAGGGGGAGGTAGGGAGATGAGAGAATGTACGTGGAGAGAGGGAAATGAGAGAAATTTAAAAACAGCCAATTAAAATGACTTTCTTAGTATATGCTGACTCTATCTATCTATTTATTCTCTCTCTCTCTCTCTCTCTCTCTCTCTCTCTCTCTCTCTCTCTCTGTGTGTGTGTGTGTGTGCGTGCGTGTGTGTGTGTATTTAGCTGTTTTCCTCTGTCTTTCTGTCTTTCGGTAGCGAATGAGAGATAATAGGGAGGAAAAGAACAGCTAAGGCAACACAAGGCGAAAGCATCAGAAGGTCAACGATTAATAAAGAAGAAGGAAAATAATAATAATAATGTAGCTGTTATTTGCATAGAATTACAGCAGACTATCCCTATACCAAAACTCCACAAGTGTTACATACTACCATCCCAAGTTGTGGATGTATAATTTTTGTATTCATAACGTCAAGACAAATACATCAACAATGTTTGTTTGGGACGAGGTTACAGGTGGACGTGGCTCTGTCGAAATAGCTAGCTGTCTTAAAAAGTGGATTGATCTTGAGTTTGATGTTGATAAGAAGGCTTTCAAACATCTAATCGTGTTTAGTGACAATTGTGGAGGCTAAAAACTTAACTATCTCCACGAAGTGCACAGTGGCCGATTAAAAACCATAGATTTATAGAACACGTATCTCGTGCCTGGACACTTTTTTACCGTGTGACAGTGCATTTGGGAATATTGAAAGGAAATTTATCCGCGAGTGATATTAACGACTTTGACTCGTATTGCAACATTATTCGGTATGCTATTCGTTATTAGTATCTAGTTGTGAGAATGCGCCAGCAATTACATAGTGAACTGAAAACCAAAGAGTGAATCTGTATCCTTCATAGAAGCCAGAGTATTTGTTTTTGATGTTGCATACAAGGAAGGGTATTTCATTCAGATGGATTATAGTGATGCACAATTAAATCCTGTTAGGTAAAAGCCTACTCGCAAAAGGTATTTAACCGTGCTGATGTACTATTGTGGACAATAATATCGCGCCCCTCTTCTGACTGAGTCACAGTCAGGCGCCCTTTTACGAAAGCGCGGATTGGCATATCAAAAGCGCGGCGGGTCATCATTGAAAGCGCTGATATATTTCTATCAAAAGCGCGGCTGAGTGGGACTTGAAAGTCGGCTTGTGTAGCAGTTCTTTAATGATCGTTCACCTCTTCCGTTAGCCAGACGCTATCATCTGTTGCTTACCACGGGGATTTTGAAGGATTTTGTTTTTTTGTTCTTAATTCATCGCGTTTTTCACTCCTTTCAAAGTTACATGTTTGTTCTTGCTGGGAATCAGTTACCTAAACACTTCATGTAATTGTGTCGGTTTATTTCGTCAGAGATAAATTTGTTGTATTGTGCCATGGCATATTCTGTCCTGTCTCGTTCAACTTTCCGTGTAGTTGCTGGTTTACCGATACTCCTCATCTTAATATTAGTAGCAGGCTGGAGCTTTCCTAGTACATCCATCAACACAAAATTAATATAGATGGAGGGGATGTATAAAATTGCTCATTGAAATGAGCATGAAAAGATTCAGCTGAATTGTTAGTACGCTTTGTATTTGAAGGGACTTCAGCCCAAAGCACTGGAGGATATTTTGATTCTGCTGTTACTTAATTATCAACCAGATAGTCTGTAAAGCGAGTACATCTCTCATCCTGAGGTGTGTCTGTCATTACCTCCTCGACGAAGCAATCTTCTACATCTGTTTGGTCAATGAAATGTAGACCAAATTATAATTTCTCTGTCTCAGTTAACACCGTGTGAAGCATTATGACACACCGAATGATACTTAATGACATAGGGAACGAATGGGATTAACCTTGCCGCGCATTTGATAATGGTTTATTGGTGAGGTTCCAACGCGGTCACTTTTCGAATCCGCGCTTTTGATATACGCCCCAGTCAGGAGGGGCGCGATATTATTGTCCACGACTGTACAACTCTCACAAAAATATGATGCTCCCATTGCCCTGAATGAAGCAAATATTGTAAGCCTAAACGATTGCTAGCTTATATTGATACTACAAAATACCCGTACATTAAGGATATATTTTCACATCAAGAGATACTGCCACCAGCAAATTTAACACCATCTCATAGCGAGTTACTAGACTATGATTCATTTTCTCCAGCTCTCCACCTCTACCTTCTCAAATATTATTCTATAGATGTGGGTATACAGTCAGTATACTATAATAGAGTACATTAAAGTCCTGTGGTTTACTTCAGAGTTGTGTGTGTGTGTTTGCGGGGGAGGGGGGAGGGTGTTCCCTCCCTGTCTTATTACTCCCTCACCCTTCCTGACTGACCTTGAAGTTATGTGTGTTGAATGACTGTTAGGGATAGGGGGAGGATGGGTTGGTAATTAGGGAATGAGTGAGGAAAGGTGATGAGGGAAGTAAGAAAGGGAGTGGAGATAGCAGGGTATTAATGGTGGGGAGAAATAGGTAAAAGAAAGTACTGAAAAAGGAAAGATTATAGTAGTGGGATGGAAAGAGTGGGAGATGATGAACGGGTAGAGAGAACGAGGGTGGAATGAGGGAATGAAGTAAGTGGAGTGTGAGAAGAGTGGTAGATAGAAGGATTACCGAGGAAGGATGAGAGAGAAAGAGAACGAGTAATGGAATGGGATGGGACGGGAGAGAGTGTACAGTCTGTCGATGCATGTACCCCACCCTCGTTCAGTTACTCGCAGTTTTAGCCAGTAAAACCTGGAGCAGTAAGGTGGGTTATCTTACAGTGTTTGTGATTGGTCAATCTAATATCTGCTGTACCCCTGATTTCTACTCCAGATTTTACCAGCTAAAACTGAGTGTAACTGAACGAGTGTGGGTACTAACTCAACCGTGGATACGTGCATCATTGACAGACTGTATGTCCTTCTCTCTCTCTCTCTCTCTCTCTCTCTCTCTCTCTCTTAGGCTGATAATGGCAGTGGAGGTTTAGTGTTTATGTGTGTTTCTCTATATATTTTCTTTTCTACCCTAGCCTGTAATTCTGTATTACAGGACACACAGTAGATAACACAATACAACACACACACAAACAGGCACACACTCGCATACTTTACATACACACGCATACAATAAGGCAGATACAGCCGCGAACCAAAGTTTCGTCACATAACCAAAATCATGAATGAGGCGAAAGAATTATCCCATCTGAATTGGCTGACCATCCTTGTACCAGTCAACACGAAGGTTGGGGTCAGTGATGGGTTCAATTTTGGCTTAAAAAATGTGCGTATTTACGTTCTTGCTGAACAACATATTTTAACTTGGAGAAATTTAGGCCTTATCTTGATAGAAACTTCTTCCATTGTCTCCCGTTACTAATACCGTGAACTGTCATCCAGGTACACAATCCCTCCTTCCACATACACAAACACAATCCCTCCATCCACACACACACACACACACACACAATCCCTCCTTCCACACACACACAATCCCTCCATCCACACACACACAATCCCTCCTTCCACATACACACACAATCCCTCCTTCCACATACACACACACAATCCCTCCCTCCACACACACACACAATCCCTCCATCCACACACACACAATCCCTCCTTCCACACACACACACAATCCCTCCTTCCACATACACAAACACAATCCCTCCATCCACACACACACACACACACACACACACAATCCCTCCATCCACACACACAAACACAATCCCTCCTTCCACATACACACACACAATCCCTCCATCCACACACACACACACACAATCCCTCCATCTACACACCCCAGCCTGTGCGCCGACAGACCTTACTTATTAGACCTTGCCACCTACCATGAACAAGACGAGGCACGGGAACTGTCTGTGTGTGTGTGTAAGAGAGAGAGAGATGAATAGAAATGAGTGGGTACATAAAGTAGGATCGTGAGACAAGAATAGGTGAGTATGGGATAAAAATGAGTAAAAATGGATGCAGGATAAGGATGAGTGAGGACAGACAAGACACACGAATAGGAGAATAAGGAATAGGATGAGGTGACAGGAATATAGGGATGGTAGGATGAGGTACAGGAATGGGAGGAGCATCTGTGTTTACACGATTCACTGACACCTCACAGAAGAGTGAGTGTGTATGTGTGAGTCTGTGTATGTATGGCAGTGTGTTGATGTATGGCAGTGTGTGTATGTATGTCAGTGTGTTTATGTATGTATGTCAGTGTGTTTATGTATGTATGGCAGTGTGTTGATGTATGGCAGTGTGTTGATGTATGGCAGTGTGTGTATGTATGTCAGTGTGTTTATGTATGTATGACAGTGTGTGTATGTATGTATGACAGTGTGTGTATGTATGTATGGCAGTGTGTTTATATATGTCAGTGTATGTATGTATGGCGAATGATATGGATAGTGAGTGAGACATATTAATAACGGATGAGAGGAATGTAGGTTGAATCGTACGTTTGGCAACTTGCGCGCACCAACCTACCGCATACCACGCACACAGCGTGAATAAAAATAATGACTTGATAGTACTTATTCTTTTAAAGATTTTAAAGTTATTTTGTTATGTAACTGCCTCACAATTATACCTATAGAATGCTTAAACAATGTAGTTTCTTAATCTAAATACCATAAATTATTATTATTTACCAATTCTCCATATTATTCTAATATATCAGTACGAACATAAACTTTTCACCTCTTCTCCATGACAGTCGTATTTATTATACCTGTAATATCTTTTTTAATAGGGAACTGAACACATTTTGGCATATATCAATTAAAAGCTAAGAAAATTTGGCCTCTAATGAAGTCTTAAAAACCACAATAAATGTTATATTGTGGTGATATCAAGTTGGTGAAGTGAAGTAACGGTCAACAAATTATTCGTGTTTACCTTATGCGTGATTATTACCTATACTTTAAAGGCGATTATCTCGCTTAAGGGGGTGTGGCGGTTGTCTGGTTGTAACAGAGAGCTACTCATATAATGTAACACATTATTTATTTCATTACCTGCAACAACAGAGATCTGGTATCACTGCTGCCAGAGCGAGTACACAATCAAACTCAGCCAGTGTATACGTTCTTGCTTTGCTATATAATTTTCAAAATGCCTGTATGTACATATACAGTGGCAGATTGTGACTCAAAATCAAATAAATTAAATATAAAATGTGAAGAGTAGACGTGAGTCGTCGTCTTCGTATGTTTACATCCGATTTATCTACATTAGGTTGCTTTGGTATTTCTCTAGTGCCGGACCATCAGGTTTGGACTGAAGGATTGCAGATGGCAATGTTTTATAGTGTTTTTTTTAATGCATTTATTGTTCAAGGCCGTCGCATTTTATTGTTTGGGGAGATAGCCCCCCACCCCCCCAATCTCCATAAACACTTCATTTTCGCCATATTTGAACTAGATTCGTCGGAAAAACACTACACGGTATTAAATAGAATTAATATAACCTCACCTGACCTCACCTGACCTAACCGAATCAGGACCGCGGGAAATTATGATAACGAGCAAAATAAGATAGCGTGGGGGTGATCTTGAAACCAGCAGCAGTCAGTGTTGTCATTGGCGTGGGCTCGGAACCAGTGTTGCCAGGTCTGCTTGGCGAACTTTAGCTAACTTCAACTTCAGAATTTCCCTTTTTGCCTCAATTATTCCCTGTTTACTCTTGAACATTGATGGTCTTTTATGTATTACATCTTGTAGAAATTTCCCTATTTACTCTTGAACGAGCTGTAAATTATTGCCCTGTGTGGACTTCGAAATTCCCTAAAACCGAGAAATATCCCTGCACCTGGCAACACTGCTTGGAACAGTATCGCCAACAGGTGTTTACCTTTCTGCCTCCCATTTAGGCCCATTATCTTATTTTGCTTGTTAACGTAATTTCCCGCGGTTCTGATTCGGTTAGGTCAGGTCAGGTGAGGTCAGACTAATTCTATTTAATTTTCTGTAGTGTTTTTCCGATGAATCTAGTTCAAATATGGCGAAAATTAAGTGTTTATGGAGATTGGGTTGGAGGGGCGGGGGGGCGCATCTCCCCAAACATTAAAATGCGACGGCCTTGAACAATAAATGCATTAAAATACACTATAAAACATTGCAATCTGCAATCCTTCAGTCCAAACCTGATTATGGTCCGGCGCTAGATAATTACCGTTGCTTTTATTACTTATGCCTACATATCGTAAACTACAATATTTAAAAGTTTCTAAGATAGTATTGAATATTTCTATGGCAAAAAGAAGGTATACAACAACCCATTCGAGTGACCAAATGGCACTATGATGCTGCAGATTGGGTGGGGTTCTGTGACTTTTTAATTAACATTCCTTGGTCATCATTTTACTCTACTGACTCAGATCGCTTCCTGAACCATATGACTGATTTTATAAAAATAGGAATGGAAACATATATCCCTCACCATCAATACTCAAAAAGATCTAACTCTCCAAAATGGTTTGATCACAGCTGTGCCAGAGCTACAGAACAAAAATCAATAGCCTATAATGCCTATACAAAGGTGAAAACTTTTCAGTCATGCAATTATATCAAAATTGTCAAATGCCATGCTAAAGCTGTAACTAATTTAGCCAAATCTAACTTCATACATAAACAAGTCAATAAATTACTGACTAATCCTAATGATAATAAGATATTTTGGTCAACAGTAAACTCATTCAAATCTAACTTCAACCATGGTTCATCTATTCCCCCTTTAAAGAATAGCAATGGAAATCTCATATGTGATCCATGTGGTAAAGCAAATCTTTTGGCCAATGTCTTCGCCACAAATTCAAACCTCAATGACACTGCTCATCAACTCTCCCATTATGAATTTTAACTCCCCAGAAAGTCCACCCTTAATAATTCATACAAGACAAGTGCGAACCATTTTGTAGAATCTATCTATTGACAAAGCTCCAGGGCCAGATGAAATTCCTCCCACTGTATTAAAAAATTGCTCAAGAGAATTAGCTCCAATTCTCTCAAAATTATTTCGTGTATGTCTCCATACCTCGTCCTTCCCAGCCGCCTGGAAAGAAGCCAATGTTCAACCAATTCCCAAAAAAGGAGCTACCTCAAATCCATCAAATTACAGACCAATTGCCATCACGTCTACTCTCGGTAAAATATTTGAAATAGTTCTTATCAATCACTTTGAGAAAAAATCATCTGCTAAATGATAAACAATATGGCTTTAGACAGAGACGATCTACTGTGGACCGGGTCTGTTATTTTACAGATAACATATTCCAATCAACTAATGAACATGGAGAGACTCACACAATATGCCTAGATATATCTAAAGCCTTTGACAGAGTATGGCACAGATCATTACTGTCTAAACTTCAACATTTTCAATCTTTTGTTCCCCTAATGAATTCATATCTTAGCAACAGAAATTTACGTGTGATGGTAGATGGTCTGTATTCCGACTTTCATCCCATTAATGCTGGTGTTCCTCAAGGAGCTGTATTGGCTCCAACTTTGTTCCTCATTCATATTAATGATATTTTGTCAGTTACTCAGAATTCAATTCACTCCTATGCTGATGCTTCAACTATTCACAGTTCCTTCTCATTTAATGATAGTTTTACTCAACACAATATTTTAGAATACAAACTTGCCACTTCAATTTCATTAAATGAAGACTTAACAAAGATCTTTGAATGGGGACAAAACAACCTAGTTTCTTTCAATGCAAGTAAAACTAAATACATCCCGTTCTCAAATAGATCAGATAATCAAGATTTTCACATCATTTTCAATAATACAAATCTCCCCAAGTTCCACAGCATTGATCTCCTTGGTGTAACTTTAAATGAAAACCTCAGTTGGACTCCCTATGTAAAATCCATTGCCAAAATTGCATCTAGGAAGATGGGACTTTTATACAGAGCTTGTAATTATTTGACTGACGAGCAGGTAGCAGTAATATATAAGAGTCAAGTGCGTTCCCAGATGGAATATTGTTCTCCTCTGTGGGCTGGTTGTGGATCGGTGGTGTTAAGACAATTAGATACAATTCAAAACAGAGCTATCAGACTGATCAATAATCCTATGATCACTAATGAATTCCCTCCCTTATCAGTACGTAGAAATGTTGCTTCCCTTGCACTATTTTATAGATACTTTTATAAGAAATATTCTGATGAACTTGCCCTGATTATACCACCCCTTCGCGTCTTCCCACTGAGGACTAGGGCAGCTGAGAATGCGCATGAGTTCACACTGACTCCTCCACGTTGCAGGACAACTGCTTACAAAAATTCATATACTCCCCGTACTACTTCCCTGTGGAATTCTCTACTAGGGGAATGTTTTCCAGCAAGTTATAACCCCCAGCAATTTAAATCCAGTTGTTTTAAATATTTTATGAGTGGAAGATGCCAATAGGCTAATGGAACCATTTATGTATTTCTTTTTTCCTTTCCTCCACTCACTATATGTAAAAAAAAAAAAAAAAATGTATAATTATTTCATCTGGCGAATCTGGCAAGCCTCGACCAGATTGTGGACAGAGGAATTGCGCCGTAGCATCAATCAGCAGGCAGGCAACAATACATACGGGTAGGCAGAACCCATGAGAATCCAATTGCTACAACCACACACACACACACACATCATGAAAATATAACAGAGTGAAGCACAAACATACAGACAAATATTTATATTATGACCTACTTAATTAAATCCACCAAATCGAGGGTGGCGTACCAGAAGCTCCTCTAAAACCTGATGGTTCAGCAGGTGTCTATAAACCACATTAAGTGGCAGGCCCTGGGGCAGTAAGTGTCGGACAGTGGGGCAGTGCTCTATGGTGTTAGCACGAGGCGCGACACAAGCGACACTCAGTGAAGGGAGGCTCACCCTGCATCCCAGCAACCTGCCATGGTGGCCAGTAGCCAAGCCTCAAACGAGCAGAGACTACATTGTGCCTCTGAACCATGAGGCCTCGATGACGGTAGGAATATTTGTTGCGGCAGACAAACTCGTAATGGGTAGTGGAGAGCGGCGGAGTAAATTCTAGAGATGTAACATGTCAGGGAGAGAGGACGTCCAACACCACGAGGGGGCAGATGGCAGGCTTCCTTTCAAGTCTGTCAACTGTACCATTGTGACGTAAACCTACATGGGATGGTACCAATAAGAATTTAACATTCAAGTTATGATGACGTAATAAGGCCAAAAATGATATAATCTTCAGAATAACATAAGAATGTGTGGGCTGAACACTAGAGAGTGAATGAACGGCACGTTTTAGAGTAATACAAAATGGCAGCATTCACTCCACGTTGTGTGTGTGTGTTATTTAGTTATAATTCCCATTCTGAGGACAAAGTTCAGTATTAGCCACATAATATTTTCGACTAAAAATTAATGAAGTAATTTCAAACCTTTGCATATACTCGACAACGAATGTGTACGTTTCTGCATAAAAAATATTTGTTCAACATAGCTGCACAAGAATTACTGTTCCCATTTTATTCGTTGGTGTACTCTGGTTTCCTTGAACTTATAGAAATCCAAGGAAAAGATTTTAAGAGGAGTAAGCACAGAACCATTCATTCTAGGAAATGAGATATTAATACATCTGGATCGTTTTCAGATAAGTTAAGCTATGCCAAGTCGGCTGTCATAATATTATTGTAATCTGGTATCGTAATTTGATCGGGCTTATGATCCTACGAATGTGTAGTTTCCTTGTATTCTATCCCAAAAAAACTTTGCTTATCATGCAGGGTATTGACGTCAGCCAAAGGACAGAAAATAGTATTATAATGAGTATGAATCCTTTGACTTCAACCCTAGAGATTCGAAAGATTCATGCAGCCGAAGAAAGTCGAAACAAATGTGATTCAACCACCTCTGGTCAGTTCGTGGCTGTCCACAGTTTCTCCTTAGCATTATACAAAAAAGTGTAAAAACTCAAGAAATAAGTTGCATTAAAATTAGGAATAACATAGTATTTTATAAATTTAAGAAAAAAAAAACTATCATAGCAGTGCCTAACACACTATATTTATACCACTGCATTTCACTGCAGCTGTAATAAACTAATACCAGGTCCCCTATAGTATACGAATAAAATAAATTCATAGTTTTAACATCAGTACACACAATCCAATATGAATAACTATATTTGTGAAACAGCTTCTTTTCTCCAATAGCACTATCTTGCTGAATCTGGAATTAAATTAAATGAATGTTAGCATTATTGATGTGGCGCCTCCCTGTAAACAAAAACAGAGAGAAATAAAATTCTACACTGTTATTTGAAAATATTAATGGGCCAGGCTAAAAAGATTCCAATCTGTTGTTAGACTGAAATGATGAAAAGTATAAGGTCTAGGATTGATTGATTGATGGGTATTAGGCGTTGCAACATCGAGGTCCTATAGCGCCAGAAAAATGGTGATAGAGAGGTGTGACAGTAAGCAGGAAGGAAATAAAATGAAAAGAGGGACAGTTGAAGAACTGAAGAAAGGGAACTATTTAGTCTGGTCTCTCACTGGCAACCTCCCTAGCATGGGAAGCCCTCTCTCCCCGATATCGGGGCAGAACAGGGGGCGAAGCCCCCTCTAGTCTAGCTCGCCAGGTCTCAGAGACACACAAGCCCCCCCACCTCGGCAAGGCGGTTCTTGTTAGGGGGGATAAGGTCTAGAAGAAATGTGGAGTCCACCAATGATAAACAAACCCTTTGATTTCATAATCCATCAGACTCAAATATCACTAAGTAATATAAGTTAGACAAAAGTAGATAATTATCTTTAATAAAACACTAGATACAAGGAAGAAGTAAGGAAACGTTACTCATAAATAAAAGCAATAAATACGAAAGAAATTCGAATTCAATACGAGGTAAAACATTTGGAGTCTGAGAGTGATTAGTAGAGAAGAGAGTATCAGTAAGTAGAAATAGGAAGGGAAAACGACAGATAGAGAGTTAGAGGATAAGTTGATGGAATGAGAGAGAGAGGAATTGAGGAAGGAAGGGAACAAGAGAGACAGATGAGGATGGAGAGCGCATGTTTGTTAGAGAAGGGATGGAACGAGAAAGAGAAAGAGTGGGAGAGAGAACAGTGGCGAGAAAAAGGGGGGTGGGAGGAAGCAGTGGAGAGAAAGAGGGGGGAGAGAGTGGGCAGTGGAGAGAAAGAGTGAGGAGAGGGGGAGAGAAAGAGTGAGGGGGAGAGATGAAGGAGGGGGAGCTATAGAATGGAAAGGAAGATGGAGGAGGGACTATTTCTCTTATTAATCTTTAACACAGAAAAGTGACATAAAAGTAAATAGTTTGACAGAATGAAGAGATAAATTACACTAATCATAGAATAGCTACAGATATATATCTCCTAATTCATGTGAAGGGAAAGTGAAGAGGGGGAACAGAAGGATATCGTACATTTGGACATACGAGTCAGTGTTACCAGATGAATCATGGTTATCCCATATGAGGGGTGGGTTTGAATACTTGTGGCCGATAGTACATCTTACATTGGCGAGAACGCAAGGGGTGAGCATCTCTGCAGTAAAAGCAGTAACTCTCTGACAGACACTCAGAAGTAAGATGTGAGTCAGGAGCAGAACAATTACCACATCGGGAACGGTTGTTGCAGTTCCTCCTCCCATGACCAAACTCATAACAACAGAAACACTGTAAGGGACGCTCAACAAAAGGCTTCACCTCAAAAGAGGTGGGGTTAATGTTAATGCGATCTGGGATATGCGAGCCATAGAAAGTGAGGATGATTATATTTTTACTGCCATTCATCTTTGTTACTCGTTGGACACTATTTAGGCACATAGCAAGAATGTCCTCTTCTGAGAATTCATACAGGTCTTCATTATATATACGCCCCTTGCTATAATTAAATGTTCGGTGTGGTTTGACAGATTAAAACATGCTATCAGAAGGACAGGGGAGATTGAGGAGCATCATGGCCTGAGTAAGATCTTTGGCTCTGATTAAAACGCAAATCACGCTGCATGTTCATTATCCTGGTCAACATTGGACAACCGAGAATTACCCTCATTGCTCTATTCTGAAAATGTTCTAAAGTTCAAGAATAGCCCTGGGAAGTAGAATTAAAGCAGGGGAGAGGTAATCAACAATCGAATGGATAAAAGCAATACAGATGGTCCTGGATACTGGGATGGACATGCCCGAGGAGTTGTTAGAGACCCTTTGAAGTAGTGTAAGTAAGCGCTGTAGATGACCCAACAGGTCCTGGACAATGAGATGGACTTAAGGTCTGGCAGGAACAATCGGCCAAATATTGACTAGCTCGCCCAGGTAGCAGTATTCTACTCTTATTTGGTGAGACAATACTACCACAGTTAGAGGAGGCCACAGAGTAGGAGAAACTGCTGGAGATCCTTTGGTGAGGTAGAATAAACACAGTTATCATCAGCAAAGCACGTAATTGTAGTACCAGGAATATCAGAGAGAGAAGTAAGCAGCTGATGCATCAAAATATTAAATAACAATGGGCTGAGAACACCCCGTTGAGGAGAACCAAGAGCGCACCACTGAAAAATACATGGGAGGTCCTGTTACTGAGGTAGCCCCGAATCCACCAGAGTATATTACCCTTTATACCAAAGTAAACCAGTTGATCCAATATGACGTCTCTATTAGCAACATCGAAGGCACTTCGAAGGTCAATGAAGGCCACCACACTGTCCCTGGAAAGGCAAGAGTACAGGTCCACTAGGCAGTGGTGTGTGCTCCGCTCGGGAAGGAAACCAAACAACCATGGAGAAAGGCGATCCTGCAGTCTGTACATGAGATGATTAAGTAAGATTCTCTCCATAACCTTACAATGTCGGGGTTGGCTGGTGGAGGGGGGTAACGAACTCCAGTCCGCAATAGTACATCATACCAGTTAAAGAAGGAAGAGCCTCAAGAGTGAGTATAGCTAGGGCAGAATAGACATTACATAATTGGAGTACTCCATTCCCAGGTAGAACCTCAAATAGCTGAAAGGTCATGTCAGGATCAGTGGAGGTACGGAGAAGGCGATGTGGCAAGGATATATGTATGTAAGTGAGGAGACCATTCCTTACCAGATGAACATATGGCACATAACATGAGAGGGGAGGAGCTTGCCCAGCAGCGAGTGGCGATCCTGGAAATACTTCCTGAAGAAAAATAACACAAGGATGATGACGAAAAACATATGGCTAGAGTTGAGTGAGCTTAGCATAACTGGTGATACCACATACATTCCAGGAGATGACATCCAGCCAGCAATCACTAGCGAACTTTGTATTTGGAGGTAGAAGTCCGGTGAGTGGGAGCAGATTAGCGACCTGAATAGGATGATGGACCAGGAGAAGGGAGTGACTCGAAAAGCTTATCTAGGCGAGATGCAACAGTATCCATCTTTTTGGCAAGGGTAGTGACAGTTGAGCCTCGACCAAGGTGGAAATTTGGAGTCATTGGCAGTCTGAGCGGCTACCAGCCCATCAATCCTGGCTTCAAGGTCAGAAAAGCAGTTCTCGAGGGCCGTACATTGGTCCATGAAGGTAGCAAAAGACTTGTTGAGAGCCAGGTCTGGAGGCGAGGCAGGGTTGGTAGGAGGAGCAATCTGGTTAGGTCTTGGAATCATGGTCCGGGAGATATGCCCAACTCCCCAGCACCTGTAGCACCAAGGCTGGTGTTTATTAAGTTTCTTCACCTCACACAGTGAAAGAAAGGGAATAAATCAAAGGAAATCTCATTTGGAGGTGGATCAGGTTGACTTCAGACAACAACAATACGACTTGGAAAAAAACGACGGGCAAAGTCCATACCAAGGTATTATTTGGCAAGTTTTGGGTCAACTTCAATAGAAAAACGGGTGAGCATGTAGCTGGGGAAATTACGAGGCCTCTCGGATGAGTCTTCAATAATGAGAGCCAGGGACAAAAATTTACCAGCCTTGACTCTATCAATAATGTCTTGACGCTTCCTAGAGATGTAGACAAACTGGGAAGTGACAACTGCCATCTTGATTTCAGCCAGTTCACGCTGCAGATGGAAGGCCCTGTTGACATCAGATAACCAATGCAGGTTTTTGTCTGTAGATGGGTTCCCAGGGAAGGATAGCTATTTTTCGAGGCAAAAGCAGGAAGGTTGAACGAAGGCAAGGAGTTGGTAGAGAAAGATGAAACACCAGGTTGAGGCAGAGAAGGCATGTCATGCACAGTTGAAGCACCCTTCGCAGTCTTGGCAGCCGGAGGCAAACAATCCACACCATCGGACTTGGACGATGCATCAACAGGTCACTTAATAGAGGTTGAAGAGGTGGAAGGCTGTAACCTGAGCTGCAGAGTGACCGAGGAGATGGGGGGGAGGAATGCGAGAAGGCAGCTCAGGCCAGTGATCCTCTATAGGAGATTCATCCTCTTTTGACATGGCCATGTCAGCCTCCAGGCAGGAGGCCACATCCGAATCTGCACTCTCCATCAGGACATGCAAGGCGTAGATTGGAAGCGAACAACTGAACACACACAAACACATGAACATACACACACAGAACCACAACAAAACATACAAACAACAAACAACAATATCACTAACAGCAAAACCACAAAAAAACGAGATAGAATAACAAATAACACCTAGAACACCACAGAAACAACAACAAACAAACAAGACCACACAAACAACTCAAACAACAACACAGGCAGAGCACCAGGAAACTCGTCTTCACTCCAGGAATACGTTACTACTAACTTATCTAAAATTTTAAGAAACACGAATCCTACGGATCTGTTTGAATCTGTAATGTGCATACACATAATTGTATTAGTAACCCCTATCAAGGTATACACATATTTTAAAATTGTAACCCTTAAAATGTACCGGACAGGAATCCATTCTCTCTCAGGTACCGACCTGACTTACCCTTGACCTATCACCTATATTGCAACTTGCATGCCCGCTCAGCTGTGACTGAGCATGGCAAATCATGAATCATTCTTACCTACAAATGTAAAATCAAATACTCTTTCCAATGAAATGCAACATATAAATATATTTATAGTTATGTTTAATTCTTACCATAAATACTCGGGAAGATCAACTTTATACACGCATTGTAAGGTAAATAAGACTACTCAGATGCCCAAAATGTACAAATCAGGAAATACAGCTGCCGCTGAAAGGAATGTTTTCACTGATCTTACCATACCATCTAATGAACTAAATACAGCAACGAGATGTACATAAACTTCTCACAGTTCTTGCACAGGATAAAAAGGAGACAACCTTAGATGCACTCGTGACAAATTCTGTGATCAATAAGGGTTAATTGTTCCAAATGTTTTAAGTACTTCTTTCGTCTACCCAACAGAGAACAAGGGGTGATGTATGTGTGTGGGGGGATTGGGGATTGGGGTTGATTTTCCTGTGGTTTAGAGGTCATGTGAGGTAAATCCTTTTTAGATTCAAAGCCTACGAATATGTTTTAATCCTGTGAACGGTAAGGGGTCTTTGCTTCAATAGTTGTTATAACTTCCCTCACAAACCTGAGAGAAAATGTGAATGGGGGGGTGGGGTATTTTGAAGTGTTCGATTGTTAGCCCACGGTAATGGATCTGGCTTTCATGTCTGTAATCAACCTTTATTTTTGGGAATAAAACATGTGGAAATATGTTTAAAATCATGTCATGACTTCATCCTATAATTTTGTCGGTATAGGTTTGAATAACCATATATATATATATATATATATATATATATATATATATATATATATATATATATATATATATATATATATATATATATATATATATATATATATATATATATATATATATATATATATATATGAATACAGTACTTTAGACTTGTACTTATGGTTATAATAAACACACTCTAATCACTTCCTCTGACTCCTCTATATGTAATGTACAGGTCAAACAAATACAAACACACACTCTCTCTCTCTGACCTGCTACAGGAGATTGAGATTGCCTTGGGTCCTTTCTTTTTATCCTGGGAGAGGACTGAGGTGTTGGACTTCTCTCGGGGTCTTTATATGGACAGACAAACACTCATCACACCAAGAGCGCAGTTAAAGGGTGACGTCACTGGCCTTATTAAGCCTTTTACACTTAAGGTATGAACGAAAGATTATATTTAATTAAGTGGGTAGTACCGTAGTGTTGGTAAGTTTGGAGCAACCAAGTAACAAACCACCATTTATTTTATTATTTTAGTCCTGTTTTGGTACATTCTTTGGAAGAATTAGTTTAAGGCACTCAACTATACTAAAAGTATACTATCTCTTGTAATTAATATTGGTTTATTATTACTGGTGATTTGACTGTCATTGTGAAAACCATTTGACTGTCATCGTAAACCCATTCACACTATTGGTAATAACGAAAGATTTGGGCATAATTTAGATAGCATATATGAAAGCTCTCTTTCAAACTGCAAGGGGGAAATGAAAGCATGCTTAGCAGGATAGATTTCATTGTTGTCAGTATCTAGACTCTTATGTAACTCAATTAAGAGGTTTCATTATAAGTTGCCTAATCATTTAATTATAGTGTTCGTTCTTTATTATTTTGGAAGTTTGTGTGTGTGCACGTGTGTGAGTGAGGTGATCTATACCATAAACAGACCATGAAAATGCTCTCTGACCTCTCTCTCTCAGGTGTGGATGATGGTGTTTATATCAGCCATGAGTATTATGGTGATCATGGTGGTCCTGGTTAAAGGTGAAGGTTACATTATTGGTTACAACCCCAAGATGGTGGTAGATCATTCTGCAGTTTGGACACTACAAACATTGACCCAGGAAAGTGAGTACAATACGGTTGGCCTCAGGAATTATCAATACAGCACAGGTGACTATTGTCCAGTACTTGTCTATTGTAAAGCTCCCACATCAGAGTTTCTGCTCCTGGTATCTATCTATATAAATCACTCCGTCTGTGTGTGTGTTAAGCCGCTATGCACGGCCGTATCGTTTGACCTAGAGTAAAAAGTTATACATCATTCTGATGGTTGAAGCCTGGGAAATGTCCTCAGCCTACAATATTTTTTTTAAATGACCACTGGGGGGGTTGGGGGGGTTTCGAACCCATGCAGCACAAACCGAAGGCTGTTATTTGGCCTTTTTTTTGTGGGGGAGGGGCAAATGATACACCATTCTGACAGGTGTAGTCCCGGGAATGTCCTTGGTCAAATTTTATTTTTGGTGGATATATGTCTCTTGAATTATCAGCTTAAAATAACTAAGGTTTATGGCTTTCTCAACATAGACTCTATGGTCTCAAGCATCAAGGATGCAGGCTTGCATTCCCAGCTTAGGAATTAATTCAAACAACAAAATGTTAACACCTAAATTTAATACTAAATCTTAGGACAGTAAAAAAAAAAGTTTAAAATGACCAATGGGGGGGGGGGGGGAGGTTCGATCCCAGTACCCCTGCAGCTCAATTCGCCACTTGGGTCTTGCTATTTAATCGTGGCTGTTACAATGCTACCTTCTGCTGTAGTTGTGCCATGGATAACTTTTGTGGTTATAAAGCTATGCGGCATGGTTTCTCTGGGGTACCAGCAACCACACCAGATATTGGACTTCTCCCACCCTCCTAATAAATTCACATAAAATTAATTAGAGGAAATTTCTTGACAAAACCACATGTAGGATCTTCACCCGGACAACGTCGGGTATCGCTGCTAGTATCTTATATATAAGTCACAAAGACATTTTATACTGCCATGAGAGGAAAATGTTTTACATTGAGTGTACCACGATTTCCTGTATCCAACTATACATTATCCACTACTGATAATACCTACCAAAGTGAGTACAATATATTATCCATTACTCCATATACCCAGGAAGAAGGATGTAGTACATTTCTGTTTATATAATATCTATCTACATCAATATCTATCAGAGCAAATCCTCTTAATTTCAACATAGTTGAGTATAGGTACACTGGCTGCTGAGGATGGATAGTGGCCTCCAGTTGGGTTTGACGTGACTATTGGCGTCATTGTAGTTTAAGACGATAGTGTTCTATGTTTCTAGTTCACTATTCCAGTTCATGTTACCAGTCCATATTTTTAGGTTCCCACTGGCTGCCGAGGATGGACAGTGGCCGCCTGCTTGTTCTGACGTGGTTACTGGCATCCTTGGTGTTTATGACATCTTACAGCGGTATCCTAACGTCCATGCTGAGTGTTCCTAGGGTCACCATTCCCATAGACTCCCTCGCTGACCTCGTAGCCCAGTCTGACTTGCTCTGGAAACTGGAGGCAGGAGCTATGATGTTCAATATATTAGCCGTAAGTTTAATGTTTTAGATGCAAGTTCAATGTTTCAATGATTTAGCCATGGGGTAATAATGATTTCTTATTGTTTTTCAAACAATATGCTTCTTTTTAAAGATTTATTTTCCATAGTGAACTAGCACCATGGGTATGGTGATTATATTAGGTGAAGTGGGCAATGTATTGCAATATAGAAATGCTGTACGAGTGAATTTATGTCTAAGACATTTAAAAACAATACGGAAGAATGATAAGGAAATGACGATAGTGATGGTAATGATGATAAGAATGAAATAACAAACACAATAACAGTAATAACAAAAGCAATTATAAAAATCGAAGACATATACCCCAAACATTTACACAACCATTTGTACTCTAAGTGTAAGGTACTTAGTGTTAATCTAAGTATATATTGTCTCTTAACTATTATATCAATTCAGTTATTATACTAAATACCATACACCTCGATTACAGGATTCCCCAAAGCCAGAATACCAGGAGACTCTGAGAAGAATGAATGGAACTTTCTACAGTTGTTGGGCTTCCAGAGAAGACCTCGTGGAAGGAAAATACGCTGCCATATGTGACAAAACCTCTCAGAAGAAAGTCATGTCTTGGGATTTCAGGTAAAACACAGTTGAGGAAACTTGCATAAACTTATACTTCTTGGGTCAAAATGTAACAGATATTTATTGCACTATCGTAATTAAATAAAATACAGAGCTGGATGTATATGTCAGACCTATAATCGTAGCTGTGATTTATCCTTGTAAATTTGCTCAATCAATTTTTTTTGCTAAGCAAATTTTACAGTGAGGGAAATCTGTGTTTCGCTGGTGCCACCTTTACTACTATCCTTTGTATACCAATAGT
>JAWZYT010000728.1:95000-172279 GCA_034508575.1 Petrolisthes manimaculis
CCCTGTGAGTGAAGGCATGTTCTAAAGACAGGGAACGAGCCACTGGAGGAGGAAGAGATACTTTTTTGTCTATAAAACAGGTGCAGGGAAAAACTTGTGGAAGAAGCCATGGAGCCACACTGGGGACCCTCACAGGACGAATCTGGAAATCTTCAATTCCCATCTCCTCCATAGCCTTCCTGACCCGGAAGCCAAAGGGCCAAGGTGTACGAGAATGTGAAAGGTAATAATTAGACATGATATCAGATGACACCGCCAAGCAAGGAAGGGAGTCGGGAAGTCGATGTAATCGATGCCAACAACGAACCATTGAGGACTGGCGACGGAGATCTAGAGGTGGTTTGTTAGCATCCACCAGGAGACTGGGGATTGGTGATGACCTGAACGCTCCAGTTGCCAGACGTATCCCAGCATTATGAACAGGGTCTAAAACTCTGAGACGGACATCTGTGGCAGAGGAGTACACCTCACACCCATAATCAAGTTTTGACCTAATAAAAACACGGTATAGGCGAAGGAGGGTGGCCCGATCAGCCCCCCAGGTAGTATGGCTCAGAACCCTCAACAGATTAAGAGCCTTGAGGCAAGAGACCTTAAGTGTACGTAAGTGGGGAACCCAAGTCAAACGTTTGTCGAAAAGGAGACCCAAAAAGCGAGTCTCCTCGACACAGCGTATCCGATGACCATACATGAATAAGTCCGGATCAGGGTGGACACCTCGGATGCGGCAGAAGTGCATAGCAACCGTCTTGGCAGGAGAAAATCGAAACCCATGAGAACCAGTCCAATGTGACACTCTGTCAAGGGCAAGCTGCATGTGTCGCTCCGCCACTGACATACGGGAGGCAGCAAACCAGACTGCTAGGTCATCAACGTATATCGAGTTGGCTATATCGTCCGGAAGGGATGAGGCAATGGCATTAATTGCTACTGCAAACAATGTGACACTGAGGACACTTCCCTGTGCAACAGATGCTGAGAGAGCTGTACCTACCCTTACAGAAAAACTGTGACCACTAAGAAACTCTTTAAGAAAGCGTAGAAGGCAACCTCGCAGGCCATATACATGGAGCTGCTGCAGGATGCCATATTGCCATGTAGTGTCATATGCTTTCTCTAAATCAAAGAATACACAGACAAGGTGTTGATGTCGTGCAAAGGCCTCACATGCAGCAGCTTCCAACCTGACCAGAGCATCTGTAGTGGAACGATGTTTACGAAAACCCGACTGGGACGGAGACAGAAAATCACCCCGTTCCAAGAAGTATACCAGTCTGACATTCACCATCTTCTCAAATAGTTTACAGAGATACGAGGTCAAAGCAATTGGTCGGTAATTGAGGGCAACACTAGAGTCTTTGCCTGGCTTGGGGAAAGGAAGGATGGTAGCAACCCTCCACCCAGAAGGGAAGACACCCTCCACACAGATTCTGTTATATAAAGCTAAGAGAAATGAGATTGCCTCCTCACCCAAGTGTCGCAACATTGCATATGGGATGTTGTTTGGCCCAGGAGAAGTGTCCCCACAGAGAGAGAGAGCAGGTCTCTCAGGGTGAATATATGGTTATAACTTTCATTCTCGTTCCCTGAGAAATCCAGGACAGTTTGCTCCTTGGCTCTTAACTCATGTCTCACAGCCAGAGGTCGAGAGTCACGGCTGGAGACTCTAGCAAAAGCCTCCGCCATGGTATTGGCCACTGTCAAACTATCCATAATCTGAACTCCATTGACCTTAAGTACAGGTGGAGAACTAGGAGAAAACTTCCCCGCCATCTTACGGACTTTCTTGAACACTTGGTTGAGTGGAGTTTTACTATTAATTGAAGACACATAGGCCTTCCAAGATGCACGTCGTGCCTCTTTTAAAACTCGTCTAGCCCGGGCCCTTGCCCGTCGGAAGTCCTGTAAAAGAGTTGGGTCCCCACGATTGCGACGAAGGTGAGAGAAAGCAGCGCGCTTCTCCCGCACAGCAGTGGTGCAGACTGGTGACCACCAAGGGACAGGACGTTTGGGAAAGTAGCCAGAAGTTTTAGGGATAGAGTTGACAGCGGCTGAGTGGAGTACATCAGTGAAATATGTTACAGCCTCATCAGAGCTACCAAAATCGGCTACTGAAGAGACCGAAGAAGTTAGCTCTTTAAAAAACTGCCTGTCAGCCTTCTCTAATTTCCACCTAGGAAGACGAGACTGAGGTTCATACTTGTTACCTTCTAAAAGTATAGGAAAATGGTCACTACCATATAAATCAGGCAACACTCTACAAGTAAAATCTAACAGAGTACTGGGTGAGCAAAGGGAAATGTCAATGGCGGTAAAAGTCCCAGTTGGGCTATTAAAATGTGTCACATCTCCCGTATTTAAAACCCCTAATCCCTCATCCTCAATATTCTTTCATCATCAACTCAATTATCTCTATCATTTTCTTTCTCTCTTGTGCATTCCATTCCGGATTTTTCCATCGTGATCGTTGACCCACTTCTCAGTTTGTCAGTTTTTGTTTCCAGGTGTAGAGCGGTCTTCTGTCATTTTCAATTGCATTCCATTAATCTCTCTTTCTAGTATACAGAAATTGGTGGACGGTGGGCTGCTGGACCACTGGTTATATCGGGACCAGGCCAACGCCACTGTATGCTTACGCCCTCTCATCTCAGAATTCAGACAAACCAGTCGATCACTCTCTCTCCAGGATTATCTCGGACCTATCTTCATTCTCCTCGCTGGTGGGTGTGTCACTGTTAGGGTCGCATGCAAAAATATTCGTCGTGTTGACGATGGCGTGGTACCGGTAAGATGGATTTACGAACTGTATACCGGCTCGGCACTACCCTTGCTAACAGCTTGGTTACGTTTGGTAAGGAAAGGTTCCCATGGTCTACCTCATGTGGGTAAAATGAGCTTTGATAGACAATGAAACAATTTGAGAAAATGTCCCATGGTTAGTTTTATCTCAACAACCCAAGCGTAATTCTTCAACTGTTTAGCCTTTTGTAGGTACTGATGGCCCATATAGTTCGTTAAATTGCTGCTGGTACCACGCCATCGTATGTAAGGATATCCGTGGTGTTGACTTGGCGTGGTACCGGTACGATGGCTACTTGTGTCGTGTCTATGGAGTCATCGTACCTGTACCATGCCATTGTCAACACAAAGGATGTTGATGGCTACAACCCTTCTACTAACTATAAGTAATTGTTTATTCTTTATTTGGAGGGCTTTGATGACTTCAACAATCTTTCTCAGAAAACAATTTATCATCTTTGATACTCATTTGGGATCTGTTTTGTTGTAGAATATTGTTTAGGGGATTCGGTATCCCTCGTATTTATTTCGGTCAAATACGAAGGTTATAGAGTCCTCCAAACAATGTCAGTTAAACAGACTTCCTTACTATACGAAAAAGGGAGGAACTAGACGCCCTCGATATCAATCCAAATATATCACAGCTTTAGAAGAGGAAAGTATTATACGTTTCACTCTTACACAATGTGTAATTCCAACATAGAATTACTAAGGCTAGTATTGCCTGTAGTGATGTGGGTATGTGGGTAGTATGTACAGCCACCCACCAAAGTTTCTGTACCCCCTCAGTGGAAGTCAGAGTCAGAGAGAGCAGAGAGGGTAGGTAAACGGACGGTAGCCACAACAGTGTTGTCAACTCTAGCCAAGATAGTATTCCCGAACCATGCGTTGTGAGCTTCATTTGAAGCATTCACTGTTGAGAGGGAGAGTCAGAAAGGGGGATATGTGGAAGGTACAGTTCTCTGGCTAGCACAGTGGTAAAGTCTGTGGCTGCAATTCCGTGGCCCAGCGTTCGATCCTTGCTCGGGACACTGTTAAAAATACCACTGATGCCAGAGGTTACCACCCCTGTGAGCAGGGGGTGGGGGGTTTGAGTCGGCTGTCTGAGGTCTTCCTGCTTAGTCAGCCATAGCCGAAGCTGACTCGGGTCTCACGTGGGTGGAGAGGTCGCTGGGCCACTCATCATCCTTGTGATGTGTGCTATATTGTGTTTCATACACACAGTGTGTGCTACACTCTGTCCCAGTGACTGCCACTCGCTGGCAGCTTTAATCCTGTCTGCTTATATGTGTTTTATTATTTTGACAGACTAAAAAATAGTGTAGTTCTACTTTGTTATTGCAGTTATTATAATCATCATCATCATATGTTGTCGCACCAAAACCGTATCCAATTTAGGGCAGTGTCATTTGCTTCCTTTTTATGACTGGTATAAGAACATCTTTGTGCGTTGTGTAATAATTGATCTCCAAAGATTAACAGGTGCACCACGGGAATTTTTGCTACTTGCCCCCAATTATTATGATAAAAATTAATAATATAATTGAAGACCTATACACATAATATGGTGTGAGACTGCTGCGATCTCCTTTATGTCATATAGACAAACAAAAATAACTCTTGTTTATTCCAACACATAGACTATAATATCGTATCTACAGTATGATATCCCGCTTGTTTCTTAAGGCTTGGCTGGCCCTGATAACTGTAGACTTCTCAAATAATTGACATGGAGTAAACCTCACATTCATTTTTGACGTGATGAAGCAACATTTGTTTGAACTTTATTAACTTTGGTGCATGGCTGTACTTTAAGGGTATAAACATTAACATAACAATGATCATGATACTGTATTTATATGTATTATAATTAAAGAGTAACATAATAATAATAATAATAATAATAATAATAATAATAATAATGCATTTATATGCAACGTAACTAGACAACATCATAACAATGTCAATAATAGTACTTTATTAATGTACATTGTGTAAACAGGTTGGATGGCGGGTACGAATATTTTTTTACTGGAACAACTGGTTAGTTACTTCACCTCTGCCAAGCAAAGCTACGATGACGTCAAGCCGACCGGTTAGACGGAAAAGTTGCCCTAAGGACGACGACTATTACGGGAAAGTTGGCCTAATGTCGACGGCTATGGTGGGAAAATTGATCATTTGATCATGACTATAGCAGAATAATTTGCCAAGAGTGTGAGAATTTTTAAGCTTACATTCGAATAATATTGTATCTATGTATTATTATAATTTGTGGATGAGGTGGTTATTGTCAATTCCGTTACACAATGGTAACAAACTCAAAACATTAAATTTTCAAGTAAAAATGTCGGGCCTTGCAAGAGTCACAGGAGACATGGAAAAAAAAAAAAAAAAAAAAAAATATATATATATATATATATATATATATATATATATATATATATATATATATATATATATATATATATATATATATATATATATATATATATATATATATATATATATATATATATATATATATATATATATATATATATATATATATATACATGTTTACTACAGGGAATGTTGCCAGACGATGCCTTGGTCAGCAACTCCCAGTGACTTTTGCCACTTGATTTGCCAATGGATTGTGTAGATTCATATTCGAATAGACACAGTACTATAACCACTTTGACGACATTGTTCGTGCTGGCAGTCCCTCCTTTCTGTCACATTCTCCCTCTTCCTACATGGTCTTCTAGATCTTTTAATAAATATTAAACATTAGATACGAGAAACATTTCATTTGTACAAGTGATTTAGGCTGTCATTTATGGTGCTAAGAAGAAATATCCAACTTTATCATGTTAATTTTAAAGCCTGTATTTATCATTTCTATGACGATTTTATTAAGTAACATATTTTAAAATACTATTAATTTTGACAGACCTACTTAGTGAGTTTTCTACCATCTTCCTACACCTCATACTTTTCCTGACTTTTACCTCAAAGCCATATAGCCCAATAACCCATATAGCCCCAAAACTGGGTCGTAATTGGTATTTTATAGAAGTAAATGTCACTCTTAATATAAAATCTTCCTGGTATGCTACTGAAAAGGACCAAAACCTCGGCTTTCTTTCAAAATCATAATATTGACTTGTATTGTACTTCATGAGTAGGAAAACGATCTACTGCTTAGAAATGAGCCTGAAACATTTCTGTGGCGAGGATAGTAATGAAATCATACAAACTTGTAGTGCAAACTATAATATAAGAAACATCTGGGACTATCCACATGGTGCCGGTAAGTAATTCAGCCGAAGCACCTGGGGGAGATGCACGAAAGACCTTAGCGGCCGTTAAGCTACTTTACCCGCCATTTTTGCCCTTAAGTCACTGAGGTTTCATGCACAAAACACCTTAGCGGCAATTGTGGCGGCCATGTTTAACGTTACGGCTAAGGGTCTTGGTCAAAAGCACCCCTTAACCCCTAAAGTCCTATTGTCCGTTTAAACGGACGATACGATTTTAGGCCTTGAAGCAGATGGTCCGTTTAAATTAACAGCCCATAAATAATTGCATGGGCTACATATAGCCACAGCAGTAGTGCCAAAGGGAAACTGTAACCCTGGACTATTGTAATTGATCGTGATTGGCTGACTTCCCTCCCCTATGGTGTAGGTGGGTGTGGCCAAAGTACATCCACACCCACATTGTGTTATCTGCAGCCAATGAAATCACTCGTGGGCTGTCATACACTCTCCCTGCCTCCCCTAGCCACTCTCTGCTTCCCATAGCTATTATTAGGCAATGGACATTAGTATAACACACTTTCAAACACTCCCATACATTGTGCATGCATGCGTTAGTGTTATAACAGGTATGCACAGTTGTATGCAAAAATGACTTGTATGTTGCCTTATTTGTCTATTTCAGTGCATTTATATACTCGTTTTACATACACAAACATGCAAGCACACATCGAGGTACTCATACTCACGTATCTACGCATTATAAACATGTGTAACACATGCGTATGCATTCGTATGTTATTTGGGGGTGGTAACTGTCATATTATTTTCAGACTTTGATATGCTGCTGTACTCTAACCAGTGGAGATAAAAGACTTTTGTTTGCATATTCTGGTGTGTAAAATAAAGCACTACAAGCCTTTAAGACTAAAACTAACCTTAGAGTAACTTAAAAAATAAGGTTGTATAAAATATAATAATCACATAGATTAAAAATAGAAGCTTTTTTCTTACCATAATTATTTATTTTGTATGTTCCGACACTGGTATTGATCTACTACAACTATCACCATTGTCCTACCACAACAACAAACATTACATAGGGTATAGTAAGTTTGGAAAATCATCTAACCGGGAACCATCACCACCACATTCACTACTACCACAACTACAACCTTCACAAGTTCACATAAATAGAGAAGAAAATTATATATATATATATATATATATATATGAGAGGAATTAAGGTGGTCAGAAATCTCGACATACTCTGGTTGTCATGAAGTCGGCAAATTTAAAGTTTCTTAATCCTCCTA
The DNA here is from genome assembly GCA_034508575.1 of Petrolisthes manimaculis. Classification (NCBI taxonomy): domain Eukaryota; kingdom Metazoa; phylum Arthropoda; class Malacostraca; order Decapoda; family Porcellanidae; genus Petrolisthes; species Petrolisthes manimaculis. The sequence continues at coordinate 102,358 of JAWZYT010000728.1, forward strand.
ACTAGGCTATGCTAGAAAACAAATGACCCTATAGACTAGATACTAAATCAACACGTATCCTGGTGGCATATTCCGAAACTGTTGTTAATTTCGGCACCATCTAAATTATCATCCAATCAGGCACCTTTCTCTCGTCATGACATCACTTCCGATTGACCAATCACACTCTTCCAAAGGTATGACGTCATCGCGTCGTTTACTCCAACGTATACGATTACACCAATTATTATTATTGTGCATCGTAATACTAAAAACTATTATTATAATACATTATTTTTATTATACATAAATATCAGCCAAAGAAGTGCACTCTCGAGCATAATGTCTGATCCATGGAGGTCTGATCCAATTTTTTTGACGTATCTGGCATCTGCTGCATGCGCCACAGATCCAGTTGCCAATTTATCACTTTCGGAGCTAGATTCGGTAATTTATAGAACAATATAGCTCTTACAATTTGGCTTTAGTCCCATTTGACAGCTGCTTTTCTGTGTTTTTGTTGCGCATTTCTTGGTGGTTTTAATTATTTCAGAGTCGTGGCATAATAAAGAGTAATAAATAAATAACATTCAGCACCCTAAGAAAATTCCAGTTGGCAACTCTGCACAGACCGCAGTACTCGGTGCAGTTGGTGATTGGTGACTTGGTGCAAATTGCCAATTTGCCAGGAGATTGAATAATCCCACAAATATGTGAGACTTCGATGTTCCATGATGTTGGGTATAATCAAAGAGAGAGACAACACAAGATAGACATTAGTTACCACCATTATTTCACGAAATTAATGAGGTACAGTAACGAGCACTAATAACTATTTAGGTGTGCTTGGAATACCTAGAAACCATAAATAAATGAACAATAAGATATCCATTGGAATTACAGTACTTCATTGGTGAATTGGATTGTTCAAAGCTTCAACTAAAGCTGTATACCTTAGTGCTCGAAACTGTATAATGGAAAAAATGACAGATATCGTAAAGGAGTGCAATGTTTTTATATTAGTTATTTTTTCACGACGAGGATAAGCGCGAGTCATTAGTTAATCGGAATATGACGTCATGACACAAGGGAAGCTCGTGAGTCGTGAGAGGCTGATATTTCACATAGTCATTATTTTCACTTCAACTTAATTTTTAGTTCATTCTTTATTGGACTGACACATTTGTTACTATAATGTTAACGAAGGTGATGTAATGACGAGAGAAAGGTGCCTGATTGGCTGATATTTTAGATGGTGCCGAAATTAACAACAGTTTCGGAATATGCATCCTGGTGTGATGTGGACGAATTGTAACCACTTGAAAATGTGTTCTAATTTTTCCATTCAGTTATCATAATCATGAGTTCTTCATCAGTTGTAGTATAATTAACTGCCAAAATAAACACTTCTATACTCAAGAAAAGTCACACAATATTCACCTCCCACTTGGCCAGCACTCACGCAATGAAAATGAGTAATTTGTTTGTTTTCTGTGACAAGCTGTCATCCCAACTGACTTCTGGTTGGCTAACGTGTCTATGAAGCAGCCCTCTCATATATGTTCCAGAGGACTGGTCCCAGCAATGAGCCCTGTGGGACTGATGCCTCCACTGGGAGGGACTCAGATGCCTGCCCATTCACAACTACCTGGAGAGTCCGTCCTTGAAGGTAGTTACCCAGGAGGTGAAGGAGGTCACCTTGGAGTTTTTCCAACAGTCCTCCATGCCACACCCTGTCGAAGGCACCTGCTATATCTAGGGCAACTACAACAGTGTCCAGGCAGCATATTCCGAAACTGTTGTTAATTTCGGCATCATCTAAATTATCAACCAATCAGGCGCCTTTCTCTCGTCATGACATCACCTCCGATTCACCAATCACACTTTTCCAAAGGTATGACGTCATAGCATCGTTCACTCAAACGTACGATTACACCAATTATTATTATTGTGCATAGTAATACTAATAATGATTATTATAATACGTTATTATTCTGATACATAAATATCAGCCAAAGAAGTGCACTCTCGAGCATAATGTCTGATCCAATTTTCTTTTAGTAATTGCCGCCATGACGTATCTGGCATCTGCTACATGCTCTACAAACCCAGAGTTGCCAATTTATAAATTTTGGAGCTGGATTCGGCATTTTATAGACTAATATAGCTCCTACAATTTGGCTTTAGTCCCATTTGACAGCTGCTTTTCTGTGTTTTTGTTGTGCATTTCTTGGTGGTTTTAATTATTTCAGAGTCGTGACAGTAATATAGAGTAATAAATAAATAACAATCAGCACCTTAACCTCTGCAGACCGGGAGTGGGGGTCCCTGCCTCGACATTTCTACCCTGCCGCTAGCGTCAAAATTCCTCGATTTGCCCTATATTCACAACGCTCACACTCTTAACCTATATAGTGTATTGACTTCATAATTGTTCCATCCTTACCTACAACTCTTCCTCATTCCAATGGTACCATCGGGAGGGCTAAATCAGCGCTAAATTGCTGTGACGGTATATGGTGTGACCCGGTTTCTACCGTAAGACAGTCTATCACGTCAACCGGTCTTTAGGGGTTAAAAAAATTCCAGTTGGCAACTCTGCACAGACCGCAGTACTCGGTGCAGTAGGTGATTTGGTGCAAATTGCCAGGAGATTGAATAATCCCACAAAGATAAAGGACTTCGATGTCCCATGATGTTGGGTATAATCAAAGGAAGAGACAACACAAGACAGACCTTCGTTACCACAATTATTTCACGAAATAAATGAGGTACAGGAACGAGCACTAATAACTATTTAGGTGTGCTTGGAATACCTAGAGGCCATAAGACGTCATCTGGTCGTCAATCGGATACGAAGTTCGCTTGGGTGAAACCAAGCAAAAGCAAGCGGAACTGTTCTGGTCGGACAAAAGGATTCGTAGGTCCACGAAGCTGCCAGCCACTGAAACCAAGACCAACAACGAATCCATCCAAGCTATCTTCAGACCAGCGATTCGGCAGCTTGATAAAAGGATAGGGAGACATAACAGCAAATATGGCGGCCAAGAGAGATATGAAGAAGTAAGTTAATAGTATAATAATCATGAATTGTAGGTGCAACAGGCTGTAAAATAGAGCGATAGCAGCACAAATAAGGCTTTAAATATAGCAATGACAGATTAGAGCAGGTGTAGAGTTCCTATTAGTCTACTATTTCTACTAAAATAGTAGTTGTTAAAACCTCTGGAGAACCACATAATAATAATTATATACATTATTAATTTATATTATTTTATGTTCTCGTATCTAATTTAACTTATATGAAATAATGTGGATTGCTTAGGGGTTGTGTGATCCATTATTGATAATTATGTAATATTATTAATGTGAAGGGAAGTCTTGTACTTCATTTGTAAATCAGTTGCTTGGTAAAACTATAGAATCATGCCAACTTTTTCTGTTTTTAATCAATCTTGAAATATAATAATGGAAAGGCTGGGAAAATAATTAAGGGATTTTGGTTGAGGAAAGGAAATACAAATAATGGAAAAAAAAATGACCAAACCGATACAGCAACGGACTTTGACTTTCACCGGTTCTGACTTAAACATAGTATCACTGCCGGATATAAGAGGTCCACCTTCATGTGTATTTCAAATGTGATTGCAGTAATTTAGTTCATAATAGCACATACAAAATTGCCATTTTCTAAAGCCCAAGTCCAGGTATAATGCCCAGGTTAGGCCTGAGTAGTCGGCTATAACTTTGGGGTAAATTTACAGAAGAACTGGGTACACTATAGTGTATATTTTTTAGTATCATTACTAACTATTTTGGACTATTTTAACACACTTTTCCATTCATATATGGTGTTTCAATCGGAGATACCCCGTTTTACAAACTTATTATAATTTGGAAATTAGTCTGACCTGACCTAACCTAGACCACAGCAGAATACCGGTACCTAACCTGTGTAAATTAACGGAATATAACTGGTGTAAAATATCATACATTTCTGGGATCTAGCCGGATGTGGTAACACTGTACGATCCTAGCCAAAAACCCAGTTATTGTGTATTAATAACAACTTTGGTTCCGGTAAGTTGCCTGTTAGATACACATAATCTGCATCGGTCTTGATTTGATTAGTAGGTTAGGTCTGGGCAACTCAGGTAAAAATAATAGAAAGTCATCTGCTCACAATTTGAAAAATAAAATTAATACAAGAAAAAATAGGCATGCAATGTTTAAAATGATAGGAAATTATAGGTGGACATTAACCCCTAAAGACCGGTTGACGTGATAGACCGTCTTACGTAAGGAACAGGGCAACTGCACCTACCGTCACAGCGATTTAGCGCTATTTCGCGCCCTGTACGGCTAGTTTTTTTCGTCGTTGGGCGAGAAAATACACTCACAATATCGATCCGCTACCCACTCAGTCGATTCTGGGACGCCACGATGGCTGGGCGATTTTTAAGTAATTGCCCTTGTCCGAATTTGTGCTCTAACGATCGTAAGACAATACCGTAGTGAATATATGTACGTGAGTGACACCATGATATTCCTACAAGGTTACAAATTATTATTTAGTGTAAAGATCATGACACACGATATATAATGGGGTAGTAATAAGAAAATAACACCACAAAACACACCCATATAGGCACAATTGATGGTAAACATACGTGTTTCCTACGGTACAAGTCGGTTTGTTTATCATTTTCTAAGTGACAGTTACACGATGATATATTCCTACAAGTGTTCATACTATTTTTAGTGTTGAAATCATGACATACGATACATAATAGTAGTAATACGAGTGAGTTGACAAGGGACTTGGGCGGGAAACTGAACTCGCCATGCCGTAGTCACACCGCACTCACGCATACACACAGACACACCCCTTTCTTGCGCACAAACATGGTTCACTTCAACTCGCCCTATCTCCACAACTATTCATCGTACAACCCTCCCGATGGTACCATTGGAAAGAGGAAGAGTTGAAGGTAAGGATGGAACAATTTTAAAGTCAGTACACTATATAGATTAAGAGTGTGAGCGTTGTGAATATAGGGTAAATCGAGGAATTTTGACCCTAGCGGCAGGGTAGAAAATTAATGTGGAGGCAAGGTCCACCCTTCCCGGTCTGCAGGGGTTAATAAATGCAGACAGTTTATTCTCTTCCTTTCAACAGTTTCCAACCATAGTAGTAGGATACTACATTATATCCCTCACTTCCTGGACAACGTGTGTATAGTGTGAGAGCATTCAATGACCCCAGGGATATGTGTAGGTGTATGGAGGTGAAGCAGAGGTTATGGAGCCTCTGATGGATTCACCTCCTCCACTGTCAACCATCCCCTCTACCTCCTTTGGTGAGAATAGAGGTTGTAATGTGTTTTTAGCAAGCACAGATAGGTCATTGCAACCATATATTAATATTACTGTATTTACATGATCAAACTAATGTAATCTACAATCATTTGCAAAAATACAGTTTAACAGTACTATCAAGTACTGTATGCCCTGATATTTATATGCAATGGTTTCTTGTAGATGTTGCCTAGACCGCAACAGACTTCTGCGATCTAACCTGGGCAAAATACTGGGAAATAACCGTAATAAATTAACCAGGGCCTAACTGGAGCAAAGTACCGGCACCTAACCAGAGCAACCAATGGCACCTAACCTTGTTAAACTACCATGACCTAACCGGGACATAGCCGGACACTGCTACAGAACAGCAATAAATTATATAAAATAATTAAGTTAGGTCTAACTAATTCAATAACTTTCTTATCGTTATATAGGGAGAGGTAATTTTTGTACTACATTGCAAATGTAGTTTATTATGCATGTGTGTTTAATATGTCAAGTACCAGATACTGTATTCCCTTCTTTAACTGTTTCTTACCATGGTAGGTTACTACATTAAATTCTTTACTTCCAGGACTGTGTGTCTGTACTGTGAACGTGCATTCGATGACCCAAAGGATGCCTGTAGTTGCATACAGTCCCATTTAGTTGAAGCACAAGCGGAGAGTCTTCCTTCAGTATCGCCCATCTTCTCAATCTCCTTTGCTGAGAGTAGGTTAAAGCTAAAAATACTTTAATCCAGACTTACAGTCATTTGCAAAAATAGATATTCAATATTTAATTCAAGGAAACTTTTTCCTTTACTAACAATGTATGCCCTGATAATTATATGCAATGGTTTAGAGCAGTTCAGTTTCCTTAATTAACAATGGCACTCCTCTTGTTGTCTCATTGATACATAACTAGTACTTTACAAATGTTACTGGTACAATAACCAAGGAAGAGCATAAGGGAGAGAGGAAGCATATCCAAACCACCTCAATGTATTACACTTCACTCTCAACCACACCACACTCATTACCAATTGCCTTCTTACTCATACCACATCTCTCATACACACTCTCATTACTTTCTCCGTCCCACCTTGTAAGTCCACATACACCTCTCAAGTAACTCATTTCCACTGCACCTATTCTAGACTGATGAGCCCTACTCCATGTCCAGGGACTCATGCCCCCTGGTGTTGTGACGGTTTGGCTCCCATAGCTGCCTTCCTTGACAGCAGGGTGACCAGATTTCTCGAGCGAGAATATGCTAGACAGCAGCTGAAATTATGCTAGATTGGCAAAAATTATGCTAAATCTTTAGTTGCTCTTCATACGTTTGGTTTCTGCTGTATTTTATTGTTAGTATAGTATTATTTATAGGTTATTAACTATACAGTATGCACTCATATAATTATGAACAATTCTTGAAAAGAACATTAAAATTATAATCACATTCTGAAAGTTTATTTTACAATTATTTGTGCAACATACACTAGTAGATTGAAACTCTAATACAGTACAATGTTTTCAATGTTACCAGTAGAAAATAATAATGCAATGTAATTTGTGAATTGAGTTTGCAAGTTATGGCCGGTTATGGGTTCCTATTTTTCATACATTTTTTAACTAAATTTTTGAAGCAGCACACATCCACCCTTCTTCAACGCCTGTGATTTCCTGCTCTAGCTAGAGCTTCGTTAAAACTTCAACGTATATGGACTGTTTCACAATTCCCATTAATCATGGTACACTAAATTAACCCTTAAAGGACCGGGCCCGGCATATGACGGGTTGCCGCTAAAGGACCGGGCCCGGCATATGCCGGATTGCTAAAATTTCCCAAAGTTAAGGAGTTTTCCCCAGTTTTTTTTACTCCAGACGTTGGCTACACTGGTTTATAGTAGGATGGGATTCTCAGACTGAGTACACACTGCCTTTTTTAGGGTAAAATTGAGGAATTATTGATCTTGTTATGTCCGAGTGTGTTGGTGAGTGGCTTAGCTGACGAGCGCCTATCCCCATTTTCTACTACCTCGCCACGGTCAGTGCACCCACCCAAACACTCGCGCTCAACGTACGGCGACAGTACCTCATTCAACTCGTCGTAATTCTGTAACCATTAAACCTACAGACTTCCCATTGGTACCAATCGAAAGAGGAAGAGTTGCTCGTTATCATGGCACTAAAATAATTCACACGTTCGTTGTAGGTTAGGCGTACAAAGCATGCGAAGATAGCCAATTTTACTTGTTTTTCGCTCAACCCCCGGTCCTGGGAGGCACAGTAATTTCACTAGCCCCGGTCCTTTAAGGGTTAAACATGTAGGTTTATCCTGGCCTTTAATCCAGAAACTACCGTTAACCACAAGTGGTAAGTTATAATCATGCTAGAAATTGCTCTACGCTCATTAAATTATGCCAAAACTATGCTAGATTTGATACTATGCTAAATTTAATGCTAAACACACAATTTTCAGGAAAACTATGCTAAATTTAGCATTATAATGCTAAATCTGGTCACCCTGCTTGACAGCATTCTGGGGTGGTTGAAGACTGCAACACACACAACCACACTAGCCAACAACACAACATACACTCTGAGGGCACTTTGGGAAAGCCCGGTTCAGGCCATGGCCTTCCTCGAGAGCTCGGGGCTGCTCGGCCAGACAGCTTGAGGAACTTCAACAACAACTCCTGCCATAATGGTTACCTATAATGGCTGAAGAACTAAAACACAATAGAAGACTTCTTCAATCTTTGGACCATTCTTATTTATCACAACCATCATTCCTACATGTGCGCATTTTTCTTTGATTATGTGAGTGCTGAACCAAGTACTGTACCATATCTACAGGATGATTCATATACATATTATAATATTTATTAAATGTGTATTATACGCTGTATATATGCATTTAAGACATAATGTACAGAACTTATTTACAGTGTTTACGAAGCAATAGCAGATCATATGTTCAACTGTAATCTATTTTCATGAATGCAAGATCGTACTCATTTTACAGTACCATGTTAGCAGAAACTTGTGTAGGGTTGCTACAGTAATGTTTACAATTGCTGTTTCAATGTTAGTTTTCAGTTCGTCTAATGTGTGTGGGTTATTCTGATAGACCACATCTTTCAGATGATACCATAGAAAGTAATTGGAAGATGTAAGACGCGGTCTATCAGAATAACCCACACACATTAGACGAACTGAAACCTAACATTGAAACTGCAATTGTCAACATTACTGTAACATTTCTTTTGAATAACCCTATATAATGCATATATATTTTTGTACTTTGTGTGATATTGTACCTTATGTTTGATAATAAGAGTTTATTTTCACAAAATAAAAGCTGCAATCAACACTGCATTGCCTACCTATACTGACCTTGAATTTACACACACATACAAAATAATTGGCATAATATACAACATATCCATGACATTCAAATAACATAATGGCCATCAAAAACAAATGCATGCAAAAATGTAAAGCCCTCAGATCACTTGCCAGCTCAATATTTGGACACAACAAAGAAACCACAAACACAATATGCAAACAATTACTATATTCGATTAATGATGGATTATGCAAGTCCTGCCTGGGACTCAAACTTCACTGAGACTATCAACACCCTTCACACTCATACATAATAGAGCCCTAAAGTTAAAGATAATGACAGACTGCACAGCTACCACACCTACAGACCATCAACCTTACTGAGACTCATCTCCAACACCCTTCACACCCATACAAAATAGAGCCCTAAAGATAATCACAGACTGCACACCATAAAACCAAAATCAAGGATCATCTTGACATGAGAGGCACACAAACACTTTATTAGTCTATGAGCTGAGCCTGGAACTTCAGAGAGTACCAAAAAGGTGAATAAATATCATGTGCACTTTCAGCAAGGTGGATGTCTGAAGTGTTGCAAAATGGTTGATGGACATTCCAGAAATATAGCTAATCAATCACCTTTTTGGCAGCCTATCTCTAGCAAGTATCGTAAATTTTTCACCGAAAATCGAGAATAAAGTAATAAAAATCGCAAGTCTTCAACAAAATATCATATCAAGAGACTTCTAGTTGGTCTCATCTTATTCGTTTCTTAATTCTGCATCTTTTGGTGTATAATACATGCACCTTAGGACACAAATGTGCTTCATAATATGAGAAAAGTGAAGGAAAAGTAGACCAATTTGTAGTAATCTTACGACATTGTTTACAAACTTTCTTTTGTTTCTGCCCAATCCGTATATGGACGACGAGAACACAGGTTCTACGTATTTGGTCAGTTCTCGTCGCTGAAACCAAGCGCTCCCAAGACGGTCTTGGTACCCCAATCCTCAGCTTGGACGACCAGATGTCGTCTATACATAAATGCACAATAAGATATCCATTGGAATTACAGTACTTCGTTGGTGAATTGGACTGTTCAAAGCTTCAACTAAAACTGTATACTTTAGTGCTCGAAACTGTATAATGGAAAAAATTACAGATATCGTAAAGGAGTGCAATGTTTTTAGCTCCGGCCTAAGCCGAGAGCTCTAGGTTTTATCGTAATTATTGTTCTTGGGGCGACCATTTCTTAAAAGGGGTTCAACTGACTCACTCACTCTCTTCCTTCCATCCATTTTCTTTTACCGACATTGAATCATTTATTATTATTATTATCATTTTTTTCTTCTTCTTGGGGTGACCACTTCTTAAAAGGGGTTCAACCAATATTTAAAAGGTTCACCGTCAATAAAAAGGGTTCATTTTCAATATTTCAATATGTAATAACCCGTAAATTACCCTTCACACATTTATCCCACCGGTGTAACGGCTCGAATAAAATATGTGAAAGATATTTCACGAGTGTTAACACACCAAGATTTACTCTATGTGGATAGATTATCTTTACGAAATCATATTTATCTTGTAATATAGACGATAAGGATATCTCTACCCAGTATCAAGAGAATACCCATTTATCAATTCAACTCATAACCTACCGAAATGTTCTGGAACGCAATAACGCTGACGTGCATATGTATAAAATTACTGTCAATAAGCTGGGTCTAGAATTATTACTATTCATTAGTACTATCTTCAAGTAGAGAAAATTCATCTTTTCATCTCACTGGCTTGCGATAATTATCACCGTCGTCATCCCTGATATTTCCTTAAACTCTACGATATGACATCCAAGTCGACCGTGTTAAGACATATGTAGCTGGTATTGTAATATGCATCAATATTGTAAGCTTATGTAATTTGAAACCCTGTGGGAGTAGCTTGTCCTATGTAGCCAACACCGTATGGAAAACATGTTGAAAGATTGCACACCGTCATATATAGTGTGGGCTGGTTACTCCATTGAAACAGTAGCATCCTTTGTTGTGCAATAAATGTTAATTTGTTTATATTGTTTTCATTATATTTGGTTATCAATATCATTCTGAGAACATAATTCTGTAGTTGAGCATAAAACATTGTTTTCAGTAGCATATAGAGAGATACATGAGAATTACGTTGACTACCATTACTGTCCTTGTGGTCCATATTGTGTCACATGTTCTGCACAGTAATGCTGGACGTAAGTAAAAATAAGTTTATATATCTACATATATATTTTGATAACAAATGGCCATAATTCAGACTAGCAACATACTGGCAAATGGCAATACATGAAACCAATATTCCTTCTGATTTAAGAAGGCGAAATGCTGTGGGTGGGATTATGCAGGCAAGAATGTGTATCTGCCAACACATTTGTTCTACATAACTATTATCATATCCTTTCGCTTGCATAAATTTGAAGGAAGGACTATGGGTGATGAGGGAGAAAGGCCTATGTCATTAAAACTTTCAAAGAACGAATGAGAAGGTTAAAATTGTGGGAAAGAAAGGATAATAATTATAATCAGTATCTCTCTACGGGGGTGAACAATAGACAGTGTATTTATTTAATAGATCGATCAAATGCAATATAATGAAGCAGATATTCTAAATAATGTTTAGGGAGGGACCCACTCACCAACCATGGCCTACTCAACACCTCCACCTGACGACACCACTTCCTCTGCCACTTGTCTCGCTGGCAGGGTGAAATGGTTCAACTTTTTGAAGGGCTATGGTTTTATCACCAGTGACAACATCGACTACTTCGTCCACAGGAGGGGCATCGTTCTCTCAGCTGCCACCACCTCACCACCATCACTGAGGGACGGGGAGGAGGTGTCCTACACTGTATGAAGAAGGGAGGAAGGGCGTGGAGGCTACCAACGTGGCCGGGCTTGATGGTGGTAAAGTCCTCGACTCACTCCATGCCCGTGGATGGAAGACGGCTGAGGCCCAACCAAAGCAGCAACGGCAGCAGCAGGTAGACATCATCACCGTCTGCATCAAGACTGCTGTTGCCTTAGCTGCAGAAGGGCTAGGTCGTCTTTCCGACCTCCTCCAGGATATTTTCGGGAGAAATGGATTGCCACCAATCGCCATTTCTCCCGATCTACAACCATTCACCACCACCACCAAGAAACGAGGCATAAGGAAGGCACGAGGGAGGAGCAGAGCAGACGCACCACCACCCCTGCCTCCGGCCCACCCTCGTCAATGGTTAATGCTGCTTCACCCACTCAACCGGGCGAACAGTGGCAGGGTGCCACCACCACCACCACCGTCACTGCCACCACCACCGCCGTCACTGCCACCACCAACACCGTTACTGCCGCCACCACCACCACCATCATCTTAACTGCCACCACCACCACCACCATCATCACTGCCACCACCACCACCACCACTGCCTGCGCCACCACAGGAGATGGAGACGGAGGAGGAAGAAAATGACAGTGACACCACCACCGGTACTGACTCGGAGCTGGAGGACCAGGGGGGAAGAGGAAGAGGAGGAGAGGGAGTAAGGACAGTCAAACATCGGAGCCGCCGCAGGTTGTTGAAGTGCGATGGTGGCTGTCTGTCTAACTCTCCCCTCCTCGACCTCTTCCAAAGACACATCACGTTTCACCGGGACCCCTATGACTTCCAGTACCGTGTGGCGGCTAGAATTATCTACCCACCACAAACATCAGCCCTGTTGCCTGATTGTTTATGTTTATGTATAGCATTGATCATATTCCAGGTTGATTACAATTATTGTCACGTGATCATATTCCAGGTAGACTGGCGGTCATTGTCACATGATCAATTTCCAGGTTATCTACAAAACCTTATATACCATGTGCGACCTGAACTAATAAAACACATTAAAAACCTCACGATTAGTCTCTCTCTAAACCTCGCCAGGAGATTAAAGTAGCAGCCGCTACACTGGTGACCCCGGAGTGACACCAAGCAACCAAGCAAACGAACCAAGCGAGGCCTTTACAATATGACTTCACCCACTGAGTCCGACGACCACCCAGCCGCCGCAGCCCAAATCAAGCTACCAGCATTCACCGCAATTGAAGCGCCAACTTGGTTCAGACGTGCTGAAGTACAATTCCGGCTTAAAAAAGTAAATAACTCCTCCACAAAAGCTGACCACGTCTTAGCAGCCCTTTCAGATGACATCTTCCCTCGCATAGCAGAGTGGTTGGAGACAAAGGGTGATGCAGCAGTAAAATATGAAGACCTGAAGGCTTATCTCCTGCAACGTTTTACACCTTCACCGGCTCTACGAACTGCACAACTGCTCCAGCTGTCGAGACAACCACTTGGCGACCAGAAACCTTCCGAGGCCTTACTGGAAATGAAGGCTTTAGCAAGACTTCCTCCTGCACCGGGTGGAGAGCCACGCCAAATCGATCTATTACGAGCACTTTGGCTGCTTCGCCTACCAGAACCCATTCGTGCAGCCATTCCCAATGCAGAAGAAATCAAGGAGGGTGACCTTCAGCTTCAAGCAGACAAATTGGTAGACGCCCATGCGGCATCAGCTCGCCACATTGCTGCCGTACCTGCCAATTCCCCTTCCTTCCATGAAGAGGCCGTGGAGGTCTCAGCAGCATACCGCACACCAGCTGCCACACACCAAAGGCCTAAACAACGGTACTATGCAGCTCAGCCACGCCGAGTATGGGCCAAGAGGAACTTCACAGACAACCTTTGTTTCTACCATACCAATTTTGGTCCTCGAGCCAAAAAGTGCGAAGAAGGATGCCGATGGTAAAAAAACGAGTAAAGCGGCCGTCACACATTGCGGCGGCCCCCAGTGGAGTTAAGGCTTTCTTTCTGCAGGACGCCAAGTGAGGCACTCGTTTCCTCGTAGACACCGGAGCTGCTCGTTCTCTCCTGCCAGTAGCGCGATGCAAGGGCACCTATCAACCAGCAACCAACATCCGTCTGACTGCAGCTAATAGCACTACCATTCCAGTATATGGCCGACAACATCTGAAAATCAACATCGCTGGTCGTACTTACAGCTGGGACTTCATAGTGGTGGACGTCACTCTCCCTCTACTCGGCGCCGACTTCTTAGCCCACTATCAACTCCTCGTCGACGTTGCTGGATGTCGCCTGATGGATGCAGCCTCCTTAACCGCCACTCTCATCACAGCTGCACACATCAACCTTGCTCTAGAAGTAAACAACGCAGCAAATAGTTTTTCTCACCTACGCAGAACCTACCCTGACGTCTTCAAGCCAGAACTTCGCCAACAACCTAAGCTGCCAGCAAAACACGGTATCTACCATCGTATCAAAACATTTGGCCCACCTGTGTTTTCCAAGTTTCGGCGATTGGCTCCAGATAAACTGGCGGTAGCAAAACAGACCTTTGCTGAACTTGAGCGTTTAGGCATCTGCCAAAAGGCATCAAGTCCATGGGCATCACCTCTACACATCGTAACCAAGAAGGATGACACGTTACGACCATGTGGCGAATACAGACGCCTCAACACAAAAACAGAAGCCGACCACTTCCCACTACCCAACACTCCACGGCGCCAAAATCTTCTCCAAGCTGGACCTCCTCAAAGGCTACTACCAGGTCCCTATGCACCCAGATGATATCCGCAAAACAGCTATCACCACACCTTTTGGCACCTTCACCTTCAACTACAGTTGTTTCGTACTTTGAAACGCGGGTGCCACCTTCCAGAGGATGATGGATGGTATCCTCGGCGATCTTCCCTTCTGCGCAGGTTACGTTGACGATATCCTCATTTTCTCTGCTTCAAAGGAAGAACACGTGCTACACCTAGCTCAAGTTTTGGAACGCCTGCAGCAAAATGGCGATACGACAAGTGCGTATTCGGCGTTAGAGAAGTGGATTTTCTGGGACACCACCTCTCACCTGCTGGAGTTGCACCTCTTCACGACAAAGTGGCCTCCATCCAACGTTTCCCTACTCCCCCTACAGTCAAGGCCCTCCAAAAATTCGTTGGAATGGTTAACTACTATCATCGGTTCCTGCCCAAGATTGCATCCACCATGGCGCCACTATACTCGGTACTAGCAGGGACACCCAAGGATCTGACAAGGGGCCCTACACAAGAAGAAGCCTTCCAGAAAGCAAAAGATGCCCTTGCCTCGTCGACTCTCTTGAGTTTTCACGACCCCAAGAAGCCTCTCGTCGTCACCACGGATGCCAGCAACATTGCCATCGGAGCTGATTTGGAACAAGTGGTACATGGACAGCCTCGCCCCCTGAGTTTTTTCAGCTGCAAGCTCAATAAAGGTGAAAAGAACTACTCCACCTTCGACAGAGAACTCCTTGCCGTCCACCAAGCCATCCGCCACTTCAGTCATTTCTTGGAAGGCGCAACATTCACTGTGCAGACAGATCACATACCTTTGGTCCACGCCCTTACAAGACAAAGAGATGCTTGGTCCCCTCGACAACTCCGACACCTCTCAGCAATTGCAGAGTTCAACTGTACTCTCACCCACCTGCCTGGAAAGAAGAATCCTGTAGCTGATGCACTCTCCAGAATAGAGATCAACGCAGTTCAGCTAGGACTTGACTACAATCACCTCGCCAAGGAACAACAACGGGACCCAGAAACGGCAGCAGTAAGGACAAAAATTACAAATTTACAATGGAAGGATGTTCCTCTGGGCGATTCTAACATCTCCATCCTCTGCGACGTGAGCACCGGACGACCGCGCCCTTGGATTCCTTCAGCCCTACGTCATCACGTTATCAACTTAGTCCACGGCCTCTCTCATCCCTCACGTCGAGCAACCTCACAACTACTTACACAGAAGTTTGTCTGGCACAAGATCTCCCATGACGCAGGAAACTGGGTGCGATCCTGCGTGCCCTGTCAAAAATCCAAGGTTCATTGTCACACAGAAACCGGCCCAGGAACCTTCCACCAACCACAGAGGCGTTTCGCTCATATTCACGTGGACGTTGTAGGACCCCTTCCTCCTTCCGAAGGCCATCGCTACCTGTTCACCATTATCGATCGTTCCACCAGATGGCCAGAAGCCATCCCCATGGCCAACGCGACGTCAAATTCATGCGCCTCCTCTCTGTTATCAGGTTGGATCTCCAGATTCGGCATTCCCGAACACATCACCTCCGACCGTGGCACAACCTTCACTTCACAGTTATGGACCTCCTTAGGACAGTTGATGGGCACGACAGTCCATCACACTACTGCCTACAACCCAGAAGCAAACGGCATGGTAGAACGACTCCACAGAACTTTGAAAGCCGCTTTGATGTCACGATGCAACAGCTCCACATGGTCATCGCAACTACCCTGGGTACTCCTTGGCCTTCGAACCACGCCAAAAGAAGGTCTCGACGCCTCTCCAGCAGAAATGGTCTTTGGTGAACCACTCATCGTCCCCGGCGAATTCTTCCCTGATGCACCATCAAGCAATGACATTAACCGCCTTAGGAGCATCGTCGGGAAGTTGGCGCCTTGCAAGCAGACATACAAGCCACCACACCACCGCTACATCCCCCGAGACCTTCATTCAACAAAGCATGTCTTTCTTCGCACCGATGCCCGAACACCACCCCTAACACCACCTTACTCTGGCCCCTACGAAGTCATCGAAAGAAAAAAAAGGCATTCTTGCTACGAATAAAAGGCTCCAATGACTGGGTCTCCATAGACAGGTTCAAGCCAGCCTATCTGCTATCATCTACCCACCACAAACATCAGCCCTGTTGCCTGATTGTTTATGTTTATGTATAGCATTGATCATATTCCAGGTTGACTACAATTATTGTCACGTGATCATATTCCAGGTAGACTGGCGGTCATTGTCACATGATTAATTTCCAGGTTATCTACAAAACCTTATATACCATGTGCGACCTGAACTAATAAAACACATTAAAAACCTCACGATTAGTCTCTCTCTAAACCTCGCCAGGAGATTAAAGTAGCAGCCGCTACAACCGGAAGGCATGGAGGCGGTGTGAGCCTTCTTTAACGATTGAATCATTCACCGCCTCAAGAACAACAACAGCATCATCAACAACGAAGATGGTCCAGCACCACCAGTAAACAACTACAACAACAACTACAACTACTACAACTACAACAGCTACAACTACAACTACAACTACAACAGCTACAACTACACCTACAACAACAGCTATAACTACTATTATTATGTAATTATGTATAACTATTATTATGTATTATGTATAACTATTATTATGTATTATGTATAACTATTATTATGTATAACTACAACTACTATTATATTATGTAACATGTTTCATGCCTTAATACACCGTAAGGGGTGATAGGCAATTATTAAAAAAAAAAAAAAAATGTTTTTAATTTATTTTCAACTACTCACCCTTATCTGTCCTATACACGACCGATGCCCTATCCATATGGCCAGGAAAGTTCAAAAATGGTTTACTGCTCATGATGATTTGCAGGTGATAGATTTGTGTAGTTAAGACTGCAATATGAACCCTATAGAAAATGTATGGGGTTCTATCGTTAACACGTGGGAGCCAGAACGACAGAGAACCACAGCAGAGTTGTTACGGCACACCAGAACACAGTGGGAGATTTTTCGGGGAAAACCCGATATAATGAGAGGTATGGTGCCTCAATACCCAAGCGACTGGTGGCTGTCATTGAGAAGGAGGGTGGTTGGACACGATACTAGCAACAAATTGATGCGTAATGAAATAAAATATGTAATCTTCAGTAATTCAAGCCTTAATATCTTCATAGAAGTGTATATAAATAGTGTATACATGTAGCCGTGTATCAATGCTGTATAATGTATCAGTGTTGTATTCATGGTACCAGTCACAGAGGCGCCAGTATAGGGCCTATGTTTGCATTTCTTGGAGCCGGCCAAAACTACAAGGTTTAGATCGCATCCGGTGTATACTGATGACAGAGTGAGTGTGGAGGTGAGGAAGATACTGTGAGGGTTGAAAGCAGTTCAAACCAGTTCACCGGCCATGACATCTTAAGAAATGTGCTGATCTGACAGCATGATGACCGCGTGATGGAGGCATGATGGAGACTTGCCAGTGCTGAGCTCTGAATGCTAGATTCACTCAATGTATTATCTGTATGTTAATCTCTATGCTATAATCAATTGTTTATTGTCATTTCGTATGTAGAGAAAGGGACAATATATATATACTCATATTATTCTTATATAATCTTGTAGCTAAAGTGTATGTACATCATGTATAAACGTAGCGTCACTGTCACGAACTGTAACCTATGTAGTGGGTGTGGCACTGTGGCACTAGGTAGGGACGTGATGAGTGAGTGTGAGAACAGAGGTGCACTTGGAGCCCGGACATGGGTTAGAAAGGAGGGAGGATGAAGTCCTGCCCTAAGAGAGAGATTCCCTTTCCTTGTAACATAAGTTTAGAGAGACACGAGTTGTGTCTAGTATAACCTGTAATCTGTAACTGATATATAAGCTACATCAGTAAATAGAGACAAGTCCATGAGTTTACTCTAAACCTTTGAGTACTAAATATATTCCCCAGTAGTAAGACTAATAAGGGTACTTCATCAACGGTATGAGTAAGTGAGTTGATTGAAGCAGAGACGACAAACAGAGGATAGTAAGTCTGTACAGTTGGCTGGTAAGAGATAGCCAAACTGAAATATAATTGAGAGTTCCGGTTGGTATTTCCACAGACAGAGAGAAGCAGAGATGTGGACCCCCACGGCTACTTGATGGTAGTAGCGGCGGATACATAATGGTAGTAACAGCGGTGACATAATGGTAGCACCCACGGATACATACACTATATCTCATCGTAGATAAGGGACTCTAAAGCAATACATATATAGGTGCTTATAATAATAATATGAAAACAAAACAAACATTACACATGCTTAATGCAAACGTGAGTTAAAAGTAAAAAGTTCATGTTATATTAAGTTAACAGAGTTATTATAATTGTATGACACCAACGTGTTCATCATTTACAGTGTGGTGCCTACAGACCCAGTTGGATTATGGGTTTGAATGCTTCATGACGAGGACTTGTGGAGCTTTCACAAACTGACAAAGTCATGTAAACAATAACCAATAAATGTCTTATTTCAATTTTTCCCTGTTTTAAATAGTAATAATATTAGTGGTGACACAATATCCTCTAAATTTTGTGATTGGTTCACTAACACTGGCGTCTGAATGGCTGGCCTAGATGTTGACCTCAGATAAATAAATAAGGATAATAAAATTAAATATATTCGTCATATATAACGGATTGTATTTGTATACCAGATATCACTATTATTTCTATTCTGGTCGTGTTTGCGCATTAACAGATTATGCAGCATCACACAGAATGATGGTAGTGGTGGTGGTAAGATGGAGAGTAAGGAATGGTGGGAAGGAGGGAGAGGAAACAGCGAATTGAATAAGGGAGGACAGGGTGAGGAAGAACAGATGGAGTAGTTATTGGGTAATTAACATCTTACACTATAACTATTATCCTTTGGTAACCAGTTACACAATAAACGTTTCTTAGAAAATGTCATGAACGATACAGGATAAAAAGAAAGGATTTACTTGAAATGTAACTTAACACTGAGTAGGTGGTGCATCGCTTTATATATATTAGTCATAAAAAACTGGTGTCGTGTTAATTATATTAGGTAGAATCTGGATTCATTTCAAATAATAAAGAATATCCCATGGAATGCAGCATCAGAGTTGGATTTATTACAGAAGAAAACATAAAAAAGGCACAGTCGGCTTTGTTCGTTTATAATCTTTAGCTACTTGATCCAATAATTCTCTCCATCTCGATCACTGGTGAAGCTTTACCCCCTCTCCCCAACCCAACCCCTCCTCTCCTACCACCTTCAAGTGAGTGGTTCACATCCATCATCACAAGTGGTTCGGGATTCAAATTTCTGGATGGCTTAACATTGGTATCGCTACTTGGTAAAGACTCCCACATTACCCCCCCTATATAACTCCGCCCACATTTCTCCCCTCCCCCCTCCACCTGTCAGTGATACCATATCCGCTGAGGCACATACCAAGTCGATGGTGGAAGAAGTGTGGTCCATTGATCTGTCCGGAGCTGTACTGTGTGAATGTGTGTTTAAGGGACTGTGTGTGTGTGTGTGTGTGTGTGTGTGTTAGAGAGAGAGAGAGAGAGAGAGAGAGAGAGAGAGAGAGAGAGAAATGTATTTGTGTGTGTGAGAAAGAGAGAGAGAGAGAAGTACCAGGTGAGTGTGTGTATGTGTGTCAGAGATAGACTGTGTGTGTGTCAGAGAGAGAGAGAGAAGCTGTGTGTGTAGAATCTATAGATAGTGATATTGATGTGCGTGACAGAGAGACTGTGTAAGAGAGATTGCATTTGTGTTTGTGAGAGAGAATGTGTGTGTCTGTGTGTGTGAGAGAGAGGGAGATATTTTGTTTGTGTGTTTGTGTGTGTGAGAGAGAGAGAGATAGACTGAGTGTATGTGTGTGTGAGTGAGTGAGAGAGAGATAGAGATAGACTGAGTGTATGTGTGTGTGAGTAACTGTTTGTGTGTGAAAGAGAGACTGTATGCAAGAGCCATTTGTGGGCTGCCATCTTCACACTTTAAGTGTTTATCTCCTGAATGTTAGGGATACATGTAGTGAAGATGTTCCACATCCGGGATACACCCACCACAAATGTTCGCTGGTGTTGACAGGAATGGGAATGTGGCACCTCCACTGTGTCACCACCATTTGTCACCATTCTTGTGACCCGTGTAGTGACCCTTGGAGGCAGGCACAACCAAGCCAGGTGTGGCACCTCTTGCACTAATGCCTTGTGGAACACCACCAGTGCTGCAACATTCCTGCAGTGTTCCAGTGAATCAATGTGGCTTTGAAGTATACCAGGAAACAGAACCACATTAACATAAATAATGGTGTTCTGTTGCTTGGAATAGTATGGAGGAATCAGTTGCTGCTGATTTACCAACACTGTACTACTTCCCTTTAACTTCCTGGCTATCTGTTGGTATATTTCTAAAGCCACTTTATTTATTTATTAATATAAGTATCAAGGAAGCACTACCATCTTGTATTACCATTATAATGTTATATTTCATCCAATATAATTTATTGTAAAATATAACATTGTGTAAAATCTGACAACTGTAATGACTCAACCCTTACTTATTATAGTATAAACACACAGATACTCTAATAATATACACACGTATGTATTAATACACACACACACACTAATAGTATACACACATATGTATTAACACACACACAACCGTCCGAGGTCACCAAGGACCTATGTGTGACATGGGGCTTGTCTGGTTAGCCAGGGTCAGCTTGTTGACACCTCACCCCTCATCTACCTTCATCTACCAAGTGCCACACATTAAACTGATGAATACACTGAACGCGATCAGCACTGATATAGTTGTGTCACAGAAGCTTGGTTAGTTATACCAAAGTTGTGTACCATTGAATATTACGACTTATTTCACTGTTTTAGAACTCCAAAACAAGGAGGTAGACTTGTGATGTTTACACACACAAAGTACTAAGCCAAGTGCCTGAACGTTGAAACCCCCAGGGACCTTGAGGTCATATGGGTAGGATTAACACTGCCATGTCACCCTCACCACACTGCCTCCATCATTTGGGGTTTAGGGTATTACCCCCCACGTGCACCCAACCATGCCCTATTCATCGAACACATCATCAACACCTGTGACACCCTACGGGCAAGATATCAGTCTTCTAAGGTGGTCTATGTAGTGACTTCAACCAACTAGACACCAATGAAATTGAGGACCAACTGAGCATCATCCAGATTGTCAACATTCTCACCCACGAACAAACACTCTAGACTTCATTATCACTGACCTGGCAGACCAGTACCTACCACCTCAACCACTGCCACCCGTAGTAAGAAGCAACCATCTCTCCGTGTTTTGGGCCCCTGCCACTACCACCTCCCACCACCAAGATAACCATACCACCAAGATATGTAGACCTACACCTGACTCTACTATCAGACAGTTTGAACAGTGACTGATACAGTACTCATGGACTGAGGTACTAACTGTTAGTGATGTTGACAGGAAGTGGGAGAATTACCAAACTACTATCACTCAGGCCTACTACCACTTCTTTCCTACCATGGATAGTACCACAGATTAAGAGGCTGATGGAGCAGCACAACAAGGCGTTCTATAATGACAGGAGGAGGTATAACACATTGCACAACAAGGTCATCAGAGAACTTAAAGCTGCCAAGAAGGTGTACAACCCCACACAAATTCACCACCTTAAACAAACCAACATCAGTCAGTGGTAAAGTCATGGTATAATGTACTGCAACCTGGTGAATTAAAGCGAGCTATTTGAGTTAATTTTATGAACCAAAATTGCACACACCAACAGCTATAGTTTCGGATCATTTTTCGAAGCCATCTCATTAGACCATGACTTTACAACAAATTAAAGGACCTGTGTGGGATGTGGAAAAAGTTACCTTATCTTCCTCACCAACCTCCACACATGGACCAATGTTAACAATGTCTCCATCAACCACGGCAAGACAGTAGTGATGCAGTTTCACACAGCTACCACACCACCATCACCACCACCACCACCACCACCAGTGATAACACTAGGACACCACTAACTACAAGTATCACCTATTTGCATCACCATTTTACAATGTATATTGACAACCCTTGGCTGCCTGTACCAAATAAACCTTTTATTATTATTATTATTATTATTATTATTATTATTGTATACACACATATGTATTAACACACACACACACACACACACACACACACACACATACACATACATTGAATGGTAACAGTAGTAATGACTCAACCTTTATTTATCATGGTGTGAACACTTTTACTAAATTGTATTGATTAGTGAACAGGAAGTTTATGTTGTGGTTATACTAGAGAGAGAGAGAGAGCTGTGTGTGCTGGCCTGCGTTCATTTACCTGTGTGCATACATCCGTGTGCTTGCGTCAGTGCATGCCTGTGCGTGCGTGTGTACGTGTGTGTGTACAGCCATGGCTGATAGTGCTGGACCAGGGTTCAAGGAGTGTTGGAGTGCAACTAAACAGAGTTCGAAAGAGTAAGTCTTCTAAACTTCTCTCAATGTTGAGAAATTCACTTGATCAAACTCAGTTCAGTTGCTCTCCAACACTCCTTGGGACCTGATCGACCACTATCAGCCATGGCTGTATGTGTATACATACATGTATAATAATTATCATTATTATAAGTTTATTTTCATGGCAGTCAGAGACTGATAATTTACAGAAGGGAAGATTACATTAATATTAATTCTAAGATCTATAGGTTACAACTTGGAGACATACTAGTCTAGGTGTATATTTTTCGCACTAAACTGGGAATAGCACTCTGGTGGTAGCAGTCATTGTGAGGGGCTCTTAGCGGCACCAGTTTGTTTTGGTGTCGGGTAACCCTGGCTGGTGTGGGGGCGTCAGGTGGTACGAGGTTATGTAGCAAGCCTTCCCTGAACTTGCTAAGGGCTTGCTCATATATGGCTGTCAGCCTGGGCAGACTCAGGGTGGTGAGGCATCATTGTAACTAGTATAGGCAGGGCCGAGTATGACTTTGCATACCCTCTTCTGAACCTTCTAGAGTTGTTGTTGTTGTGTTTCAAATCCCCTGCTGGAGTCCCCAGAGACTTGAGTCTATGCAGCACATACAGCTTGTATGAGGCTACCTTGACCATCCTAGCGACATGTTGCTTCCATGATAATTGGTCATCCAGAGTGATGCCAAGCAGCTTGAAGGAGTGGATGACTTGGAGTGGATGAGGGCCAATTGTGAGCTGGGGGGGGGGGGGAGGCACAACTACAGATGAGGTGCAGACGTGCATCACCAAGGTCTTGGTGTGGTTGATGGAGACGTTGTTGTGCTCTGTCCATGTCTGCAGTCTGTCAAGGGTGGCTTACAGTGGGTTGTAATCTGGTGTCCTAATGTTGACTGGGTGTCGGTAAGGGCATCATTAATCAGCATGAGGAAACATAGTGATCCAGATTTAGTTTCTTACGGAACCCTACAAGTCAGCTGTTGTAGGGGAGATATGGAGCCCTAATAACAGACCACCTACTACCTTCCTGTGAGGAAGTTAGCCAGCCAAGCTACCAGGCTGAGGTAAAGTCCTAGGTTAATGGCCTTGTTGATGACAACAGTGTGATCTACAAGATCAAAATATAATGCTTTCCTAAAGTCTACAAAAGCAAGGGCGAGAGATGTGTTACGTTTGTCCAATTGGCTGTGGATAAACTCAAGGAAGCTGACTAGGCAGTGGGAGGTGGAGGTGGATTTGATGTTGCCGAACTGACGAGTGTCAAGCTGTTTGCTAATTTGTGAATAAGACCAGTTAAACACGAAATCTTCACAAAGGAGGCTAGGGAGAGGTGTGATGGCAATTGGGCTTAGGTCATTAAAGGTTTGTGGGATGGGAGTTTTAGGGATGGGAGTGACAGAGGACATTTTTCCAGTCAGCAGGGCAAGCATTTTGAGAAAGGAAGGCATTGATTATGCAGCAGAGGGGCGTGGCTAGTTCATGGGAAAATTCTTTGTAAATATTAATGGAGAGGTCATCAGTGTGGTGGATCTGTTAGATTTACTGTAAATGAAGTTATCATATTGGCAACCTCAGCCTCATGGACAGAGGGGAGTGTGGATGGGGAGGGGAGTGGGGATGGGGAGGGGAGGTAGGCAGGGAGAAGGCTGGTCTGAAGAGGGGAGAGGGTTTGAAACATAGTGGCAGAGTGACCATTAAGCTCCTCAGCTGCATTATCAGGGGAAAGGTGTGAAGTACAAGGGAAGAAGGGGGACTGCTTTTGTAATCCACAGAGAGATTTAATCTTGGAGTACCATTGTCTGTTGTTGGCCTGTTTTAGGTGTTGCACTTTTTCTGGGTAGTGGCGAGCCTTGTCAGTCTTGATCTCCTTGATTACCCTGTTTCTGAGGCTTCTGTACTGGGCTGGGTCGGTGTAGAAGAGCTTGTTTCGTAGCTGTAACAGCCGCATTATTCGTGGTGTCATCCATGGGGTGTCAGCTGGATGCACACGGATGGTCTTGGTGGGGAAGTAGTGATGGTAGGCTTCTGTAGTGGTGTACCAGTCCTGTTAGGCTTTAACTCGTTCAAGCTCTGGTAACTTATTTGTATTTGCTTCTTGAGACTTGTAGTATTGTTATTATTATTAGTTAGGTAGTGTAGACGTGGGTGTTTTCTAAGGTAATTGACTTCACAGTTGTAACATGGAAAGTTCATTTATTTACACTTATATCTCTATACACACACAGACAGGGAATGATATTGATGTGCTTCTTTTCTGATAGAGTAGTGTGTCTCTCTTGGCGAGACAAGTATATAATAGCCCTAAGGGAGCAAGTTTAAGAATCCTACCTATTAGGTAAGTGTCACTGTTTATATACAATTTCACTTGAGTTGTCAGTTGTCTTTGGATACAATTATTACTGTGTGTTGTCATGCTTACGTGGCCAGATGCCACGTGGGTAATGTGGTAGGAAGCCACGTGTCTGGTTGTCATGTGGTCATGAGGTATAGTCCTCGTGGTCTTAGTCCTACCCCCTCCTGCTACATTAATCAGTTTATATTATCTGTGGATTAGGCATATCTCCTTGTGACCATTCCTTGGTTATGTCGGAGTCTTACTCTCTTTCCCTACTCTCCTTTCTACTCTCTTTCTCTACTCTCTCCCTACTCTCTCTCGTAGGTAGAGAACAACAATGATAAGAACAACCCCTGTGTATTCAGGTGTTAGCCAATATTAATAATGTTGGTGTTATCTAGTTATTTGCTATACACTGGCTTCTATATCACATGGGTACCACTGTGACTCACACTGTTTATTACCAATATCTGCCCTCTGCTTATCTTGTGTACAGGGTCTTAGGCAGGCAGTCTGTTTACCTGTGTATTATCTTATGATTGTGGCATACAGCACTTGCCTTATTGTGTACAAATGCTCGGCCGCTACCCTAATCTGTCTCAGATTACCTTGATTGTGGAAACAAACATACAATGTAGGTAGGGTACACAATAACTAAGATATTATCAGTGAATACCTCAATAATAATATAAAATTGACATCAAAGACATAGGCACATCATATACTTAAAATGAACATCAATACATGAATAAAATACACTGGTACATACATAAAGAAATAATCTTAAAATTAATGTGTTGAGCTAGGTGCTTGTAGTTATGTGTATAAGCTAACCTATGCTAAAAATTCACACATTAATGAAGAGGCCTTGTTGCTATGTTGTGGCTGTGAAATAACAGCTAAATGTTAATTTTCCATAACAAAATAATTCAGTCTACATTGATAGAATTCTCTTATACAATGCAAAACATGACAGTAGACTTTTTCTATATAAAAATGTTATAGTACCTGCCAGAAAGATAAGACATGGGATAATAAATATTTGTACCAAGTTTTATTTTCATCAATATATGGAGTAACCAACTGATATTAGAAGGATGTTTGATTCCCAGTTTCCTTGAATAACTTCCCAGCTTCACTTTTTTCTGAAACAACTGATAATAGGGAGATATTAAACAAGTCGATATTAAATGAAATATATTGAAAGGTGGAAGAGAGTGGGATATGTTGTCTAGTAATTATATATTTTATTTTCCAATGTAACGATTCCCTTGAATCGATTTTATCTGAGTCTGCCTCTCTACAGTAGCCTTAATCCATGCCATGTGTAGGGTGAGTAGGGTAATATATTGTTAATAGTCTATCAGCAGGTAAGTATAGATAGTAGAAATAGAAATTTGATGATATAAGAGAGGTTTGATTAGTAATAGATATGAATTACATGCATATAGTGCCTGAATTGCTTTAAAGCACGTGGAGATTTCGCATCCTTTGGAGGAATACTTGCCAATATTTATGCAGGACCAACATATAAATAAGGACATGCAACATGGTACTTGAGGAGTGTGTGTCATTGATGACATCATCACTAAGTATAATACTTCTTGGAGGAATTTTGAACATTAAAAGATTATTTCTATTTTCATTGGGAATTCTTGAAGTGCGTAGCTTGTGAATATTACTTTGCCTTCTATGGGAATAATAATGAGTACATAATCTTGTATTAAAATACTACGCACGATTGTATAATAATATTTAAAATAGGTGGAAGAAAGATATTTTGGTAAGATAGTACTTCACACTGATTTTTCCTTTGCATATTATAGTTATTAAGTATGAGTTGATCTTATCTTACCCGCAGTAAATACTCTCCTAATAAATGGTTGTACTTTCTTTCAAAGTTTCTGTACTCGTAATACAGCTTCCTGCTTCTCGCAGAAGTAAATAGAAGCCTACTAAGTATATGTGAATATTTTCTTTTATTGGTAAAGTAAAGCTCTATAATTCGTATTTAATATCTGTGCAATGCTTTTTTACCTGTTACACTTACCACGATATGCAACAGTTTGTCTCATAATCCTTTATTTTATAGGATATATGTGTATACCACTATGTAAGCAGTACCAAATAATGTTCACGCAAATACACGTAAAAAATTTCCCAACCACGCTCTGGGCTGTGGTGATGGCTCAAGCCATTATATATTTTGTATAATAAGCGAACAATATTACCTTAGTCGCTGGATTCCATTTGTGTGATACCTGTCAAATAAACTAGTGTATCAGTAAATACTTGTAGCTGTAGCCACTGCTCACTGGGATAAAATCTGTAAAGAGTAAGAAATAGTGATTATATCATTCGTCACCATTATTTTATTTATTTTTCTTTTCTTTTCCTCTGCTTGTTAATAAAATTGTTTACGAGAGCTCTCGGATTGAAGACGTCATCTGTACTGCGTTGTGTTCCTCGTCTGAGCCTGGAGCTGTTGAGAGTAGAGACAAAATTATTATCCATTTTGGTTGATTTGGGCCACATCTGTAAAAAGAAATATTATTTTATTTCATAGTAAACCGATCGGATTTATGTTTGTAATTGATTATTTCATTATATAGTATATAGTATATAGTAGGGATAAATTTACTAAGAAGAGGAAATTGTTATGTTTCAGTGATATGGATTGGTTTTATTTTGGATGGTTTTGCGCGCTTTACCAATCTCTTTATCCTGTTTACATATACAATATCAACCGCCTGGTAAAAATATTCTTTATTATTAGTTTATTACCTACTAAAGATATTACTGTGTGAAGTTTTTAAACTTCGATCGGGTACCCGTATTATTTTATGTATCACCTGGAGTGAACATTTGAGTTATTTGCTTTATTAGACCGGCGATTACGCATTTTATTCCTGCAAGCCCGTAAATTGCTTGTATAGGCGATTACGCATTATTTCCTTGCAAGCCCGTAAATTGCTTGTGTAGGCGATTACGCATTTTATTCCTGCAAGCCAGTAAATTGCTTGTGTAGGCGATTACGCATTTTGTTCCTGCAAGCCCGTAAATTGCTTGTGTAGGCGATTACGCATTTTGTTCCTGCAAGCCCGTAAATTGCTTGTGTAGGCGATTACGCATTTTTTTTCCTTGCAAGCCCGTAAATTGCTTGTGTAGGCGATTACGCATTATTTCCTTGCAAGCCCGTAAATTGCTTGTGTAGGCGATTACGCATTATTTCCTTGCAAGCCCGAAAATTGCTTGTGTAGGCGATTACGCATTTTTTTCCTTGCAAGCCCGAAAATTGCTTGTACATCATGATGAAATTGTTGAACTGCAACTCACTGTTGTTCAGCGAAGTTGTCCTTGTTGTAGCCTGGCTTCTGTGTGGCAATTGTTATCTCATATAATTATATGAAAGACGTTTCTTGTACGCCATATAGTATTTCCTGAGGAGTTTTTTTTCTTTTATTTCAACGTTTTGTAGTATTCATAGACTGTCATTTTTTGATGCAGTCTTTCCATGTGGAGGGATTTCCATTGTTTCTGTGCCACCAAGTACTTGTAGTATTTTTACGGTTTTGCCGTATTATTAACCATTAGCTGCTGGGAGATATGGGGAGATATGGTTATACAAACGTTTGCTTCAAATTAGTAGAAATTAGATATCTTTATAATATTGGGACATGTATATAGGCATAAAATAATTTGGGATTAGATATATGTGCACGTATTATTTGCGTTTTTTATCATGTAGTGGTGCCGCCACTAAATATTTAGAAAAATGGTTAACCATAGGTAATAGTTTATTTATGCCCTGATTTGTAATTGGTAAGGAAAGTAGAATTATTCCTATTATGTCTCCTGATTCGTCCAGGATTATATTCCTGTCATGGAGTATTGTATGTTTCGCACTGAGCGATATACTGTATATGTTTTTTCATCTGCCCATAGTTTATGTTAATAGTATATTATATGGAGATTGTTTTAATATTCTCTCCCTGGATGTCCTGTTGCATTTTGATAAAAGGGTAATTAACACTGAGGGAAGCATTATTTAATGTATCACTTTCATTGGTTTATAAGTTACTTTTACTAAGTTTTTTTTTTTTTTTGTAAAAATCTTATCATAATGGGGAAAGTTATTGAAGTGACTGTAATTCTCGTCTATTATTTTCATCCTCAGAGTTAAATAATGTCTTAGTATATTTTAGCATAGAAATTGCTAATGTTTATGCATGTTTACCACGTCCATGAGTGACTTCGGAAGTAAATGACAAGATGATTGTTTAAGGGATTTGGTATTTTATCTATAATCATCCTGGAAGGTAGTTAATAACAATATGTGAGAGAAATTCCTTAATGGTTCGATAATATCTGGCTAATTTTCACGCTAAGGTTTGAGATTATAGTAAGCCAAGAATATATTAGTGATTCACGAGTATTTGTAAAGGATAGCCTAATACGATTTTCTAAAAGTACGAATTGCCCCTAACATTATTTGTTAATTGTTCCTGGTCCGTTACAGAGTAACAAGTTTGCTGTGCATTAAATATTCGTTATGCATAAGTACATACCTGACATAGAACTTAGCTATATCTTACCTAAGTACAGTGCCTAAGCTTACTGAAGAAGCATCTGTACACGTGATATTATTATTATTATTAAGGTAATGAATAAGATGGACATGCATGAATTGGAGCTGACATTAATTAACTTTTATTAACTTTTCTGACTTCTATACACATCTGTCACTCTCCTGAGGAGATTATTTAGTGCGTTTGTTAATTGGGAAAAATGTCTTTATAATGATTCTCTATATACGAACATAAACTCGAATAATTTTACGTTAGTTGACTGTCATTGTTCGTATTTTATGCTTGTGTGTATGGAGCCCAGTGGTGGTTAATGTATAACCTATCATTATAATATCCTGGTAATATAATGAAACATATATATTTAAAGTTTGAGGCCTACCTAATTCAATGTCTATTTAACCTTCCTTATTGTTAAATATTGTGATTGTACCTTATTAGAAAAATAATCAAATTGTCTAGCTAAGCGATGATTACGTTATTAATAACACTGACACGAAAATTTAGCATATGCTTAAATGTTGATTGAGCATTACGTAACCCAAATGGTCTACGAATGTATTCATAATAACCATGGGACGTATTAAATGTATTATTATATAATGCTACTTGCCAGTGTCCACTGAACAATTTTAATGGGTTTTGTTTGAGCCAAACTTTCGGAAATTAATTGGGTGTCCTTGTTGAAATATCAAGATACTAACACTAATTGTAATGTTTTTCTTGATACGATATATAGTTTATACTTTTCATGCTTTCCACTCATCACTAAACATATATCCTCTAAAAGACTGCAAAAGCCATGGCTAAACCAAGAAATTGCTAAAGCAATTAAACATAAATTTGCTCTCTATAAATCTTTCAAACTTGGAATAATCACCTTGGATGTTTACAGAACTTACAGAAATCAACTCAATGCTACCATTAAACAGACAAAAAGAAATTATTATCTTAATAAATTCAGTAGCTTCAAAATTAACACTAAACACTTATGGAAAACTATAAATGAATTATCTAATTATCCTGTTAAAAAACATGACACCACTTACTCTATTAGTCACAACAATATAATTAACAACACTCCTACCGATATCTCCGAAGCATTCAATGAGTATTTTGTAAACATTGCTCCTCAACTCGCTAGCAAACTGCCACCTAAAATAAACTCCCATAATATTTATCTCCGTGGTAACTATCCAAACTCTATGGCAATACCTCCAATAACTAACTACGATACCATGAGGATAATATCAACTTTGAAAGATAAGTCAGTACATCTTGACGAGATCCCACCAAACATTATTAAAGAAAACAAAGATACACTCTCTATACCACTCTCAATATTGTTTAATCAATCTATAAATACAGGCATCTTCCCAGACAGATTCAAAATCGGAAAAGTAGTACCCATCCACAAGGCAGGCAATAAATCTGATATATCAAATTACCGACCAATTTCTCTTCTACCAATGTTTTCCAAAATATTTGAAGCACTTATGAAAAAGCATTTAATGTCATTCCTAGATAAACATAACATTTTAAATAACAAGCAATTTGGCTTTCGGTCTGGTCGAAGCACTCTTGAGGCTATCAACACATTTACATCAGATGTTTATTCTGCTCTTAACAAAAACAAATCTATCTTATCAGTTTTCATTGATTTTCGTAAAGCTTTTGACACCATTCAACCCAATATTCTTCTTGACAAAATGTATCACTACGGTATACGAGGGTGTATACATGATTGGTTCAGTTCCTACCTAAATAATAGAAGTCAATATGTAATTCTTAATAAGTGTTCTTCCCCAACTAAATCAGTAAACCTTGGAGTTCCACAAGGTAGTATCCTTGGACCGATCTTGTTTCTCTTATACATTAATGATATTTGTAATATATCTAACACTTTAGAAACAATTTTATTTGCCGACGACTCAACACTTTATATGATAGGAGATCAACCTACTGATTTAATCAACAGTGCAAATCTAGAGCTTGAAAAATTTTCAAATTGGTGCTTGGCTAACCAACTCACAGTAAATACCACAAAAACATATTATATGATATTCAGCAACATTATCTCTAAATACCAACCATTGCCAAATCTAACAATATTAAATGATGATATCCAACAGGTTTACAAAACTAAATTTCTTGGTGTAGTTTTTGACAAAAAAATGACATTCAAGCAACACATTTCTGATCTTTGTTTGAAGCTGTCCAGAATGATTCCACTCCTCCTCAAAGTTAAGCATTACGCCCCACCAGAAGTTCTCAAATGTATTTATTATGCTCATATATATCCTCATTTAAACTACTGCAATTCAATTTGGTCAAATACTTATTCCACTCATTTATATAACCTCAACATTCTACACAAAAAAATTATCAGGATAATGACTAATAGTGACTTTTGTACACACACACCACCATTATTCAAATCGCTAAATATCCTTAACATAACAGACATCTCTAAACTGAATATTGCATCCTATATGTACAAACAAATAAAATCAAACCTATACAATCTTCAACCCCTTCACACTTATCATACTCGTAACCAAGATTTACTACCTATACCCAGACATAAACTAACACTGTTCACACATTCACTGTTATACCTTGGTCCCAAAACATGGAATAATATTCCCAGCAATATTAAACAATCAGTCAGTCTACAATCCTTTCAAAATAGCTACAAGAAACACCTACTATCCCTGTATTCGTAATTAATACTTTTTCTTTATTCTTCTTGATATAATTCTGTTGCATTTATTTTTATTATTATGATTACTTACATTGTATTTTATTATAATTATTATTACTATTGTTGTTGTATTATTATTGTCATTGTCATTATCATTACTTTTATCATTACTAATATTATTGCTTTATATTATTTCATTACATTAACAATATTGTCATGTTTACCCTTAACAGCATTATAAATAATTTTGTGGACATTATCATTATTATTACTACAATTATTATTGTTATTATTATCATTGTTATAATTGTTGTTGTCATTACTATTATTATTATTATTGTTATTATTATTGTTACTATTATTATTTTCACTATTATTATTGTTATTACAACTATTTACCATCATTATCATAGTTACTATTATATTATCATTATCATTGTTGTTTTCGTCATTATCTTTGTTATTATTACCATTTTCATCAACATTATTATTATTATTACTATCATTATTATTACTATCATTATTATTGCTATTATTATTATTACTATTATTATTATTACTATTATTATTATTACTATTATTACTATTACTATTATTACTAATACTATTATTACTATTACTATTATTACTATTACTATTATTACTATTACTATTATCACTATTACTATTATCACTATTACTATTATTACTATTACTATTATTACTATTACTATTACTATTATTACTATTACTATTACTATTAGTACTATTACTGTTAGTACTATTACTGTTGGTACTATTACTGTTAGTACTGTTACTGTTAGTACTATTACTATTACTATTAGTACTGTTACTGTTAGTACTGTTACTGTTAGTACTATTACTATTACTATTATTACTATTACTATTATTATTGTTACTATTATTAATATTACTGTTATTACTATTACTATTATTACTATTATTACTATTATTACTATTATTACTATTATTACTATTATTACTATTATTATTATTATTACTACTACTATTATTACTATTACTATTATTACTATTACTATTATTACTATTATTACTATTACTATTATTACTATTATTATTATTATCATGATTGTCATTATTGTTATTTATTATTGTTGTTTTCATTATTATTATTTTTACAAATTGTCTCAATAGTACTCCCATGTAAATAATCTTTAGTCAAGGACTTATACTTACCATTGCCCAAAAAGCTCATGCTTGTAAAGGGCTGTTTGTCACTAAACAACTATCCTGTAATATTCTCATGTATGACAAACATAATAAATTGAATTGAATTGAATTGAATTGAATTGAATGTTAGAGAAACATCCTTAAAGGAGGGAGGGGATATTTATATTTACTTGTAGCATTATATCTCTATAAGGAAGTACTGGCTTAAATTCACCATCATTTTTGAAAGCAAAAACATTTGACTGTTAAAAGGGGGAGTTAAAATCTTAATAATACTTTCATCCAACATTTCATTTATCATTTATAATTTTCTGTCTAGTATAAGGTATGGTCGCCTATATGCTTATTTATAAATAGGTTATTCCTAAAAATTTTATCAGGTAGGGCAATCGCATTTTGATATGTGGCTAGTATATTAATAAAATTATCACGATAAATTAGAAAATATCGCTTCCTGACCAATTTTCTAAGGTTCTCCCTTATGTGATTATCCTTTAACTCTTCGGTTAAAATTGATATCATATTTCTTGTGGTTTTTAGTCTAACTTCCATCTTGTACAGATCATATAAATATGTCCTTTTCTTTACCTGATTATTGGTAGTTGATTTCTTAAAGATATAGATAGTAGCAATATTATTATCCTTTACATTAGTGAAAGTAGATACATTCCCAGGTTATTTTCCCAGACTCTACTAAGGATAGAACACTAATATGTGGTTGTAACATGAGATGGAAGCTCTACCTTCAATTTATGGACGAAATTTAGTGGTAATATAGTATTATCTGTAGTAGGCCTTTATGATAATGGAATAGTTCCCGTATTTTTTTTTTTGTTTGTTTGTTTCAATACATATTTATGGACTTATATTTTGGCCTGGACAATCCTGTATTAAAATACATTAATACCTAAAATGTATTATTTTATGTTTAGGGCATATTATTATGGGTATTGGTTAGTTTTTGTCTAACCGTACAGGAAGGGTTTAGTGTCCCTAATACCTGTTAATTTATTATTTGTCATATGTGACAATTTTATATCACCTGTTCAATCTTAGTTTATAAAACCCGCTGGGGATCTAAGTTGCACAATTTGTTAAAGGAATTATCCGATAACAAGGAAACTGCTGTTCCTGTGTCTATCATTAATGAAATATTAGTATGTGATACTTAGACAGGGATTATTATTATATTATAGGTATTTACGACGACAGGGCAGTATTTATTTATTTATGTGATTATTGTTGCCATTTTAATATTGTGGTGGTCTCGTTTCATACATCATGTTTCGATTGTGCAAGCTTTGTTTCCTTTTGTTAAGGATCATGTGTTCATTTAAGGAATACGAATTTGACTCATGTGAATGACAGTATTTATGCTTTGATTTCCCATTATTTCCTGTGGATTTATTACTATCAGATTCACTGGTCTTATGCTTATCTTCGTTACCATGTTTGCAACGTTGTCTGTGTGATTCCCTTTGAGTTATGGTATCAAAATTATAATTTTTCTTATCCCTGGAGTGAGTAATATGTAATACATGATGTATGATGCGAGATTTCTTTGAATATAATTCTAGCGATCCTGCTGATGCAAGTGATTTTGCTAGTTCTCTTGTATTTATTTTGTTTGCCTTTCTTTTAATCATTCTGTGAACCCTTGAGAACGATTTATGTACTTTACCATCCCCCAAAACATCAATAAGTGACTGTCTAAATGTGGCATATGACGTTAAATTCTTTGGATTAGAAAAAGCACTTGTGTTTAACCTATAACTGGCTGGACTAACCTGTGCAATATACTCTCTTACCAATGCTATTTTATGTTCGTCCTGCTCTATATTCGCTTTGCAAAATATCTTCTCCAAATGACGCAAGAAGAGATGAATCCCATATCTTGGATTATCTCCCTTAAAATGCTTTACATGAGAAATGGTGGTAGGTAAGAGTTTCATTGTTAGCATAGAAGAGACAGTGGAATCAGTATTTGTTAGATGATGAGCAGAGACGATAGGAGATTGTAGAGGAGTAGTCATTGTTAGTGATAATACAGGATGATATAATAGACAGATTGAGTTTTTAATGGGGTTATGGTTGGAGAAGAAGAAAATGTACTCGTATGTGTTGGCACCACAACGAGACTTTTTAGGGAGGCAGGGGAATCTAGCTCAGAGGATATTGAATCATTATCAGGGATATTCGAAGTTATTGCGATACCTTTAGATTAATGGGGAAGAATTTTTTACTTTGTTTTAATTTGGCACTTCTTTTCTTTCTTTCTGGGCTTTAATGAGGAAACCTAATTTTATCCTAACATGTTCGTAGACAAGTGAAAAATAATGTAATGTACATGTAATGTGTACCTACTTTTAGTACTTTAGTTGCAACGATGATGATGACGACGAGTTGACGTCTAGGTGGGGTGTCTGGCCAGTCGTTGTGATGAGTAGCTCGCACACTAACACACTAGTAGTCGTTCTTGGAGTGAAGATGATGAATGTTGACTTGCCTTTTACGAGAGAATTTACGTAACAAGGTGTCAGCTTGGAGAATGGAGATGATGAAGTGATGACGTTGTCCTACGTTCCAGGGACGCTCATGGGTAGTGATGAAGTGATGACGTCCTTACGTTCCAGGGACGCTCATGGGTAGTGATGAAGGGATGGCGTTGTCCTTACGAGAGAATTTACGTACAGGGACGCCTGGGGTAGTGATGATTGATTGTTGTGAAGTAGATGAGGTCCCGTTGTAGGTCTAGTTGCAGTTATGTTGAAGTAGGTGTCACTGCCACCACCACCGCCGTCACTGCCACCACCAACACCGTTACTGCCGCCACCACCACCACCATCATCTTAACTGCCACCACCACCACCACCATCATCACTGCCACCACCACCACCACCACTGCCTGCGCCACCACAGGAGATGGAGACGGAGGAGGAAGAAAATGACAGTGACACCACCACCGGTACTGACTCGGAGCTGGAGGACCAGGGGGGAAGAGGAAGAGGAGGAGAGGGAGTAAGGACAGTCAAACATCGGAGCCGCCGCAGGTTGTTGAAGTGCGATGGTGGCTGTCTGTCTAACTCTCCCCTCCTCGACCTCTTCCAAAGACACATCACGTTTCACCGGGACCCCTATGACTTCCAGTACCGTGTGGCGGCTAGAATTATCTACCCACCACAAACATCAGCCCTGTTGCCTGATTGTTTATGTTTATGTATAGCATTGATCATATTCCAGGTTGATTACAATTATTGTCACGTGATCATATTCCAGGTAGACTGGCGGTCATTGTCACATGATCAATTTCCAGGTTATCTACAAAACCTTATATACCATGTGCGACCTGAACTAATAAAACACATTAAAAACCTCACGATTAGTCTCTCTCTAAACCTCGCCAGGAGATTAAAGTAGCAGCCGCTACACTGGTGACCCCGGAGTGACACCAAGCAACCAAGCAAACGAACCAAGCGAGGCCTTTACAATATGACTTCACCCACTGAGTCCGACGACCACCCAGCCGCCGCAGCCCAAATCAAGCTACCAGCATTCACCGCAATTGAAGCGCCAACTTGGTTCAGACGTGCTGAAGTACAATTCCGGCTTAAAAAAGTAAATAACTCCTCCACAAAAGCTGACCACGTCTTAGCAGCCCTTTCAGATGACATCTTCCCTCGCATAGCAGAGTGGTTGGAGACAAAGGGTGATGCAGCAGTAAAATATGAAGACCTGAAGGCTTATCTCCTGCAACGTTTTACACCTTCACCGGCTCTACGAACTGCACAACTGCTCCAGCTGTCGAGACAACCACTTGTCGACCAGAAACCTTCCGAGGCCTTACTGGAAATGAAGGCTTTAGCAAGACTTCCTCCTGCACCGGGTGGAGAGCCACGCCAAATCGATCTATTACGAGCACTTTGGCTGCTTCGCCTACCAGAACCCATTCGTGCAGCCATTCCCAATGCAGAAGAAATCAAGGAGGGTGACCTTCAGCTTCAAGCAGACAAATTGGTAGACGCCCATGCGGCATCAGCTCGCCACATTGCTGCCGTACCTGCCAATTCCCCTTCCTTCCATGAAGAGGCCGTGGAGGTCTCAGCAGCATACCGCACACCAGCTGCCACACACCAAAGGCCTAAACAACGGTACTATGCAGCTCAGCCACGCCGAGTATGGGCCAAGAGGAACTTCACAGACAACCTTTGTTTCTACCATACCAATTTTGGTCCTCGAGCCAAAAAGTGCGAAGAAGGATGCCGATGGTAAAAAAACGAGTAAAGCGGCCATCACACATTGCGGCGGCCCCCAGTGGAGTTAAGGCTTTCTTTCTGCAGGACGCCAAGTGAGGCACTCGTTTCCTCGTAGACACCGGAGCTGCTCGTTCTCTCCTGCCAGTAGCGCGATGCAAGGGCACCTATCAACCAGCAACCAACATCCGTCTGACTGCAGCTAATAGCACTACCATTCCAGTATATGGCCGACAACATCTGAAAATCAACATCGCTGGTCGTACTTACAGCTGGGACTTCATAGTGGTGGACGTCACTCTCCCTCTACTCGGCGCCGACTTCTTAGCCCACTATCAACTCCTCGTCGACGTTGCTGGATGTCGCCTGATGGATGCAGCCTCCTTAACCGCCACTCTCATCACAGCTGCACACATCAACCTTGCTCTAGAAGTAAACAACGCAGCAAATAGTTTTTCTCACCTACGCAGAACCTACCCTGACGTCTTCAAGCCAGAACTTCGCCAACAACCTAAGCTGCCAGCAAAACACGGTATCTACCATCGTATCAAAACATTTGGCCCACCTGTGTTTTCCAAGTTTCGGCGATTGGCTCCAGATAAACTGGCGGTAGCAAAACAGACCTTTGCTGAACTTGAGCGTTTAGGCATCTGCCAAAAGGCATCAAGTCCATGGGCATCACCTCTACACATCGTAACCAAGAAGGATGACACGTTACGACCATGTGGCGAATACAGACGCCTCAACACAAAAACAGAAGCCGACCACTTCCCACTACCCAACACTCCACGGCGCCAAAATCTTCTCCAAGCTGGACCTCCTCAAAGGCTACTACCAGGTCCCTATGCACCCAGATGATATCCGCAAAACAGCTATCACCACACCTTTTGGCACCTTCACCTTCAACTACAGTTGTTTCGTACTTTGAAACGCGGGTGCCACCTTCCAGAGGATGATGGATGGTATCCTCGGCGATCTTCCCTTCTGCGCAGGTTACGTTGACGATATCCTCATTTTCTCTGCTTCAAAGGAAGAACACGTGCTACACCTAGCTCAAGTTTTGGAACGCCTGCAGCAAAATGGCGATACGACAAGTGCGTATTCGGCGTTAGAGAAGTGGATTTTCTGGGACACCACCTCTCACCTGCTGGAGTTGCACCTCTTCACGACAAAGTGGCCTCCATCCAACGTTTCCCTACTCCCCCTACAGTCAAGGCCCTCCAAAAATTCGTTGGAATGGTTAACTACTATCATCGGTTCCTGCCCAAGATTGCATCCACCATGGCGCCACTATACTCGGTACTAGCAGGGACACCCAAGGATCTGACAAGGGGCCCTACACAAGAAGAAGCCTTCCAGAAAGCAAAAGATGCCCTTGCCTCGTCGACTCTCTTGAGTTTTCACGACCCCAAGAAGCCTCTCGTCGTCACCACGGATGCCAGCAACATTGCCATCGGAGCTGATTTGGAACAAGTGGTACATGGACAGCCTCGCCCCCTGAGTTTTTTCAGCTGCAAGCTCAATAAAGGTGAAAAGAA
Organism: Petrolisthes manimaculis; assembly: GCA_034508575.1. Taxonomy (NCBI): domain Eukaryota; kingdom Metazoa; phylum Arthropoda; class Malacostraca; order Decapoda; family Porcellanidae; genus Petrolisthes; species Petrolisthes manimaculis. The sequence goes on from JAWZYT010000728.1 coordinate 141,807, forward strand.
CTACTCCACCTTCGACAGAGAACTCCTTGCCGTCCACCAAGCCATCCGCCACTTCAGTCATTTCTTGGAAGGCGCAACATTCACTGTGCAGACAGATCACATACCTTTGGTCCACGCCCTTACAAGACAAAGAGATGCTTGGTCCCCTCGACAACTCCGACACCTCTCAGCAATTGCAGAGTTCAACTGTACTCTCACCCACCTGCCTGGAAAGAAGAATCCTGTAGCTGATGCACTCTCCAGAATAGAGATCAACGCAGTTCAGCTAGGACTTGACTACAATCACCTCGCCAAGGAACAACAACGGGACCCAGAAACGGCAGCAGTAAGGACAAAAATTACAAATTTACAATGGAAGGATGTTCCTCTGGGCGATTCTAACATCTCCATCCTCTGCGACGTGAGCACCGGACGACCGCGCCCTTGGATTCCTTCAGCCCTACGTCATCACGTTATCAACTTAGTCCACGGCCTCTCTCATCCCTCACGTCGAGCAACCTCACAACTACTTACACAGAAGTTTGTCTGGCACAAGATCTCCCATGACGCAGGAAACTGGGTGCGATCCTGCGTGCCCTGTCAAAAATCCAAGGTTCATTGTCACACAGAAACCGGCCCAGGAACCTTCCACCAACCACAGAGGCGTTTCGCTCATATTCACGTGGACGTTGTAGGACCCCTTCCTCCTTCCGAAGGCCATCGCTACCTGTTCACCATTATCGATCGTTCCACCAGATGGCCAGAAGCCATCCCCATGGCCAACGCGACGTCAAATTCATGCGCCTCCTCTCTGTTATCAGGTTGGATCTCCAGATTCGGCATTCCCGAACACATCACCTCCGACCGTGGCACAACCTTCACTTCACAGTTATGGACCTCCTTAGGACAGTTGATGGGCACGACAGTCCATCACACTACTGCCTACAACCCAGAAGCAAACGGCATGGTAGAACGACTCCACAGAACTTTGAAAGCCGCTTTGATGTCACGATGCAACAGCTCCACATGGTCATCGCAACTACCCTGGGTACTCCTTGGCCTTCGAACCACGCCAAAAGAAGGTCTCGACGCCTCTCCAGCAGAAATGGTCTTTGGTGAACCACTCATCGTCCCCGGCGAATTCTTCCCTGATGCACCATCAAGCAATGACATTAACCGCCTTAGGAGCATCGTCGGGAAGTTGGCGCCTTGCAAGCAGACATACAAGCCACCACACCACCGCTACATCCCCCGAGACCTTCATTCAACAAAGCATGTCTTTCTTCGCACCGATGCCCGAACACCACCCCTAACACCACCTTACTCTGGCCCCTACGAAGTCATCGAAAGAAAAAAAAGGCATTCTTGCCACGAATAAAAGGCTCCAATGACTGGGTCTCCATAGACAGGTTCAAGCCAGCCTATCTGCTATCATCTACCCACCACAAACATCAGCCCTGTTGCCTGATTGTTTATGTTTATGTATAGCATTGATCATATTCCAGGTTGACTACAATTATTGTCACGTGATCATATTCCAGGTAGACTGGCGGTCATTGTCACATGATTAATTTCCAGGTTATCTACAAAACCTTATATACCATGTGCGACCTGAACTAATAAAACACATTAAAAACCTCACGATTAGTCTCTCTCTAAACCTCGCCAGGAGATTAAAGTAGCAGCCGCTACAACCGGAAGGCATGGAGGCGGTGTGAGCCTTCTTTAACGATTGAATCATTCACCGCCTCAAGAACAACAACAGCATCATCAACAACGAAGATGGTCCAGCACCACCAGTAAACAACTACAACAACAACTACAACTACTACAACTACAACAGCTACAACTACAACTACAACTACAACAGCTACAACTACACCTACAACAACAGCTATAACTACTATTATTATGTAATTATGTATAACTATTATTATGTATTATGTATAACTATTATTATGTATTATGTATAACTATTATTATGTATAACTACAACTACTATTATATTATGTAACATGTTTCATGCCTTAATACACCGTAAGGGGTGATAGGCAATTATTAAAAAAAAAAAAAAAATGTTTTTAATTTATTTTCAACTACTCACCCTTATCTGTCCTATACACGACCGATGCCCTATCCATATGGCCAGGAAAGTTCAAAAATGGTTTACTGCTCATGATGATTTGCAGGTGATAGATTTGTGTAGTTAAGACTGCAATATGAACCCTATAGAAAATGTATGGGGTTCTATCGTTAACACGTGGGAGCCAGAACGACAGAGAACCACAGCAGAGTTGTTACGGCACACCAGAACACAGTGGGAGATTTTTCGGGGAAAACCCGATATAATGAGAGGTATGGTGCCTCAATACCCAAGCGACTGGTGGCTGTCATTGAGAAGGAGGGTGGTTGGACACGATACTAGCAACAAATTGATGCGTAATGAAATAAAATATGTAATCTACAGTAATTCAAGCCTTAATATCTTCATAGAAGTGTATATAAATAGTGTATACATGTAGCCGTGTATCAATGCTGTATAATGTATCAGTGTTGTATTCATGGTACCAGTCACAGAGGCGCCAGTATAGGGCCTATGTTTGCATTTCTTGGAGCCGGCCAAAACTACAAGGTTTAGATCGCATCCGGTGTATACTGATGACAGAGTGAGTGTGGAGGTGAGGAAGATACTGTGAGGGTTGAAAGCAGTTCAAACCAGTTCACCGGCCATGACATCTTAAGAAATGTGCTGATCTGACAGCATGATGACCGCGTGATGGAGGCATGATGGAGACTTGCCAGTGCTGAGCTCTGAATGCTAGATTCACTCAATGTATTATCTGTATGTTAATCTCTATGCTATAATCAATTGTTTATTGTCATTTCGTATGTAGAGAAAGGGACAATATATATATACTCATATTATTCTTATATAATCTTGTAGCTAAAGTGTATGTACATCATGTATAAACGTAGCGTCACTGTCACGAACTGTAACCTATGTAGTGGGTGTGGCACTGTGGCACTAGGTAGGGACGTGATGAGTGAGTGTGAGAACAGAGGTGCACTTGGAGCCCGGACATGGGTTAGAAAGGAGGGAGGATGAAGTCCTGCCCTAAGAGAGAGATTCCCTTTCCTTGTAACATAAGTTTAGAGAGACACGAGTTGTGTCTAGTATAACCTGTAATCTGTAACTGATATATAAGCTACATCAGTAAATAGAGACAAGTCCATGAGTTTACTCTAAACCTTTGAGTACTAAATATATTCCCCAGTAGTAAGACTAATAAGGGTACTTCATCAACGGTATGAGTAAGTGAGTTGATTGAAGCAGAGACGACAAACAGAGGATAGTAAGTCTGTACAGTTGGCTGGTAAGAGATAGCCAAACTGAAATATAATTGAGAGTTCCGGTTGGTATTTCCACAGACAGAGAGAAGCAGAGATGTGGACCCCCACGGCTACTTGATGGTAGTAGCGGCGGATACATAATGGTAGTAACAGCGGTGACATAATGGTAGCACCCACGGATACATACACTATATCTCATCGTAGATAAGGGACTCTAAAGCAATACATATATAGGTGCTTATAATAATAATATGAAAACAAAACAAACATTACACATGCTTAATGCAAACGTGAGTTAAAAGTAAAAAGTTCATGTTATATTAAGTTAACAGAGTTATTATAATTGTATGACACCAACGTGTTCATCATTTACAGTGTGGTGCCTACAGACCCAGTTGGATTATGGGTTTGAATGCTTCATGACGAGGACTTGTGGAGCTTTCACAAACTGACAAAGTCATGTAAACAATAACCAATAAATGTCTTATTTCAATTTTTCCCTGTTTTAAATAGTAATAATATTAGTGGTGACACAATATCCTCTAAATTTTGTGATTGGTTCACTAACACTGGCGTCTGAATGGCTGGCCTAGATGTTGACCTCAGATAAATAAATAAGGATAATAAAATTAAATATATTCGTCATATATAACGGATTGTATTTGTATACCAGATATCACTATTATTTCTATTCTGGTCGTGTTTGCGCATTAACAGATTATGCAGCATCACACAGAATGATGGTAGTGGTGGTGGTAAGATGGAGAGTAAGGAATGGTGGGAAGGAGGGAGAGGAAACAGCGAATTGAATAAGGGAGGACAGGGTGAGGAAGAACAGATGGAGTAGTTATTGGGTAATTAACATCTTACACTATAACTATTATCCTTTGGTAACCAGTTACACAATAAACGTTTCTTAGAAAATGTCATGAACGATACAGGATAAAAAGAAAGGATTTACTTGAAATGTAACTTAACACTGAGTAGGTGGTGCATCGCTTTATATATATTAGTCATAAAAAACTGGTGTCGTGTTAATTATATTAGGTAGAATCTGGATTCATTTCAAATAATAAAGAATATCCCATGGAATGCAGCATCAGAGTTGGATTTATTACAGAAGAAAACATAAAAAAGGCACAGTCGGCTTTGTTCGTTTATAATCTTTAGCTACTTGATCCAATAATTCTCTCCATCTCGATCACTGGTGAAGCTTTACCCCCTCTCCCCAACCCAACCCCTCCTCTCCTACCACCTTCAAGTGAGTGGTTCACATCCATCATCACAAGTGGTTCGGGATTCAAATTTCTGGATGGCTTAACATTGGTATCGCTACTTGGTAAAGACTCCCACATTACCCCCCCTATATAACTCCGCCCACATTTCTCCCCTCCCCCCTCCACCTGTCAGTGATACCATATCCGCTGAGGCACATACCAAGTCGATGGTGGAAGAAGTGTGGTCCATTGATCTGTCCGGAGCTGTACTGTGTGAATGTGTGTTTAAGGGACTGTGTGTGTGTGTGTGTGTGTGTGTGTGTTAGAGAGAGAGAGAGAGAGAGAGAGAGAGAGAGAGAGAAAGAGAGAGAGAGAGAGAAATGTATTTGTGTGTGTGAGAAAGAGAGAGAGAGAGAAGTACCAGGTGAGTGTGTGTATGTGTGTCAGAGATAGACTGTGTGTGTGTCAGAGAGAGAGAGAGAAGCTGTGTGTGTAGAATCTATAGATAGTGATATTGATGTGCGTGACAGAGAGACTGTGTAAGAGAGATTGCATTTGTGTTTGTGAGAGAGAATGTGTGTGTCTGTGTGTGTGAGAGAGAGGGAGATATTTTGTTTGTGTGTTTGTGTGTGTGAGAGAGAGAGAGATAGACTGAGTGTATGTGTGTGTGAGTGAGTGAGAGAGAGATAGAGATAGACTGAGTGTATGTGTGTGTGAGTAACTGTTTGTGTGTGAAAGAGAGACTGTATGCAAGAGCCATTTGTGGGCTGCCATCTTCACACTTTAAGTGTTTATCTCCTGAATGTTAGGGATACATGTAGTGAAGATGTTCCACATCCGGGATACACCCACCACAAATGTTCGCTGGTGTTGACAGGAATGGGAATGTGGCACCTCCACTGTGTCACCACCATTTGTCACCATTCTTGTGACCCGTGTAGTGACCCTTGGAGGCAGGCACAACCAAGCCAGGTGTGGCACCTCTTGCACTAATGCCTTGTGGAACACCACCAGTGCTGCAACATTCCTGCAGTGTTCCAGTGAATCAATGTGGCTTTGAAGTATACCAGGAAACAGAACCACATTAACATAAATAATGGTGTTCTGTTGCTTGGAATAGTATGGAGGAATCAGTTGCTGCTGATTTACCAACACTGTACTACTTCCCTTTAACTTCCTGGCTATCTGTTGGTATATTTCTAAAGCCACTTTATTTATTTATTAATATAAGTATCAAGGAAGCACTACCATCTTGTATTACCATTATAATGTTATATTTCATCCAATATAATTTATTGTAAAATATAACATTGTGTAAAATCTGACAACTGTAATGACTCAACCCTTACTTATTATAGTATAAACACACAGATACTCTAATAATATACACACGTATGTATTAATACACACACACACACTAATAGTATACACACATATGTATTAACACACACACAACCGTCCGAGGTCACCAAGGACCTATGTGTGACATGGGGCTTGTCTGGTTAGCCAGGGTCAGCTTGTTGACACCTCACCCCTCATCTACCTTCATCTACCAAGTGCCACACATTAAACTGATGAATACACTGAACGCGATCAGCACTGATATAGTTGTGTCACAGAAGCTTGGTTAGTTATACCAAAGTTGTGTACCATTGAATATTACGACTTATTTCACTGTTTTAGAACTCCAAAACAAGGAGGTAGACTTGTGATGTTTACACACACAAAGTACTAAGCCAAGTGCCTGAACGTTGAAACCCCCAGGGACCTTGAGGTCATATGGGTAGGATTAACACTGCCATGTCACCCTCACCACACTGCCTCCATCATTTGGGGTTTAGGGTATTACCCCCCACGTGCACCCAACCATGCCCTATTCATCGAACACATCATCAACACCTGTGACACCCTACGGGCAAGATATCAGTCTTCTAAGGTGGTCTATGTAGTGACTTCAACCAACTAGACACCAATGAAATTGAGGACCAACTGAGCATCATCCAGATTGTCAACATTCTCACCCACGAACAAACACTCTAGACTTCATTATCACTGACCTGGCAGACCAGTACCTACCACCTCAACCACTGCCACCCGTAGTAAGAAGCAACCATCTCTCCGTGTTTTGGGCCCCTGCCACTACCACCTCCCACCACCAAGATAACCATACCACCAAGATATGTAGACCTACACCTGACTCTACTATCAGACAGTTTGAACAGTGACTGATACAGTACTCATGGACTGAGGTACTAACTGTTAGTGATGTTGACAGGAAGTGGGAGAATTACCAAACTACTATCACTCAGGCCTACTACCACTTCTTTCCTACCATGGATAGTACCACAGATTAAGAGGCTGATGGAGCAGCACACCAAGGCGTTCTATAATGACAGGAGGAGGTATAACACATTGCACAACAAGGTCATCAGAGAACTTAAAGCTGCCAAGAAAGGTGTACAACCCCACACAAATTCACCACCTTAAACAAACCAACATCAGTCAGTGGTAAAGTCATGGTATAATGTACTGCAACCTGGTGAATTAAAGCGAGCTATTTGAGTTAATTTTATGAACCAAAATTGCACACACCAACAGCTATAGTTTCGGATCATTTTTCGAAGCCATCTCATTAGACCATGACTTTACAACAAATTAAAGGACCTGTGTGGGATGTGGAAAAAGTTACCTTATCTTCCTCACCAACCTCCACACATGGACCAATGTTAACAATGTCTCCATCAACCACGGCAAGACAGTAGTGATGCAGTTTCACACAGCTACCACACCACCATCACCACCACCACCACCACCACCAGTGATAACACTAGGACACCACTAACTACAAGTATCACCTATTTGCATCACCATTTTACAATGTATATTGACAACCCTTGGCTGCCTGTACCAAATAAACCTTTTATTATTATTATTATTATTATTATTATTATTATTGTATACACACATATGTATTAACACACACACACACACACACACACACACACACACATACACATACATTGAATGGTAACAGTAGTAATGACTCAACCTTTATTTATCATGGTGTGAACACTTTTACTAAATTGTATTGATTAGTGAACAGGAAGTTTATGTTGTGGTTATACTAGAGAGAGAGAGAGAGCTGTGTGTGCTGGCCTGCGTTCATTTACCTGTGTGCATACATCCGTGTGCTTGCGTCAGTGCATGCCTGTGCGTGCGTGTGTATTGGTGTGTGTACAGCCATGGCTGATAGTGCTGGACCAGGGTTCAAGGAGTGTTGGAGTGCAACTAAACAGAGTTCGAAAGAGTAAGTCTTCTAAACTTCTCTCAATGTTGAGAAATTCACTTGATCAAACTCAGTTCAGTTGCTCTCCAACACTCCTTGGGACCTGATCGACCACTATCAGCCATGGCTGTATGTGTATACATACATGTATAATAATTATCATTATTATAAGTTTATTTTCATGGCAGTCAGAGACTGATAATTTACAGAAGGGAAGATTACATTAATATTAATTCTAAGATCTATAGGTTACAACTTGGAGACATACTAGTCTAGGTGTATATTTTTCGCACTAAACTGGGAATAGCACTCTGGTGGTAGCAGTCATTGTGAGGGGCTCTTAGCGGCACCAGTTTGTTTTGGTGTCGGGTAACCCTGGCTGGTGTGGGGGCGTCAGGTGGTACGAGGTTATGTAGCAAGCCTTCCCTGAACTTGCTAAGGGCTTGCTCATATATGGCTGTCAGCCTGGGCAGACTCAGGGTGGTGAGGCATCATTGTAACTAGTATAGGCAGGGCCGAGTATGACTTTGCATACCCTCTTCTGAACCTTCTAGAGTTGTTGTTGTTGTGTTTCAAATCCCCTGCTGGAGTCCCCAGAGACTTGAGTCTATGCAGCACATACAGCTTGTATGAGGCTACCTTGACCATCCTAGCGACATGTTGCTTCCATGATAATTGGTCATCCAGAGTGATGCCAAGCAGCTTGAAGGAGTGGATGACTTGGAGTGGATGAGGGCCAATTGTGAGCTGGGGGGGGGGGGGGAGGCACAACTACAGATGAGGTGCAGACGTGCATCACCAAGGTCTTGGTGTGGTTGATGGAGACGTTGTTGTGCTCTGTCCATGTCTGCAGTCTGTCAAGGGTGGCTTACAGTGGGTTGTAATCTGGTGTCCTAATGTTGACTGGGTGTCGGTAAGGGCATCATTAATCAGCATGAGGAAACATAGTGATCCAGATTTAGTTTCTTACGGAACCCTACAAGTCAGCTGTTGTAGGGGAGATATGGAGCCCTAATAACAGACCACCTACTACCTTCCTGTGAGGAAGTTAGCCAGCCAAGCTACCAGGCTGAGGTAAAGTCCTAGGTTAATGGCCTTGTTGATGACAACAGTGTGATCTACAAGATCAAAATATAATGCTTTCCTAAAGTCTACAAAAGCAAGGGCGAGAGATGTGTTACGTTTGTCCAATTGGCTGTGGATAAACTCAAGGAAGCTGACTAGGCAGTGGGAGGTGGAGGTGGATTTGATGTTGCCGAACTGACGAGTGTCAAGCTGTTTGCTAATTTGTGAATAAGACCAGTTAAACACGAAATCTTCACAAAGGAGGCTAGGGAGAGGTGTGATGGCAATTGGGCTTAGGTCATTAAAGGTTTGTGGGATGGGAGTTTTAGGGATGGGAGTGACAGAGGACATTTTTCCAGTCAGCAGGGCAAGCATTTTGAGAAAGGAAGGCATTGATTATGCAGCAGAGGGGCGTGGCTAGTTCATGGGAAAATTCTTTGTAAATATTAATGGAGAGGTCATCAGTGTGGTGGATCTGTTAGATTTACTGTAAATGAAGTTATCATATTGGCAACCTCAGCCTCATGGACAGAGGGGAGTGTGGATGGGGAGGGGAGTGGGGATGGGGAGGGGAGGTAGGCAGGGAGAAGGCTGGTCTGAAGAGGGGAGAGGGTTTGAAACATAGTGGCAGAGTGACCATTAAGCTCCTCAGCTGCATTATCAGGGGAAAGGTGTGAAGTACAAGGGAAGAAGGGGGACTGCTTTTGTAATCCACAGAGAGATTTAATCTTGGAGTACCATTGTCTGTTGTTGGCCTGTTTTAGGTGTTGCACTTTTTCTGGGTAGTGGCGAGCCTTGTCAGTCTTGATCTCCTTGATTACCCTGTTTCTGAGGCTTCTGTACTGGGCTGGGTCGGTGTAGAAGAGCTTGTTTCGTAGCTGTAACAGCCGCATTATTCGTGGTGTCATCCATGGGGTGTCAGCTGGATGCACACGGATGGTCTTGGTGGGGAAGTAGTGATGGTAGGCTTCTGTAGTGGTGTACCAGTCCTGTTAGGCTTTAACTCGTTCAAGCTCTGGTAACTTATTTGTATTTGCTTCTTGAGACTTGTAATATTGTTATTATTATTAGTTAGGTAGTGTAGACGTGGGTGTTTTCTAAGGTAATTGACTTCACAGTTGTAACATGGAAAGTTCATTTATTTACACTTATATCTCTATACACACACAGACAGGGAATGATATTGATGTGCTTCTTTTCTGATAGAGTAGTGTGTCTCTCTTGGCGAGACAAGTATATAATAGCCCTAAGGGAGCAAGTTTAAGAATCCTACCTATTAGGTAAGTGTCACTGTTTATATACAATTTCACTTGAGTTGTCAGTTGTCTTTGGATACAATTATTACTGTGTGTTGTCATGCTTACGTGGCCAGATGCCACGTGGGTAATGTGGTAGGAAGCCACGTGTCTGGTTGTCATGTGGTCATGAGGTATAGTCCTCGTGGTCTTAGTCCTACCCCCTCCTGCTACATTAATCAGTTTATATTATCTGTGGATTAGGCATATCTCCTTGTGACCATTCCTTGGTTATGTCGGAGTCTTACTCTCTTTCCCTACTCTCCTTTCTACTCTCTTTCTCTACTCTCTCCCTACTCTCTCTCGTAGGTAGAGAACAACAATGATAAGAACAACCCCTGTGTATTCAGGTGTTAGCCAATATTAATAATGTTGGTGTTATCTAGTTATTTGCTATACACTGGCTTCTATATCACATGGGTACCACTGTGACTCACACTGTTTATTACCAATATCTGCCCTCTGCTTATCTTGTGTACAGGGTCTTAGGCAGGCAGTCTGTTTACCTGTGTATTATCTTATGATTGTGGCATACAGCACTTGCCTTATTGTGTACAAATGCTCGGCCGCTACCCTAATCTGTCTCAGATTACCTTGATTGTGGAAACAAACATACAATGTAGGTAGGGTACACAATAACTAAGATATTATCAGTGAATACCTCAATAATAATATAAAATTGACATCAAAGACATAGGCACATCATATACTTAAAATGAACATCAATACATGAATAAAATACACTGGTACATACATAAAGAAATAATCTTAAAATTAATGTGTTGAGCTAGGTGCTTGTAGTTATGTGTATAAGCTAACCTATGCTAAAAATTCACACATTAATGAAGAGGCCTTGTTGCTATGTTGTGGCTGTGAAATAACAGCTAAATGTTAATTTTCCATAACAAAATAATTCAGTCTACATTGATAGAATTCTCTTATACAATGCAAAACATGACAGTAGACTTTTTCTATATAAAAATGTTATAGTACCTGCCAGAAAGATAAGACATGGGATAATAAATATTTGTACCAAGTTTTATTTTCATCAATATATGGAGTAACCAACTGATATTAGAAGGATGTTTGATTCCCAGTTTCCTTGAATAACTTCCCAGCTTCACTTTTTTCTGAAACAACTGATAATAGGGAGATATTAAACAAGTCGATATTAAATGAAATATATTGAAAGGTGGAAGAGAGTGGGATATGTTGTCTAGTAATTATATATTTTATTTTCCAATGTAACGATTCCCTTGAATCGATTTTATCTGAGTCTGCCTCTCTACAGTAGCCTTAATCCATGCCATGTGTAGGGTGAGTAGGGTAATATATTGTTAATAGTCTATCAGCAGGTAAGTATAGATAGTAGAAATAGAAATTTGATGATATAAGAGAGGTTTGATTAGTAATAGATATGAATTACATGCATATAGTGCCTGAATTGCTTTAAAGCACGTGGAGATTTCGCATCCTTTGGAGGAATACTTGCCAATATTTATGCAGGACCAACATATAAATAAGGACATGCAACATGGTACTTGAGGAGTGTGTGTCATTGATGACATCATCACTAAGTATAATACTTCTTGGAGGAATTTTGAACATTAAAAGATTATTTCTATTTTCATTGGGAATTCTTGAAGTGCGTAGCTTGTGAATATTACTTTGCCTTCTATGGGAATAATAATGAGTACATAATCTTGTATTAAAATACTACGCACGATTGTATAATAATATTTAAAATAGGTGGAAGAAAGATATTTTGGTAAGATAGTACTTCACACTGATTTTTCCTTTGCATATTATAGTTATTAAGTATGAGTTGATCTTATCTTACCCGCAGTAAATACTCTCCTAATAAATGGTTGTACTTTCTTTCAAAGTTTCTGTACTCGTAATACAGCTTCCTGCTTCTCGCAGAAGTAAATAGAAGCCTACTAAGTATATGTGAATATTTTCTTTTATTGGTAAAGTAAAGCTCTATAATTCGTATTTAATATCTGTGCAATGCTTTTTTACCTGTTACACTTACCACGATATGCAACAGTTTGTCTCATAATCCTTTATTTTATAGGATATATGTGTATACCACTATGTAAGCAGTACCAAATAATGTTCACGCAAATACACGTAAAAATTTTCCCAACCACGCTCTGGGCTGTGGTGATGGCTCAAGCCATTATATATTTTGTATAATAAGCGAACAATATTACCTTAGTCGCTGGATTCCATTTGTGTGATACCTGTCAAATAAACTAGTGTATCAGTAAATACTTGTAGCTGTAGCCACTGCTCACTGGGATAAAATCTGTAAAGAGTAAGAAATAGTGATTATATCATTCGTCACCATTATTTTATTTATTTTTCTTTTCTTTTCCTCTGCTTGTTAATAAAATTGTTTACGAGAGCTCTCGGATTGAAGACGTCATCTGTACTGCGTTGTGTTCCTCGTCTGAGCCTGGAGCTGTTGAGAGTAGAGACAAAATTATTATCCATTTTGGTTGATTTGGGCCACATCTGTAAAAAGAAATATTATTTTATTTCATAGTAAACCGATCGGATTTATGTTTGTAATTGATTATTTCATTATATAGTATATAGTATATAGTAGGGATAAATTTACTAAGAAGAGGAAATTGTTATGTTTCAGTGATATGGATTGGTTTTATTTTGGATGGTTTTGCGCGCTTTACCAATCTCTTTATCCTGTTTACATATACAATATCAACCGCCTGGTAAAAATATTCTTTATTATTAGTTTATTACCTACTAAAGATATTACTGTGTGAAGTTTTTAAACTTCGATCGGGTACCCGTATTATTTTATGTATCACCTGGAGTGAACATTTGAGTTATTTGCTTTATTAGACCGGCGATTACGCATTTTATTCCTGCAAGCCCGTAAATTGCTTGTATAGGCGATTACGCATTATTTCCTTGCAAGCCCGTAAATTGCTTGTGTAGGCGATTACGCATTTTATTCCTGCAAGCCAGTAAATTGCTTGTGTAGGCGATTACGCATTTTGTTCCTGCAAGCCCGTAAATTGCTTGTGTAGGCGATTACGCATTTTGTTCCTGCAAGCCCGTAAATTGCTTGTGTAGGCGATTACGCATTTTTTTTCCTTGCAAGCCCGTAAATTGCTTGTGTAGGCGATTACGCATTATTTCCTTGCAAGCCCGTAAATTGCTTGTGTAGGCGATTACGCATTATTTCCTTGCAAGCCCGAAAATTGCTTGTGTAGGCGATTACGCATTTTTTTCCTTGCAAGCCCGAAAATTGCTTGTACATCATGATGAAATTGTTGAACTGCAACTCACTGTTGTTCAGCGAAGTTGTCCTTGTTGTAGCCTGGCTTCTGTGTGGCAATTGTTATCTCATATAATTATATGAAAGACGTTTCTTGTACGCCATATAGTATTTCCTGAGGAGTTTTTTTTCTTTTATTTCAACGTTTTGTAGTATTCATAGACTGTCATTTTTTGATGCAGTCTTTCCATGTGGAGGGATTTCCATTGTTTCTGTGCCACCAAGTACTTGTAGTATTTTTACGGTTTTGCCGTATTATTAACCATTAGCTGCTGGGAGATATGGGGAGATATGGTTATACAAACGTTTGCTTCAAATTAGTAGAAATTAGATATCTTTATAATATTGGGACATGTATATAGGCATAAAATAATTTGGGATTAGATATATGTGCACGTATTATTTGCGGTTTTTATCATGTAGTGGTGCCGCCACTAAATATTTAGAAAAATGGTTAACCATAGGTAATAGTTTATTTATGCCCTGATTTGTAATTGGTAAGGAAAGTAGAATTATTCCTATTATGTCTCCTGATTCGTCCAGGATTATATTCCTGTCATGGAGTATTGTATGTTTCGCACTGAGCGATATACTGTATATGTTTTTTCATCTGCCCATAGTTTATGTTAATAGTATATTATATGGAGATTGTTTTAATATTCTCTCCCTGGATGTCCTGTTGCATTTTGATAAAAGGGTAATTAACACTGAGGGAAGCATTATTTAATGTATCACTTTCATTGGTTTATAAGTTACTTTTACTAAGTTTTTTTTTTTTTTTGTAAAAATCTTATCATAATGGGGAAAGTTATTGAAGTGACTGTAATTCTCGTCTATTATTTTCATCCTCAGAGTTAAATAATGTCTTAGTATATTTTAGCATAGAAATTGCTAATGTTTATGCATGTTTACCACGTCCATGAGTGACTTCGGAAGTAAATGACAAGATGATTGTTTAAGGGATTTGGTATTTTATCTATAATCATCCTGGAAGGTAGTTAATAACAATATGTGAGAGAAATTCCTTAATGGTTCGATAATATCTGGCTAATTTTCACGCTAAGGTTTGAGATTATAGTAAGCCAAGAATATATTAGTGATTCACGAGTATTTGTAAAGGATAGCCTAATACGATTTTCTAAAAGTACGAATTGCCCCTAACATTATTTGTTAATTGTTCCTGGTCCGTTACAGAGTAACAAGTTTGCTGTGCATTAAATATTCGTTATGCATAAGTACATACCTGACATAGAACTTAGCTATATCTTACCTAAGTACAGTGCCTAAGCTTACTGAAGAAGCATCTGTACACGTGATATTATTATTATTATTAAGGTAATGAATAAGATGGACATGCATGAATTGGAGCTGACATTAATTAACTTTTATTAACTTTTCTGACTTCTATACACATCTGTCACTCTCCTGAGGAGATTATTTAGTGCGTTTGTTAAATGGGAAAAATGTCTTTATAATGATTCTCTATATACGAACATAAACTCGAATAATTTTACGTTAGTTGACTGTCATTGTTCGTATTTTATGCTTGTGTGTATGGAGCCCAGTGGTGGTTAATGTATAACCTATCATTATAATATCCTGGTAATATAATGAAACATATATATTTAAAGTTTGAGGCCTACCTAATTCAATGTCTATTTAACCTTCCTTATTGTTAAATATTGTGATTGTACCTTATTAGAAAAATAATCAAATTGTCTAGCTAAGCGATGATTACGTTATTAATAACACTGACACGAAAATTTAGCATATGCTTAAATGTTGATTGAGCATTACGTAACCCAAATGGTCTACGAATGTATTCATAATAACCATGGGACGTATTAAATGTATTATTATATAATGCTACTTGCCAGTGTCCACTGAACAATTTTAATGGGTTTTGTTTGAGCCAAACTTTCGGAAATTAATTGGGTGTCCTTGTTGAAATATCAAGATACTAACACTAATTGTAATGTTTTTCTTGATACGATATATAGTTTATACTTTTCATGCTTTCCACTCATCACTAAACATATATCCTCTAAAAGACTGCAAAAGCCATGGCTAAACCAAGAAATTGCTAAAGCAATTAAACATAAATTTGCTCTCTATAAATCTTTCAAACTTGGAATAATCACCTTGGATGTTTACAGAACTTACAGAAATCAACTCAATGCTACCATTAAACAGACAAAAAGAAATTATTATCTTAATAAATTCAGTAGCTTCAAAATTAACACTAAACACTTATGGAAAACTATAAATGAATTATCTAATTATCCTGTTAAAAAACATGACACCACTTACTCTATTAGTCACAACAATATAATTAACAACACTCCTACCGATATCTCCGAAGCATTCAATGAGTATTTTGTAAACATTGCTCCTCAACTCGCTAGCAAACTGCCACCTAAAATAAACTCCCATAATATTTATCTCCGTGGTAACTATCCAAACTCTATGGCAATACCTCCAATAACTAACTACGATACCATGAGGATAATATCAACTTTGAAAGATAAGTCAGTACATCTTGACGAGATCCCACCAAACATTATTAAAGAAAACAAAGATACACTCTCTATACCACTCTCAATATTGTTTAATCAATCTATAAATACAGGCATCTTCCCAGACAGATTCAAAATCGGAAAAGTAGTACCCATCCACAAGGCAGGCAATAAATCTGATATATCAAATTACCGACCAATTTCTCTTCTACCAATGTTTTCCAAAATATTTGAAGCACTTATGAAAAAGCATTTAATGTCATTCCTAGATAAACATAACATTTTAAATAACAAGCAATTTGGCTTTCGGTCTGGTCGAAGCACTCTTGAGGCTATCAACACATTTACATCAGATGTTTATTCTGCTCTTAACAAAAACAAATCTATCTTATCAGTTTTCATTGATTTTCGTAAAGCTTTTGACACCATTCAACCCAATATTCTTCTTGACAAAATGTATCACTACGGTATACGAGGGTGTATACATGATTGGTTCAGTTCCTACCTAAATAATAGAAGTCAATATGTAATTCTTAATAAGTGTTCTTCCCCAACTAAATCAGTAAACCTTGGAGTTCCACAAGGTAGTATCCTTGGACCGATCTTGTTTCTCTTATACATTAATGATATTTGTAATATATCTAACACTTTAGAAACAATTTTATTTGCCGACGACTCAACACTTTATATGATAGGAGATCAACCTACTGATTTAATCAACAGTGCAAATCTAGAGCTTGAAAAATTTTCAAATTGGTGCTTGGCTAACCAACTCACAGTAAATACCACAAAAACATATTATATGATATTCAGCAACATTATCTCTAAATACCAACCATTGCCAAATCTAACAATATTAAATGATGATATCCAACAGGTTTACAAAACTAAATTTCTTGGTGTAGTTTTTGACAAAAAAATGACATTCAAGCAACACATTTCTGATCTTTGTTTGAAGCTGTCCAGAATGATTCCACTCCTCCTCAAAGTTAAGCATTACGCCCCACCAGAAGTTCTCAAATGTATTTATTATGCTCATATATATCCTCATTTAAACTACTGCAATTCAATTTGGTCAAATACTTATTCCACTCATTTATATAACCTCAACATTCTACACAAAAAAATTATCAGGATAATGACTAATAGTGACTTTTGTACACACACACCACCATTATTCAAATCGCTAAATATCCTTAACATAACAGACATCTCTAAACTGAATATTGCATCCTATATGTACAAACAAATAAAATCAAACCTATACAATCTTCAACCCCTTCACACTTATCATACTCGTAACCAAGATTTACTACCTATACCCAGACATAAACTAACACTGTTCACACATTCACTGTTATACCTTGGTCCCAAAACATGGAATAATATTCCCAGCAATATTAAACAATCAGTCAGTCTACAATCCTTTCAAAATAGCTACAAGAAACACCTACTATCCCTGTATTCGTAATTAATACTTTTTCTTTATTCTTCTTGATATAATTCTGTTGCATTTATTTTTATTATTATGATTACTTACATTGTATTTTATTATAATTATTATTACTATTGTTGTTGTATTATTATTGTCATTGTCATTATCATTACTTTTATCATTACTAATATTATTGCTTTATATTATTTCATTACATTAACAATATTGTCATGTTTACCCTTAACAGCATTATAAATAATTTTGTGGACATTATCATTATTATTACTACAATTATTATTGTTATTATTATCATTGTTATAATTGTTGTTGTCATTACTATTATTATTATTATTGTTATTATTATTGTTACTATTATTATTTTCACTATTATTATTGTTATTACAACTATTTACCATCATTATCATAGTTACTATTATATTATCATTATCATTGTTGTTTTCGTCATTATCTTTGTTATTATTACCATTTTCATCAACATTATTATTATTATTACTATCATTATTATTACTATCATTATTATTGCTATTATTATTATTACTATTATTATTATTACTATTATTATTATTACTATTATTACTATTACTATTATTACTAATACTATTATTACTATTACTATTATTACTAATACTATTATTACTATTACTATTATCACTATTACTATTATCACTATTACTATTATTACTATTACTATTATTACTATTACTATTACTATTATTACTATTACTATTACTATTAGTACTATTACTGTTAGTACTATTACTGTTGGTACTATTACTGTTAGTACTGTTACTGTTAGTACTATTACTATTACTATTAGTACTGTTACTGTTAGTACTGTTACTGTTAGTACTATTACTATTACTATTATTACTATTACTATTATTATTGTTACTATTATTAATATTACTGTTATTACTATTACTATTATTACTATTATTACTATTATTACTATTATTACTATTATTACTATTATTACTATTATTATTATTATTACTACTACTATTATTACTATTACTATTATTACTATTACTATTATTACTATTATTACTATTACTATTATTACTATTATTATTATTATCATGATTGTCATTATTGTTATTTATTATTGTTGTTTTCATTATTATTATTTTTACAAATTGTCTCAATAGTACTCCCATGTAAATAATCTTTAGTCAAGGACTTATACTTACCATTGCCCAAAAAGCTCATGCTTGTAAAGGGCTGTTTGTCACTAAACAACTATCCTGTAATATTCTCATGTATGACAAACATAATAAATTGAATTGAATTGAATTGAATTGAATTGAATGTTAGAGAAACATCCTTAAAGGAGGGAGGGGATATTTATATTTACTTGTAGCATTATATCTCTATAAGGAAGTACTGGCTTAAATTCACCATCATTTTTGAAAGCAAAAACATTTGACTGTTAAAAGGGGGAGTTAAAATCTTAATAATACTTTCATCCAACATTTCATTTATCATTTATAATTTTCTGTCTAGTATAAGGTATGGTCGCCTATATGCTTATTTATAAATAGGTTATTCCTAAAAATTTTATCAGGTAGGGCAATCGCATTTTGATATGTGGCTAGTATATTAATAAAATTATCACGATAAATTAGAAAATATCGCTTCCTGACCAATTTTCTAAGGTTCTCCCTTATGTGATTATCCTTTAACTCTTCGGTTAAAATTGATATCATATTTCTTGTGGTTTTTAGTCTAACTTCCATCTTGTACAGATCATATAAATATGTCCTTTTCTTTACCTGATTATTGGTAGTTGATTTCTTAAAGATATAGATAGTAGCAATATTATTATCCTTTACATTAGTGAAAGTAGATACATTCCCAGGTTATTTTCCCAGACTCTACTAAGGATAGAACACTAATATGTGGTTGTAACATGAGATGGAAGCTCTACCTTCAATTTATGGACGAAATTTAGTGGTAATATAGTATTATCTGTAGTAGGCCTTTATGATAATGGAATAGTTCCCGTATTTTTTTTTTTGTTTGTTTGTTTCAATAC
The DNA here is from genome assembly GCA_034508575.1 of Petrolisthes manimaculis. Lineage (NCBI taxonomy): Eukaryota > Metazoa > Arthropoda > Malacostraca > Decapoda > Porcellanidae > Petrolisthes > Petrolisthes manimaculis. Next base: position 161,317 of record JAWZYT010000728.1, read on the forward strand.
ATATTTATGGACTTATATTTTGGCCTGGACAATCCTGTATTAAAATACATTAATACCTAAAATGTATTATTTTATGTTTAGGGCATATTATTATGGGTATTGGTTAGTTTTTGTCTAACCGTACAGGAAGGGTTTAGTGTCCCTAATACCTGTTAATTTATTATTTGTCATATGTGACAATTTTATATCACCTGTTCAATCTTAGTTTATAAAACCCGCTGGGGATCTAAGTTGCACAATTTGTTAAAGGAATTATCCGATAACAAGGAAACTGCTGTTCCTGTGTCTATCATTAATGAAATATTAGTATGTGATACTTAGACAGGGATTATTATTATATTATAGGTATTTACGACGACAGGGCAGTATTTATTTATTTATGTGATTATTGTTGCCATTTTAATATTGTGGTGGTCTCGTTTCATACATCATGTTTCGATTGTGCAAGCTTTGTTTCCTTTTGTTAAGGATCATGTGTTCATTTAAGGAATACGAATTTGACTCATGTGAATGACAGTATTTATGCTTTGATTTCCCATTATTTCCTGTGGATTTATTACTATCAGATTCACTGGTCTTATGCTTATCTTCGTTACCATGTTTGCAACGTTGTCTGTGTGATTCCCTTTGAGTTATGGTATCAAAATTATAATTTTTCTTATCCCTGGAGTGAGTAATATGTAATACATGATGTATGATGCGAGATTTCTTTGAATATAATTCTAGCGATCCTGCTGATGCAAGTGATTTTGCTAGTTCTCTTGTATTTATTTTGTTTGCCTTTCTTTTAATCATTCTGTGAACCCTTGAGAACGATTTATGTACTTTACCATCCCCCAAAACATCAATAAGTGACTGTCTAAATGTGGCATATGACGTTAAATTCTTTGGATTAGAAAAAGCACTTGTGTTTAACCTATAACTGGCTGGACTAACCTGTGCAATATACTCTCTTACCAATGCTATTTTATGTTCGTCCTGCTCTATATTCGCTTTGCAAAATATCTTCTCCAAATGACGCAAGAAGAGATGAATCCCATATCTTGGATTATCTCCCTTAAAATGCTTTACATGAGAAATGGTGGTAGGTAAGAGTTTCATTGTTAGCATAGAAGAGACAGTGGAATCAGTATTTGTTAGATGATGAGCAGAGACGATAGGAGATTGTAGAGGAGTAGTCATTGTTAGTGATAATACAGGATGATATAATAGACAGATTGAGTTTTTAATGGGGTTATGGTTGGAGAAGAAGAAAATGTACTCGTATGTGTTGGCACCACAACGAGACTTTTTAGGGAGGCAGGGGAATCTAGCTCAGAGGATATTGAATCATTATCAGGGATATTCGAAGTTATTGCGATACCTTTAGATTAATGGGGAAGAATTTTTTACTTTGTTTTAATTTGGCACTTCTTTTCTTTCTTTCTGGGCTTTAATGAGGAAACCTAATTTTATCCTAACATGTTCGTAGACAAGTGAAAAATAATGTAATGTACATGTAATGTGTACCTACTTTTAGTACTTTAGTTGCAACGATGATGATGACGACGAGTTGACGTCTAGGTGGGGTGTCTGGCCAGTCGTTGTGATGAGTAGCTCGCACACTAACACACTAGTAGTCGTTCTTGGAGTGAAGATGATGAATGTTGACTTGCCTTTTACGAGAGAATTTACGTAACAAGGTGTCAGCTTGGAGAATGGAGATGATGAAGTGATGACGTTGTCCTACGTTCCAGGGACGCTCATGGGTAGTGATGAAGTGATGACGTCCTTACGTTCCAGGGACGCTCATGGGTAGTGATGAAGGGATGGCGTTGTCCTTACGAGAGAATTTACGTACAGGGACGCCTGGGGTAGTGATGATTGATTGTTGTGAAGTAGATGAGGTCCCGTTGTAGGTCTAGTTGCAGTTATGTTGAAGTAGGTGTCTTGTAGGTGATGAATTTGTGGTTTATCTCCCTCGTTTATAGAGGTCGTGAGAAGAAATTACCTGAGAGAAGTTTACAAGTAAAATCTTCAACTTGTCCTTGAACTATGTTATTCACTGTACTCCCTGGAAGTCAACTCCTTTGCAATCTTGTTGTTGCAACCACTGCTGCCACCATAATGTACCAGTCCTGTTAGGCTTTAACTCGTTCAAGCTCTGGTAACTTATTTGTATTTGCTTCTTGAGACTTGTAGTATTGTTATTATTATTAGTTAGGTAGTGTAGACGTGGGTGTTTTCTAAGGTAATTGACTTCACAGTTGTAACATGGAAAGTTCATTTATTTACACTTATATCTCTATACACACACAGACAGGGAATGATATTGATGTGCTTCTTTTCTGATAGAGTAGTGTGTCTCTCTTGGCGAGACAAGTATATAATAGCCCTAAGGGAGCAAGTTTAAGAATCCTACCTATTAGGTAAGTGTCACTGTTTATATACAATTTCACTTGAGTTGTCAGTTGTCTTTGGATACAATTATTACTGTGTGTTGTCATGCTTACGTGGCCAGATGCCACGTGGGTAATGTGGTAGGAAGCCACGTGTCTGGTTGTCATGTGGTCATGAGGTATAGTCCTCGTGGTCTTAGTCCTACCCCCTCCTGCTACATTAATCAGTTTATATTATCTGTGGATTAGGCATATCTCCTTGTGACCATTCCTTGGTTATGTCGGAGTCTTACTCTCTTTCCCTACTCTCCTTTCTACTCTCTTTCTCTACTCTCTCCCTACTCTCTCTCGTAGGTAGAGAACAACAATGATAAGAACAACCCCTGTGTATTCAGGTGTTAGCCAATATTAATAATGTTGGTGTTATCTAGTTATTTGCTATACACTGGCTTCTATATCACATGGGTACCACTGTGACTCACACTGTTTATTACCAATATCTGCCCTCTGCTTATCTTGTGTACAGGGTCTTAGGCAGGCAGTCTGTTTACCTGTGTATTATCTTATGATTGTGGCATACAGCACTTGCCTTATTGTGTACAGTGGTGTTGACGTAGTTGTGGAATTTAGTGTGGACATCTTGTGGTTCCGTCACCTCTATCCATGGGTGGTGTACCAGCCACTGTCCAAACTCTCTTATCGAAGAGTCAGGTGTTGGCCGATAGGATCGGATGACAGTTTCCCTTGGCACTGATGTGGTAGGTGTGGGTGACCATAAGATGGACACGTGCTTGCTTCGTCCTATGGGGGTGAGGGGGCGGGGAGCTGAGTATTGATGGTCTAGGTCAGTCAAAATAAGGTCGAGAGTAGCCTGACCGTGGTTGGGGAAATGCACGACTTGGGTGAGGTTGAGTTGGTGTTGGATGTCACTCACATCCAAGCGGTTGAAATACCCACATATGACTAACTTAGCAGCAGGATATCTCACCCTCAGAGTGTCTGTCATCCGTGTCAATAATGTGGTCAGTGAATAGCTGTGCTGTAGTGGCACGTGGTGGATGATATACAACACAGACTATGATGGAAGTGGTGTTGTGGGGGTGGCAAGGGATGGTCACCCTAACCCACAGTGTCTCCGTGTGTCCGATTATGCACGTGCATGCTGAGGCACACAGAAATTAGAATACCTAACCACGTGTGATCCTGATACGAACCACTCACTACAGAATGAGATAGAGAGAGGGGTTTAGTAAAGGCAAATATGTTTCATAAGGTGGGTGTATAAATCAAACACAGATTTTTTTAACACTGTTCTCTCTGACACTTGTGATGGTTCTCCAACGTCTGATTGTCTGGCCTAGACATATTACTATTTAATGACTCCATATGATTAATATAATGTTCTACCATATTGTATGGATTGTAATTGCATATAAAACATCACATTATTTATTTTCAGGTCCTGTTTGCATAATCACACTAATCAATTTAGGCCAAACAAAATGATGTTGGAGGTAGTGAGAAGGGGAATGTGGTGGAGAAATGGTGGAGTAAAGTGAGTACTGGAAATGGGTAAAGGAGAAGGCTAATGGAAAGAGGATGTGGGTGAGGTGTGGGACAGGGTGTGTAGAAGTGACAGTGATCATTGGGTAGTTAAGTCACCCTCCACTACAAAACAATATTCGTTGGTAACCAGTAACACAAAGGGATTTATCAGAAAATGACTTGATTGAGGTCAAGTAACAAAATTGGTTTACTTGTAATATATTGTAACAATGAATAGATGGTATAAGGTTTCATTGCATAACATGGTAATATATTGTAACAATGAATAAATGGTGTAAGGTTTCATTGCATAACATGGTAATATATTGCAACAATGAACATATAATGGAAGGTTTCATTGCATAACATGGTAATATATTGCAACAATGAACATATAATGGAAGGTTTCATTGCATAACATGGTAATATATTGCAACAATGAATAGATGGTGAAAGGTTTCATTGCATAACATGGTAATATATTATAACAATGAACATAATATTATAATGGAAGGTTTTATTGCATAATATAGTAATATATTAACAATTTTAAGATACATTAAAAGGATTGGCTCTATTGCGGAATTCTTCTGTTTCCCTTTTCCTTCTGTTTCCTTTTGGATATTGTTTATCTTCTTCATTTAATTTTTTCTTTCGTGTTAGTGTCCTCCAAAAACAGTATGGCCTTCTTTCTTTCTCTTCCTTCACTTCAAGATATTTAGACTCATTCATTAAAATTGAAATTTGTTGAGCACATGCATATCATACGTAGACATGAACGTCACTCTTTTATCTTCCATTATTCGGAGATATTTACTATGTAGCTATACGAAGGAAGAGAGCCGGAGGAATGTGGTTTCAGCTGATATAATATTTTAATAGACACATTAATCTGAGTATGGTTGTGAGTTTTAAAACTATAAGGTTTACCCTAATTGTATTTAAATGTCAGTACAACGAAAACTTATAGAATATAATATATCAGAGTGAGTAAGGCATAATGAAGATAAAACTGATAGGAGAGATTGGGGATTGGAAAGACAAAAAAGAAACAAGAGTCCAGTGTGGTAATAGGAAGTAACAAAAGAGGGAATGATTGATAAAGACAATGGAAACAAGAGCATTTGTCACACTGTCTTACCCGTGTTAAACAAATGGTAACGAATAATGTTATATCACAACAGGGACGAAATATTCATGTAACTAAAACACATATTGAAGTTTAAATTAATACTTCATAGCAATGGAGGTATGAATGGAAGGTTATTTAACATTATATGGGGAGAGGAAAGGCCAGGAGAGGAAGTAATGTATTTATAGAAGAAAAAAACACATGTAATCACAAAACACACACTGTCATTATCTGTGCTGATGACGTGTGTATCTGACAACGTTATTGTATTCATACAATGTTGCCTCTATGACTGTAAATGTTTTGGTATATTTAATTAATAGACAACTGTTTGGCAACATAATATATATTTCTGTGTATTGATGTTGTAAACAAAATCTTCCTCCACCAATATCATATATTTCTCGATAATATTATGATTCCACCTTTTGAACATTTATATAATAATTATAACTTTGAGGAATTTGTGGTTAAATTATTTTAGCTCACATATGATCATCTGTAATATTAGACATTTAAACCATAATATATACCTGTCAATTCTATCACATAGAGTGTTCCCTGATTAACAGGAATGTATCATGGACTAAGAAAGACAAACTTCAGGTATTGACTGTACAGCTGTGTTTATGATTCCCTGAGACACATCTTGTGGAGGCAACTTGACCTTGTCTATCCTTACTGGACAGTAGGTAGTTGAATCCAACTGTCTCACCAACACACACAGTGAAGCTAACAATAATATTATATAGAGGCAACTTGACCTTGTCTATCTTTACTGGACAGTAGGTAGTTGAATCCAACTGTCTCACCAACACACACAGTGAAGCTAACAATAATATTATATAGAGGCAACTTGACCTTGTCTATCCTTACTGGACAGTAGGTAGTTGAATCCAACTGTCACACCAACACACACAGTGAAGCTAACAATAATATTATATAGAGGCAACTTGACCTTGTCTATCCTTACTGGACAGTAGGTAGTTGAATCCAACTGTCTCACCAACACACACAGTGAAGCTATACTTTCTGCCTATCTATTTACCATTGATGAAATACATTAGTTGTTGCTTGTACAAAATGATAAAAGTAGAATGGTGGTGACTCTCTCTCTCTCTCTCTCTCTCTCTCTCTCTCTCTCTCTCTCTCTCTCTCTCTCTCTCTCTCTCTGTGTGTGTGTGTGTGTCAACGCTCAGGAAATTCCCATTGTTGAGGCAAAAATGGAGTGAGTTTATTTCCTCTCTCTCCAAGGTTAACACCAATGAGAACTTTTAGGTTTAAGGTTACCCTCCATACACACGGGTCAGGCACTACAAACAATATTATAGTAACAACAAAGGTTTGTTATCCCTTTGTTTAGCCAGTATATTAATATTATCAGGTGTCACAGAGCAGTTATTACACACAAGAAAACAAGTTATTAATCGTAAATATAACATGTACAATGTGTGTGTGTGTGTGTGTGTGTGTGTGTGTGTGTGTGTGTGTGTGTGTGTTCCTACATGTTCTCTACTCATAGATTCTAGTGTTCTTCCATACATCCTAAAAGTTTGTATGGTAATAAATATACAACTCTTGTCAGGGGGAATATGAAAGTTACTATATTGATTTAACAAGATGTAAGAACACAATAATTTACAAAGGATTAAGTTGTTCGCAGTACACTGGAGTTTATTATCTGATTTGTTTTATCTCTTCCTTCACTGTCCCTACGAATGACGCCATGACACTTCCTGTGTGTTTGTCTGTATGTGTGTTTGCTCACTACTGGATCAGAATCTATCTTGTAGTGTTGTGTTTGTGTATATCTTGTAGTGTTGTGTTTATCAAGTTTATTATCAAGAAGAACTTTCTACATATTGGGTAAAGTTGTTACTATTAATATTATATACAAGATGTTCTCATATATCCATACCTTCAGTAATCACAGTACATGTACTGTACTGTACTGTGATTACACAATATACAAGAGTCAAGTACATAGTGATTTTTTATATTTTGTGTATCATATAAATAACTCCTGTTAGCAGCAGGTCCTATAGTCTTAAAAATTGGAGCCATATTAATATTAATCAAAACTAAATTTGTGATGCTTTGTTGGATTCCATATGTATCATATGAGTACTTTAACTAAGTAAAAAATTGCAGTACTGCTGCTGTACTTATATGTATGACTAATTATATACTGCTTTCTTTAGGTATGACTTTACAATTTTAATTCATAATGATAATCCTTAATATTTCTCTAAAATTATATGAAACTTGCTAATTTTCATAATTTCTCAGCTGCTGAAGAAGACTTGGATGAAGGTGATGTGGCTGACCCAAGGACTGCCATCAAGGGCCCCTTCACCTACACCTAACCAAGGACTGCCATCAAGGGTCCCTTCACCTACACCTAACCAAGGACTGCCATCAAGGGCCCCTTCACCTACACCTAACCAAGGACTGCCATCAAGGGCCCCTTCACCTACACCTAACCAAGGACTGCCATCAAGGGCCCCTTCACCTACACCTAACCAAGGACTGCCATCAAGGGTCCCTTCACCTACACCTAACCAAGGACTGCCATCAAGGGCCCCTTCACCTACACCTAACCAAGGACTGCCATCAAGGGCCCCTTCACCTACACCTAACCAAGGACTGCCATCAAGGGTCCCTTCACCTACACCTAACCAAGGACTGCCATCAAGGGCCCCTTCACCTACACCTAACCAAGGACTGCCATCAAGGGTCCCTTCACCTACACCTAACCAAGGACTGCCATCAAGGGTCCCTTCACCTACACCTAACCAAGGACTGCCATCAAGGGCCCCTTCACCTAACCAAGGACTGCCATCAAGGGCCCCTTCACCTACACCTGGGCCCAGTTGGCAGGACTTTGGGCCAGTTACAGTGGAAGACTGTGAGGTTTTGACTGGCGACAGCTTGCCGAAGCTGGTAGAACCTCTATCAAATGAGGAACATTCATACCACAGCTCTGTAACCTCAAGTCACCCTTCCTCTAGGTCTGCTAGAGGTGTGATAGCTTATCTGGAAGCTACGTTACCTCCAGATAGGATATACTAGTTTTCCATAAGACTATAAGGGATATTTGGATGGATCTTGCAGAAAATATAACAAAAATATCAGAAACTTTGGTGAACATTAAAAAGGCAATCGAGAAAAGGTGATTTGTTTTCACGTGTCTTTTTTATATATATATATAATTAGTGTAGTTTAAGTTGTGTTATATTTTGTGACAGAGTTATTAGAGTGCAAGTATGGTTTTAGTTGTGTGGTTTGTGTGTAGGTTTCAATCTAAAGTATAGTTAACTTCTGCTTATGCTTTTTTAAGAAATTATGTTATTTATTTTCATTATATATTTTATCTCTCAAATATAGCTTTTATTTTAGCATTCACATTTCATGTTAGATTTGTTATTCTTTCAGTAAAATCAACTTTTTTTCATGCATTTTTATCTTTGTCCAATAGTATTAATGAAGGGGGAAAGTACCGGTACTTGAATAATTTATTGTGTTCGGAGATTAACTATAAGGATATACTTATACTGTACTGTGGCTTTAATCTTGTATTTTAATCATTTCTCTGCCATATCTGTGATCTGTCCAAGCAATGTGAAGAGTGACAAACAAGTACCGTAGTCATTATGGAATTGGTGTTTTTTGTTATCAGTCATTGTTGGAAAGTACATTAGTGAAACAGCTTTCCAATATCATAAATTTGCATGTTTTTACTCAGGTATATATGATGTAATGAACTGTGATTATGCAGGAAACTAATAGTACAAATAGCTAGCGAGGTATCATGGATTTCTGTAAACTTTATGTAAATAAAATGTATGTTTTTTTATAGTCTATTAAGAAAAACCAATACCAATCACATATTTGTTATTAGCTGTTGAAAAACATTTATTTTAGAAAAAGACAAGTCTTATGTTATATGAAAACAGGTGAAAATTATCTATTAAATTATACTGTTCAATAAAATTGAGTTGGTAAGAAAGGTTCATGTACGGTACATGTTATTGAAACTTACATGATAATATTTGCAATAGTTAATTCTGAGGCATAATTTTGCCCTTGATTCTGGAATATGGTCAACCTTTTATACATCCAGTATTTATCAGTAAGTATATAATTCCAGTTATTTAAATGTTACCAGCTCACACATCACATTAATGTGCTTGTAATAATTTCATTAGAAAGTCAATAAATCAAAGTTTATCATCCTAAAGAATATCCACTTCATACAAAGGACAATATATGGATTAAAGACTCATACTACATGGATTAAATTAGGTCGAACTATGCAATGAAGAATTTCTGCTTTGTTTGCAGGTAAATGGAAGCCAATTTCCTGCAATTAATAAGTCACCATTATATCGTATTATTCTTAATTAAACACTCCAAAGGTAATGATACACACACAAAATATTTGTAACTTTCTATTCCACAGTGCATCAGTTTAAATTGACACTTGCAGCTCCATTCTCCTAAGCTGCTGAATCTCCTCCTCTTGTTTATATTTACCGATAAATGACAATAACAACAACCATTATGTCGTCTATGTCAGCCGCGCCAAGTGTAAATAAACTCAAATCTCACTATTTACGGGTTGTTTATCGACTACGCGACCCTGCTATGAGCCTTACGAGTGCTTTTCAATCTTCATAGCGCTACGAACAAATATGGCGCATAATGGCGGCCGAAAACTCGCTTACGAAGCTTTGAAAATACGTTCTTAGCGGTTACGAACACCTTACGAACAAAGATGGCGCTACGATAATCGTAACTGCGCTTACGAAGCTTTGAAGATCCCACCCCAGGCTCGCACTCATCTCCTACAACACACCCGTTTTCTTTTGACTTATAGTATACTTGTGTATTCCTCGTCGCGTACGGTGCGTGTCTTGACCATAAATGGCTTGGGGGGTGCGGGAATAGGGAACATGCTTGGGGGGTGCAAGAATAGGGGGACAGGCTTAGGGGGGGGGAAATGGGGACAGATTGGGGGGGGTAGGTTGCTGGAGTAGGGGAACAGGCTTATGGGGTGCAAGTATATGAGACATGCTTTAGGGGTGCGGGAATAGGGAGACAGGCTTGGGGGGCAGGAATAAGGGGACAGGCTTGGGGGGGCAGGAATAGGGGGACAGGCTTGGTTAGGGGTGCGAGAGTAGGGGACATGCTTGGGGGCGCGGGAATAGCGGGACAGACTTGGGGGAGGGCGGGAATAGGGGACATGCTTGGGGGGTGCAGGAATAGGGGGACAGGTTTGGGAGGAGGGCGGGAATAGGGGACATGCTTGGGGGGTGCGGGAATAGAGGGACAAACACTAAAACGAAAAAAATAAATAAACAGTATGATATTTCATTTCCTGAACAAAGGTATTATTTAACATATAGTCTTATAATAGAAATTCGCAAATTAAAGTATATGAAATACATGTGTGCATATTAAACACCTTTCCTCACGACACACAACACACATTAACTCGAAGAGAACACAGCAGGGAGAGTTTCCCCATAAAACTATCTATTTTCTCTCGTGTGTTTGTTGGTAGGCGGTGACATTTGGCCTTGACGTCATCATTCGGCCTACACGCTCCGCCCCCTGAAATTGATACCCTGTATGGGGGGGTTAGTGGTTTGACCATGTATACCTTGGCCATGTATCTATCTATAGCTCCGAAGCCTCGCTCCCTCCGGGAACTCCCCCCAAGCGGGTGGCCACGGCAGAAGAGTCTCCAGTTTTCTTCGTTCCAACACTCCCTCCTTACTTGGTCCAGCCCTCCCCTGCCCCTCATGTTACTCTCCTTTACATACTCTTCCACTCTGTTCCAACACTCCCTCCTTACTTGGTCCAGCCCTCCCCAGCCCCTCATGTTACTCTCCTTTACATACTC
>JAWZYT010000729.1:7500-15000 GCA_034508575.1 Petrolisthes manimaculis
TTACTACTACTACTACAATCAACAACAAAAATAACAACCCTACTACTACTACTACTACTACTACTACTACTATTACTACTACTATAGAGGAGGAGGAGAAGGAGGAAAAGGAAAAGGACACAGAGGAAGAGAAGAAACAGGACGAGGAGGAGGAGGAGGAAGAGAAGAGGAGTGGAGTAGGGGGAGAGCTTGATATTGTAACCCACCCCCGTCCCCCCCTTCCACACACACACACAGACATAGACATACACCTTGGCTTCTCACAACACAAGGACAAACACAAACACACACACAAACAAACAAATCAAGGATAAAGGAACACACAAGCACACATATGTATACAGGGTGTCCCTCGACTTTCCTTTCCTGCTTTGTCAAATGAAAGTAGATGTATTTCTAAGATAAAAATACTCTATAAACATACCTCTTCTGAGACCTTGTTTGGCAGTTATGTTATATACAATGTAAGGAACTGATATTATTATTATTATTATTATTGTGGTTTGTGGCTACACCCTCGCTCACTCTAAATATAAACAGTGTGACCTAGATATAGTGTGTGTGTGTGTGTGTGTGTGTGTCTAGAAGAAAAAAGTGTATAGTAGGTTGGTTAGTTAGTTGGTTGGTTGGTTGGTGGGGGAGTATGTGTTTGGTTTTAATGCCAACTAATGGGAGTGGGGTGTGGAGTGAGAGAGTGTGTGTGTGTGTGTGTGTGGAAGGGGGGGGGGGGTATTCGTACACTAGGATACCATAGTCTCAAACACAAAAAAAAACAAAAAACAAAAGGAGGGTGGGGGTGTTTTTAGATGACAGCCCACACACCTTAAAAAAAAGTGGGGGAGAGAGGGGTGTTTCAAGACGACAGCCCACACACACCTACTCAAATCATCACGAGGCTTCACACAATTATTATCTCGAACCAATTGAGGCTTCGAAAATTGGAGGTTAAAGAAAGAGTCCCTCAAACATTGCCACGAAACACACACACACACACACACACACCTATATGGATGGAAGGAGGTTGTTTCGTGGTAGCTTAGTCAGCAGGAATCAGAAGCCTCCAATTCTCACACAAGATCATAGTGTCTTTAACTAAGTGTATTAAATAATGAAGTGAATTTCTTGTATAATAAAAAAAACTGATTAGGTTATTATTTTGATGAAAAAAAAAATGTATATATATATATGTCATAGTTATAGTAGTATGTTATTTTTTTGTTAATCCTTCCTAATTCCCAACAGATTGCCGTAACAACAACAACAACAACAACATCTAGCCAGCCAAATCTTCTTCCTTTCCCGCCAAAACTCCCCTCTACGAAGCATGCCTCGCTACGCCTACCAGAAGCCCCGAGCCAGGGTGTACTCTTACAACTTTGGCTACATGAACAACTACTACAAACCCATGACTCATTATCTCGACCACAAACAGAGGGAATCCAGTGAGCAACCCGGACATCTGAGTCTGGCTGAGGTGAGGAGGGAAAAATAAATAAATACTTAGGTTTTGGCGGGAAAAAGAAATAGAATAATTATACTTGGGTTTTGGCGGGAACTCGAAATTAATAGCTGAATTTTGGCGGGAAAAAGAACGCGTGTAATTATTATATCTGTGTTTAGACTGGAACTCGAAATTAATAGCTGATTTTGGTTATAACACAAATTTATAGTTGTGTTATTTAAGGCGGGAACACAAATTTGATAGATGAATTTTGGCGGGAACACAAATTTAATACCTGAATTTTGGCGGGAACTCGATATTTATAGCTAAATTTTGGCGGGAACACGAAATTCATACCTGAAATTAGGCGGGAACGCAAATAAAATATTACCTGTGATCGTGTATGAAACTTGGAGGTAATAAACGAATCCTTCAAAAAATATATATTGCCACGAAAAAAAAAAAAAAAAAAAAAAAAAAAAAAAAAAAAAAAAAAACCACCTACTGTATAATATAATAATTTATGTAAGGAGGTTATTTCGTGGCATGGTCAGGAGGAATCAGAAGCCTCCACCAACACCAACACACACACACACACACACACACACACACACATACACACACGATCACAGGGTCCTTAATCAATTTTTTTTATAGGGGAGGATTCTCTTGTTGGTGAATTGGATTGGAAAGTCTGTGATTCCTCAAAAAAAAAAAAAAAAAAAAAAAAACGTAAAAAAAAAAAACGTAAAAATAATAAAAAAAACTTGAAATTACGGATAGGGGATAATTTTTTGTTGTTTCGTGTCATGGTTTGGAGGATTTGTTTGTAAGTCTTCCACTCTTTTTTCATCCTTTTTCTCTCTTTTTTTTTTCACTCTTTCATTCTCTCACTCTTTCTCTCTTCCTCTTGTTTTTTCTCTTTCATACTTTTATTCCTTACCCTTTTTCTCTTTTATTTATTCTCTCTTTCACTCTCTCCCTTTCTCTCTCTTACTCTCAAACTTTCTCTCTTTTTCACACTTTTATTACTTCTCTCTCTCTCTCTCTCTCACCTCATCTCTCTCTCTCATCTCTCTCTCTCATCTCTTTTCTCTCTCTCCACACACACACACACACACACACACATTCATTCCTTCTCTCGTCTCCAACACCCCCAGCGTCTGAAAACTTTCCCCATGGACGGCTCTGTGTATCGGGACCGTGCCACCAGCGCCCCACCCCAAGGCAGACACCACGACGCACCCCCCAACAACCCCGCCGAGAAGCCCCACGAGAAGATGCTGTCAATTGAGGCGCCCCCCACCACCACCCCCACCCCCACCCCGTCACTGTGTGGTGGTTCTGTTGTGGACCCAACCTCGTCCAGGAATACCCCCATGAGACTCACGCTGAAGGAAGAGGTAAACACACACACACACGACTACATACCAGCACACACACACGACCACACACACACACACATACACACGTACAGTCATGGGTGATAGTGGTGGACCAGGGTACAAGGAGTATTGGTGAGCAACTGAACACAATTCGAACAAGTTGAAATTTCCAAACCATTCTCAACGTTAAGAAAGGTTTAAAAGACTCACTTGTTGGAACTGTGTTCAGTTGGTGTCCAACACTCCTTGTACCCTGGTGCACCACTAGCACCCATCACTGTACAGTTGCCAAAAAAAGGTACTGCGACAAATCTTGATAGAACTTTAACCATAGTAATATCCACAACTATTTTTAGGGATTATAAGCATGTATAAAAGTAGGAAAAATACATATCCTTCTGTAATACATACTTATAATCCCTACAAACAACTATGGACATTAATATATTTAATGTTATATAAATAGTTGTCGCAATACCTTTTTTGGCAATATATATATATATATATATATATATATATATATATATATATATATATATATATATATATATATATATATATATATATATATATATATATATATATATATATATATAACACATACACACAGCCGCACACGCACACACATATATATATATACTCACACACACACTCATATATATAACACACACACCAGCACGAGCCAGAACAAGATGTACAGTGAAGCTATTGATACTACTACTACTACTACTACTGCTGCTGCTGCTGCTACTACTATTACTGCTACTACTACTACTACTACTACTACTACTGCTACTGCTACTACTACTACTACTACTACTATTACTACTACTACTACTGCTACTACTGCTTGTTTTTTAATTATTCGCTGGTTTCGGTTTTAATTTTTTTCGTTCACCTTGTTTTTTATTTATTTATTTATTTATTTATTTATTAATCGTCCGTTGCTATATTGTTCGATTTTGTCTTTTTTATTCGTTCGTTGTATTATTCATCGATTTTTTTTTCGTCCGCTTTTATATTTATTTCGTTCGTTGTTTTATTTATCGATTTTGCTTTATTTTCTCTTTCGTTCGTCTTTTCATTTATTCCCGATTTCAATGTTTTTCTTTTTATTTCGGCTTTTCATCTTTCCTTTTCCGTTCGTTTTACAAAATTAATTTTGTTATTTAATTATTAATAAAAAAAAATAATATATTTTTTTCAGGGATATATGTATAATAACTAACATAACATAGGATAACAGAATATGGGAATTAATTAACGTATTTATTCAGTTATTCAGTTATGATCATTATAAATAACATAACATAACACTAGGTAATAAAATATAAACATAACAGTCATAACACATCATTTTCTATCGCTATATAATTCATAACAAAACTTATATAATTACACACTAATGCAAACATTCGTAATTAATAACATCCCCTGCTGAAATAACGTAACGTAATGTGTAAGTATTATAATAAACACTAACTTATATATTATTGTTATTATCAATTAATTAAGTTGGTATATAATAATTTTTTTGGTACATATATTGGAGTGCCTTGATTCCTCCAAACTATGCCAGGAAACAACAGGACCAGAAGAGCAAAAATAGTAATGGTGTTGTGTAAACTTCTGTTGCTTGGAATAGTTTGGAGGATTCAGTTGTTGCTCCAGATTTACCACCAACACAAAAGAGACTTATGATTAATATGTCTGAGAATTCATTAAAGGAGTTAGGTTAGTTAAAAGATTGATATTATTATTATTATTATTATTATTTACAGTGATCTTAATTCCTCCAAAGTATGTCCTGATGGGAATAGTTTGGAGGATTCAGTTTGTTACACACACACACACACACACACACACACACACACACACACACACACACACACACACACACACACACACACACACACACACACACACACACACACACACACACACACCATAATTCATTTTTATTTAATAAGTTATAAACACACTCTTAATTCATTTATTTATATTTCAGCTTCCATCATCAAATCAAAATCTCCATATAATTTTCGTGGACCAAAATTTCATTCATTCATTTCGTGGGTGTTTTCTGTGGCAATATTTTCGTGTGTGTGTTTTTTTTTTCTAAAGTTCTGAAATCAAACGTGTTGGGTGTCGAAGGAAATTGGTTTGTGTTTGACCAGAGAACTGAGGAACATTTTGGTAGTGACATGATGATACACCGTTGAAAGGGAATGTGTGTGTGTGTCTGTGTGTGTGTGTGTGTGTGTGTGTGTGTGTGTGTGTGTGTGTGTGTGTGTGTGTGTGTGTGTGTGTGTGTGATAAGGGGACTTGTGTGGGTAAATAGGAGGTTCAGTGACACAGAAACAGAATTAGGTGGTGTTTTGTGGAGCTTTTTATGAAACACACACACACAGACAACTCGACCCCCTCCCTTATCACACACAACACAACACACACACAACACACACACAACACAGCACAACACACATACAACTCGACCCTCTCCCTTATACAAACACACACACAACACAACACAACACAGCACAGCATAGATACAACTCGACCCCCTCCCTTAAAACACACAACGCAACACATAATAGATACAACACACAACACAACTCGACCCCCTCCCTCACCCTCCCTTCCACTCCGCCGCCCGTTGTCCTTAACCGGTGGTGTTTTGTCTGCAGTTGCGGCGTCTCCCTCCCGTCTGGCACCGCCACCCTTGGGACTGGGATTGTGTGTGGATACCGCCCCATGAGACCACCGTCTGCCCTCACTTCGGCGTCGGCTCCTACCACCAACTCATCACCAAATTCCTCCGCCTGAAACCTTACCGATACATGGCACTCGACGACCTCATCTTAAAGGAGGTCAGAGAGGTTGAGATGACCCCTAGAGAGTTCCATGATAAGATGTTGGCTCTCAAAGAATCTGATATGATGGGAGCCAGAAAGTTTGATGATTTGTTGGCCCTCAAAGATGGTGAATTGATGAGGCATTCGACCCCCAGAGTGGTATATGAGGATGATTTGTTGGCCCTCAAAGATTCTAGTAGCCTGCATGAGAAGAAGAAGGAGTCTAGTCTGAGCATTAAACAGACTGAGAAGAGAGAGTCCAGTCTGAGCTTTAAACAGACTGACAGGAGCAGTGTTGAGCAGTCTAACATGACCCTGAAAGCAATTGAAGCCAAGTAGGAGGTTGATATCAAGTAGGAGGTTGATGTGTGCACTCACGACTCGACCACCTCCACCTCCACCTCCACCACCAACAACAATAACAACAACTATAACAGAATTAATTATTGTAAACATTTGTATTCTGTGACCGGCATCCAAGCAAGGGGATTAATAATTATGATAATAATAATAGTGATAATAATATGTTAATTTAATACCGACCGCGACCGTATATACTTCTGTAGAAGTTTTATCCTCCGAAGAAGCGAATGATTACGACAACTGAACTGTATAATAATGTACGTTGTGTGTGTGTTTGTGTGTGTGTGAGTGTGTGTGTGTGTGTGTGTGTGTGTGTGTGTGTGTGTGTGTGTGTGTGTGTGTGTGTGTGTGTGTGTGTGTGTGTGTGTGTGTGTGTGTGTGTGTTCATAACATATACACAACAACTGTATAATTATGTACCGTATATGTGTGTGTGTGTGTGTGTTTTCATAACAACATCATCACTCACTATCACCCACCACCACCACTACCACTACTACTACCACCACCACTACCACTACTATTACTAATCACAACAACACCATCACTACTACAACTAACCACAACAACAACACCAATCAAACAAACAAACAAACAAACAATACATTACACAATAGAAATAAGATTTGTTGATAATTATAATGACAACCGTGGAGAAAAAAGAAAATTGACAGACAGAAAGCCAGCCATGCAGCCCATAGATTGAGGTACCGCTAGCTCCTACTAACACGAGGGTGATTCTACTCTAACAGGTCCCATCACCACAACACCCCTCTCGTCCCCGCAAGTACGAGCCCATCTGGATGAAACACCCCTACCGTCTACCCATTGAAGATCTCCATGTCCCCCCACACGAGAGTTCCGTCTGGCCCGAGTCTATACCACACTTCAGCCTCGTGTCTTCCTATGATTGTATGGTCAAGTACCTGGGAATTAAGAAGCCAGACTTTTCACTTATGTAATGCTGCTGTAGGGATAGTGCTGGGTTTTTTTCTCTCTCCTTTCTCTCTGTCTGTTTCTCTCTCTCTGTAATGGGGTAGTGTCTCTCTGTCTCTCTCTCTCTCTCTCTCTCTCTCTCTCTCTCTGGGGAGAGAGCCTTCTACTTTGCTACCCTTATCTACGACTATCACTGAGGAGAAATTCATTCCCCACCAGTAACCTTCTAATCAGATCACCCCGTGTGAACCGTAAGTTCTGTTGTGGTCTGTGATTCTATGTAACTCTATGTAACTCTCTCTCTCTCTCTGTGCAAAGGGATAGTGCTACTCTCTCTCTCTCTCTCTCTCTCTCTCTCTCTCTCTCTCTCTCTCTCTCTCTCTCTCTCTCTCTCTCTCTCTCTCTCTCTCTCTCTCTGTGGTCATAAGTGAGAGCCTTAATTCTTTATTTGTCCATCCATCCATCCATCCATACATCTATTCTTGGCTACATACTCACTCCAAAACAAACAATAATATTT
>JAWZYT010000729.1:17500-62486 GCA_034508575.1 Petrolisthes manimaculis
TTTTGTGTGTGCAACGTCAACTTCATGAGAATTAATAAAAAGTGTTGTGATAAGCATTTTTGTTGTTTTTGTTATCTGTTCCTAAGTGGGACATTATCAGTCAGATTAATTAAGGTGAAAGATATCAATTGGAGAAAAAAAAAAAAAAAAACTTTACTGCGACTTGAATTACTCTACTTAGATGAAAATAATGTTTGTCAGCAATATTTTAAGGGGAGATTATACTTTTGGTACATTGGAGTGCCTTGATTCCCCCAAAGTATGCCAAGAAACAGGACCAGCTGGCAGATGAACAAATATAATGGTGTTCTATTGCTGGGAATTGTTTGGAGGAATCAGTTGCTCCATATTTACCAACACTATACTATCACCCTTAAAATATTGCTGACAAACATTATTTTCTCTCTCTCTGTCTGTCTCTCTCTCTCTGTAAAGGGGTAGTGTCTCTCTCTCTCTCTCTCTCTCTCTCTCTCTCTTTGGGGGTGGTAGAAGCCTAACTGTCCCCTATTCTCACACTCCCTTAATTAACCCCCTCCTCTCCAAGTCTGTCCCCCTACTCCTGCACCCCCTAACCCCCCTTCCAAGCCTACCCCCTACTCCCGCATCCCCTAACCCCCCCCCCCCAAGCCTGTCTCTATTCCAGCACCCCTTTCTTGACGAAATAAATAATAGGTATGAATGAGGCTGGAAAAGTTATTATTATTGTCCTTCATTGCATATTTAGCGCCTTATGCAAGAACATTCATGGTGTATACGATGGCGTGGTACCGATACGATGGCTTGATTGTTTGTTTATGGGACCGTCGTGTCGTACCGGTACCACGCCATCGTATGCACCGTGAATGTTCTTGAATGTGGCCTATATAATTTGTCAGCTGATAATAATTCAGTGTTGCCAGGTCTGCTTAACGAAATTTCCCCAACTTCAACATCAGAAATTCCCTGTTTATTCTTGATAATGATAGTCCTGTAATTACCATCAATTTCCTTTTTTTACCTCTATTATTTCCTGTTTACCTTGAACATTGACGGTCTGTTTGGTATTTCGTCTGGTAGAAATTTCCCTGTTTACTTCTGACCAATTATATATATTATGCCTGTTTAGTTTTGGACTCCAAAATTCCCTAACTTGACTAAATAAGGAAATTTCCCTGCACCTGGCAACGCCGACTGATATATAATCTGCCATTGGTAACACTGCTTCTCTGTTGTTGGTGCTTTCAACATACGTAACATTATATCCTCTTTACAGTGTTGCCAGGTAAAGTAAAGTCGACGAAGTTGAATAATAATATGTATAAAAGATTATTCAAGAGTTATAAATAAATGGGGGAAATTCCTACCTGGGTAAAATAATACACGATTTTTATATTGTGTTCAAGAGTAAACAAACAATCAGGGAATTAAATCGCAGAGTTTAAATCGCAGAGTTTAAATGGTAGAGTTTAAATGGCAGAGTTTAAATCGCAGAGTTTATATCGCAGAGTTTAAATCGCAGAGTTTAAATCGCAGAGTTTAAATGGCAGAGTTTAAATGGCAGAGTTTAAATCGCAAAGTTTAAATCGCAGAGTTTAAATCGCAGAGTTTAAATCGCAGAGTTTAAATCGCAGAGTTTAATTCGCAGAGTTTAAATCGCAGAGTTTAAATCGCAGAGTTTAATAAAAAAAAATGCGAAATTCTAAAAGATGAATGAAGAAAACAGCAGCTGCATATAATTACGTTCAAAAGTAAACAAATAAACAGTGAATTAACAAATAAATAAATAAAACAAGATGAGAAATTCTAAATTATAAATAAAGTAAATTTCGGTGAATCAGACCCAAGCTGGTAACACTGGAGGACTGGTATTGGGTTGAAAATATAGAAAACTTAAAGGAGGTGTTAGTGGAGTTGTGGAAAAAAAGAAAAAAAGCTCAGACATCGTGAAAAAAAGCACACAAAAAGAAGTAAGAGGGGAGCCGTTGCAAAGGCAATTCCCCCACACAGCAACTGAACTGAACTGGTAACACTGAAGGATTGAAAAAAAGAAAAGAAAAAAAAATCAAATTGGTAACACTGCATCTTCCTCTG
Source organism: Petrolisthes manimaculis (assembly GCA_034508575.1). Lineage (NCBI taxonomy): Eukaryota > Metazoa > Arthropoda > Malacostraca > Decapoda > Porcellanidae > Petrolisthes > Petrolisthes manimaculis. The sequence goes on from JAWZYT010000729.1 coordinate 19,571, forward strand.
TTTACATCTTGCCCAGGGCTTCCACTTTTTAGAGAAAATACACTAGATTGGAAAATTTCACCACTTTTAGTAACAAGTTTAGGGATATCTGGGTACCGTATTTAATGAAAAAAAATGTCTAAGTTACTCAAATGCATGACTTTTTGCTGTAAATTAGATGCAAATTAAATACCGCAACTCACATTAAATTATTTTAGTGTAAATACAGTGTCAAAAACTGTACAGTGAGGTGGGAACAAACAATGTATTTTGGAACAAACTAATTATATTTATTTCACTGATCCCAGGTCATTATAAAATAATTCTATGCTTCTTACACTTTTCATGGTAATTAGTAGTAGAAATAATAAATAAACTATGGTGATACATATGATTAATTAAGACAAAAATGTTTTATATATTTTGGGGGGAAATTTGTGACCAAATCTAGGGAAATTTGGACATCAGTCTGGGGAAATCTTGGAAATGTAAAGTGGGATCTTGCCTGTATATAAAAATTTCTGTCTTCATTGTAATACATAATAAGTTAACTGATAACCAACTACTATGGCTGCTTGTACAACTCTGGGACACCTTCGTACCTCCTTTTCCAGGGGTTCGAGACTCTTGGCCAACGGGAGAGGTGAGAAATAGGTATAAATAAATAGATAAATAGGTGATAAATGAGTTAATAAAGTCATGGAGGCCACTTTCTGTTACGACCCCAGCCCCGGGTAGACTGGGGCTCGTAATCAGAGATATCTTCGATGTTGAAGAAGGGGAGGAAGTAAACACCTTAAAGCTTTCATAGCTTTATTATATCTTTTCAGAGCTTTCTTTCAAGCTCTCTCTGAGTTCTCCTCCCTCTTCTCTCTCCTCTCCTCTCCTCTCTCTCTCTCGTAAGGTGAGGAATAAGACGTGAATAAATAGATAAATTGGTGAGGAATAGATGAATAAATAGATAAATAGGTGGGAATAAATGGATAAATAGGTGAATAAATGGATAAATAGGTGTGTATGTAATGGAGGCCATCTTCTAGTTAAGTTAGGTTTGTTTCGTAAGGCGAGGAATAAGTGAATAAATAGATAAATTGCTGATGAATAAATAGATATATAGGTAAGAAATGAGTAAATAAATGGATAAATAGGTGATAGATGAGTAAATAAGGTAATGGAGGCCATCTTCTTAAGTTAGTTTCGTAAGTTGATGAATAAGACGTGAATAAATAGATAAATTGGTGAGGAATAGATGAATAAATAGGTAAATAGGTGAGGAATAAATGAATGAATAGATACATAGGTCAGATCAAGGTAAATTAATAGATAAATATGTGTATATATACGAGTAATGGAGGCCACCTTCTAACCTAGTTTCGTAAGGTGAGAAATAAGTAAATATAGAGAGATATCGGTAAATATGCAAATAGAAAAAACCCTTAGAATGTGGCAATAAAGTGAATATTTACCAGTATTTATTGAAAGAATTACCATTTTGTAGCAGTGTTGCCAGATCAGGTTAGGTCCCAGTATTTTGCCCTGGTTATTTTCTGTACTTTACCATGGTTATTTCCCGGTAGTTTGCCCACATTATTTCCTGGTAGTTTGCCCAGGTTAGGTCCCGGTAGTCTGATGTGGTCTGGGTTAGGTTAACTTAGGTAAGGTCAGGTAATTTCAAAATGCCCTATCTTGGAAATGGGGCATTTGTGGAGGAAATGCCATAGAAGAAAATAATCTTAGAATGGTCTAAATAAGTTGGTAGTGAAGGTAGAAAAACCATAAGCAATAACGGCAACTCTTTTAATATTTACCCATTTACCAAGAACTTGCTAGGTTGAGTAAAGTACAGTATTTCAGTGGATAATAAACTATGGTTTAGTTTGACTTTATGTATGTATAGTTCTTTCCTTGTATCATCACAAAGATATTGATCAATTTTATTTGTTTTTATCAGTATTGTCATGATCTTAATAAATTACATGTTTTTTATTTTCAGTATCATCATGAAGAACTTGCTAAATGTCTTCTTTATTTGTATCATCATGAAATTCTTGCTGAATTGTGTATTTCTTTATTTCAGTATTGTCATGATAGTCTTGCTAAATTATGTTTTCATGAAAATCTTGATAGAGGTTATAATGTTTTTATCAATATCTTCATAATGATGATCTTGCTAAATTATATCCCGGTATGTTTTATCAGTATCATCATGAAGATTTTTTTTTCTTTCTCTCTTCAGTATTATCATAAAGATCTTGCTAAATTATATACTGTATATTTATTTCAGTTTTGTCATGATGATCTTGCAAAATTATATATATATGTTCTTTTCAGTATCATCATGAACATCTTGCTAAATTATATATGTTTGGGTTTTTTCAGTATCAAGTGGATCACATGTCGCTTCTGTACAACAATACTCTTCATCAATTCTGGTTGAGCTTCCCGAGACACATGAATTACTCCGCAAGACGTGTCGGGACTTTGCCGAGGCGGAACTGCAACCTGAGGCAGGCAAATATGATAAGCAGGGATTTTTCCCAAAGGAGAAGGTAAGGAGCAAGAAAAGTATAGACAAGGAAAACCAAGCAAAGTTTAATATTTGATGTAACTTAAGTGGGAAATTTTATGTTGGTAAATGTGAAGCAATTGAATCCTCCAAACTATTCCAAGCAGCAACAGAACATCATTATTTCTGTTCATCTGGTCCTGTTTCCTGGCATACTTTGGAGGAATCAAAGGCACTCCAATGTAACAAAAGTTAATTACCCCCTTAAGACTTAGTGAATAATGAAGAATCTGCTTGGTTGAGGGAAGTCAGTACTGTACAGAACACCGAAGACCTGAATGAGCAGTAAAATTAAAGTTGAAGAAAGCTGTATAGGCAAAATATAACTTGGCTATGATGTTTGTATATTATGGCTGATATTTAATTGTGTTGAACAGAGAGACAGTGAGTAAACAAGTGTTGAGACAGTAAGCTATATTTATTCTATGCCATAGAATGAATTTGAAAAACTCCCTATGTTAACAGATCAAGGCGATGGGAGACCTGGGACTGATGGGTTTGAATGTCCCTGAGGAATATGGTGGCACTGGAATGGATTACTTGGCTTATGCTGTTGCAATGGAGGAGATCAGCAGGTAGGGAAATTATTATGGTTGTCACCAGCTGTACTTTCAGTCTACCTCTACCCAGATAACCCCCCCCCTAACGGGAACCACCTTGCTGAGGTGGGGGGGGCTTGTGTGTCTCTGAGACCTGGCGAGCTAGACTAGAGGGGGCTCTGCCCCGATATCTGGGAGAGAGGGCTTCCCATGCTAGGAAGGTCGCCAGTGAGAGACCAGACTAAATAGTTCCCATCTTTCAGTTCTTCAACTGTCCCTCCTTTCATTTTATTTCCTTCCTGCTTGCTGTCACACCTCTCTATCACCTTTATCTGGCACTATAGGACCTCGATGTTGCGGTGCCTAATATCCATCAATTTAAAAAAATCTACCCAGATAAGAAGCAAACTATACAATACTTGGACAAGGTCAGATCAGCAGTGGTGGAGTTAACTAATTGAGCTGTTATGCCAATTATGTTCAGTCATGTTCTCCTGCCCAAATTAGAGTTTGGGGATAGAGCAGGTTGCTGGGTGCTCATACCTGAATCATGATCAGTTACACTCGGTGATAATCTTGCAACTTATTTTATGGTGTATAAAAAGTTTTAATGAATTTACTTAGTAAGTTTCACTTGTCATTTGTTATGGCCCCACATAATAAGATGCATTGGGCTGTTTGCAATGTACTAACACGTCAGGAAACAGGGTAACCAGGCAGTTAATACCCTAGTTTAAGCTTTGACCAATCAAATGTCTACCCTCTCTGCTAATGGGAGAGGAGGTTGGGATTGACGACACGTTTTGGCAGGAACTTGGACGCTGTATAAATCAGAGGACAGGTGCACAGAGCAGGACTCCTCAGCGTGCTTTCTTTATACACACAGCTGTGTTATGTTGTCTTCCACCAGAAACTCCTCAATGTGTCTCCTAGCTCTGTCCATTATCCTTACTTCATAAGTGTAGTCTAGATACATAGGATATAGGCTTAAGTTGGTGTTACTTGTATAATTATGTGGTCTTATTTTTTACAGTGCCCTTTTATCTCAAGTTTGTATTGTTTAAGTACTGTATTCACAAAAACCTAATTATACTTATAAATTTACTTTATTTTTCTCCTTTTTTTTTAAATCATACTTTGGTGTTTGTAGTTGGAACTATAAAGGTGTCAGTACCCTATCCTCTACTTTAATGTTGGGCCCAGTCATTAGAGATTGGATTAATAAGTATACTGTACTGGGTGTAACACATTTCGCTTAATATTGTTAAACTTGTGTAATAGTAAAGTATACTATACAGTACTGAATTCCTCCAGGTTATCACTGTCATTTTATGTTCTTAATATTCTGTGTCTAACTTTTGTAATAGTTGAGTATAGTGCACTGAAATCTTCCTGTATACCATTTTAAGTTTATGCCTGTAACCCCTTCAGAATTAGTACTAAAATATTACCTTTATTACCACCAGAGGGTGTGCCACAGCGGGGGTCATCATGAGTGCACATAACTCCCTCTACATTGCCCCAATTGCAACGTTTGCCAGCGAGAAGCAGAAGGAGGATTGGGTGACACCCTTTCTCGATGGAGACAAAATTGGGTGTTTTGGTCTTTCAGAACCAGGTAAGGCTAGTTTTTTTTTTTTTTTTTTTTGTATAATAATATGCAAAATACTTTATACTGTAGTTCAATTTCTGTGTATTTTCCAAAATCACATCCATTGTATATCCTTAGGACTACATTCATTTACTCTGCTATCTTGGTTGTGAAGAAGAGTTTATAACTTATGTAGTTATTGGTTATCTGATTACAGTATGAGCTGACCAACTCATACCTTATTGCTAACACACCTGAGTTTGAACTTGGATTTTCTTTGTTCATGCATTATTCTAAGATGCATGTGGACCTTTGTGTCAAATATTTGTTGGGATTTTGTAATATTACTGCAAAACAAACATTAAAGCAAACCAGCCACCATAAGGGAGCTGTTGCTATGGGAAAGGTTCAATTTTTCAACTGTCTCATCTTTGTTTAATTCTTGCTGTTCTATCTTTCTTATCACCTTTTTCCTCATCCTACTGAGTCTTTTATCTTCCTTAAATCAACAAAGAAACTTATGCTCTTATATAGGTTATGGCTTCTGTTTATGTCCTCATTAATCCATAATTTAGTAGTGTATATTTAAGTGGTGAGTTTGTGTGGGTGTAAATACAAGCTGTTGTGTTGCAGGTAATGGGAGTGATGCCGGGGCAGCCTCCACCACAGCCAAGGATGTGGGCAGCAAGTACCTCCTCAACGGCACAAAGGCCTGGATTACCAACGGCTATGAATCAGAAGCCAGTGTTGTGTTTGCCACCACAGATAAGTCAGCAAAACATAAGGGCATCTCAGCTTTCATTGTACCCAAGCCTACAGCAGGTTAGTCACAGAAAGTATGGGCAAGATATTTTTATTCCAGTCAGTAATTTTCCAAGGACAATACTAGAGGGTTTACCGAGGAATTGGACAAAGTTAATGAGAGAATTGTGCCAAATGTCTCAAATTTTACCATGAAGCTTCAATCTGATCCTGATATTAGATGTAGCTGCTAGATTTGTATTTTCACTTCCACCTCACCGTTAACAACAAAACATAATAGTAAATATCTCCCCCTACTTCTTGCCTGATAGATAATAATTGACTCCCTTGTGATGATATTGGAAGTTTTAAAGTATGTTGAGAATTTATTGAACCTATTGTCTTTATCAGCTATATTGGCATAACTATAATCTACTAATTTTTTACCCACTCGAGGGTATAGAACTATTCAGTTAACATAAAACAATAACAGTGATGAAGTGTCCTTTATTTTCTCTGAGCCCTTGTAGACTGTACTGTATATTGTAATAACCCTATTTCTGCAAGAAGACAAATTGGTCAAGGCCAAAGGGGTAAGGCTGTTTCTACTTTTTAATATGCTGTATGGCATAAATAACCATTTTTCTTTACAAACCTGATGATATAAAATACTTTTAAAAACTCACAAATTCTAGGGCTCCAGAACACTGTCTTGTGACTTTATTTCATTGCTGGTATTCCTACAGGACTCTCCTTGGGTAAAAAGGAAGACAAGTTGGGTATCAGAGGCTCAAGCACCTGCAACCTGATCTTTGAAGATTGTGAAATACCAAAGGAAAACATGTTGGGACAACCAGGCATGGGTTTCAAGATTGCAATGATAACACTAGGTATGTATTCTAACAGTATATTTATTTGATTTGTAGATGTTGGGAATTCTTTTAATGATGAATGAACAGGCTCATGAAATTAGTAAGGAAAGAAAAAGTTCATATTGAAAAGATTATATTTTTTAATTGGCCAGAAGTATTTGAGTTCATTGACAATTAAGCTAAACTAATATTCTGTAATATCAAAAGCTTTTCAATGAGTCTGGCACAAGGCATTTAATTTAATATCCAAGCTACACAATCACCTGCACCTTTATACAAGAGTTGACAGGTATTCTCAATCTTTCATATACAGAACTGGTTAACTTTGGATACTAACTTTGTTCAGCTTGACATGACTTAATGTATTATACCACTGTTGCAGATGGTGGAAGGATTGGAATTGCTGGACAAGCTCTTGGTATTGCTCAAGCAGCATTTGACTGTGCAATAGACTATGCTGGCAAGAGGATGGCCTTCAATGCTCCCATTATCAAAATGCAGACCATTCAGGTACACTAGTGGAATGTTGTGATTACCAAAAACATTTTAAAGTATATTTACATTATGTTTATGATGATATTTATTAAATGTACAAAGTAGAGAAGGATTTAATCTGTCTTCCAAACTTATCTACTGTATCTATTGATCTTTGCATTCTTAGAATGAATATTAATAATAAAATTCAGTTGCTGTATTATTAGGTAAGAAATGTGTAGTGTATTATTATGTATAGTTGTATTATATCAGAGTTAGCCTAACTGTCAAGTTGAAGCTTCTTTTAGTTTTAACCTCAGAATTGCAGTCTTTCATGTGCCTCATGCCTCTTTCAGAGCAAACTGGCAGATATGGCACTGAGGATTGAATCAGCACGCCTTCTCACATATAAAGCAGCCACTTTGAAGGACAATGGGAAACCATTCTCAAAGGTTTGTTTACATACTGTATAAATATTGCCAATTACATATGCAGCAAGTGCATATTTCCACCTTCTAACCAACCCTGACATGTGGCACTATCGCAACCATTGATACGAGGGGTGAAGCAGGGTAACAAACATCAACCTGTGTTGAATCAGTGAAACACTGCCTCTTCATTCATTTTCATGGTTGCCACAGTGTTGCATGTTGGGGTTGGCTGGGAGAAGGTGGATATGTACTTCTTGCCCTGACTAGTCCATAGCTGCTCCAATATGTTGTAACCAGTAGCTTATATCCTCAGCATCTCCCTTGTTGAGGCCCAAATCCCCCATTCCTCTCACAATTCCATCCCTCCATCAAAAGTTCTGCCTGCCTCTTGATCTTCTCACTTTCACGCCTTCTTCACTGGGTTGTCTTCCTCCATCCTCAAAACATGACTATACCATCTCAACCGTGTGTCTCTTGCTTCCTGGCCTGATGTCTTTGCTACTCCTCTCCTCTCTTTCAGGGTCACTACCAGCTATCGCAACATTCTCATTTATATATTCTCCAGCCATTTCTCTTTCTTCATTCTCTGCACCATACAATAACTCGGGGTGTTGTACCTGCTGTGTAGTAGATCTTGACACTACTTCACTGGCATCTTTTTATGTATTACGCTGCTTGCTTCTCTCCATCTCACCCATGCAGCCGTTATCTGACTTCTCGCATCCAATTTTATACTTCCTCATCATCACCTTCAATTCATAGCATTTTTCTGCATCTGTCCTGTCTGTGTTCCAAGAGAAAATTAAACAATCACTTTCACAATAAACTTGCTTAGGCTCATTTTTGTACAAGAACCAATATTATTTTGTTCTTATATTCACACAACTCTTGGCATTAATTTAGCAACAAATTAAAAGATATGTGATATATTGGAGGGTTGCAGAGTAATGTTGCCACACTTCTTGCATGCCATACTTAAAACTGCTTCCTATTGCTTAGAAGTAGTTACCTCTCCTTGATCCTGTCAGCTTGCAATGAAATTTGCAATTTAAGATCTATTTTCTTCACTGGAATAATTATTTTTGCTTCAAGACTGATGATCTTCTGTCTCCGCTTGGTCCTATAATATCTGATGATCTTGCCCTTGCTTTTTCTTCTTTGTTCTTGAAGACCCTGTAAGACAAGGGAGAGAGGGTTAGAGAGATTGGATCACACGGAGGAATTAAAGGTTGCCCAGTCAGGTTTGACCTGACTATCATGTACAGTATATGTCACTCATACACACTGCCTCACCAGCTCAACTACGTTGCCAAGGTTGAAGTGTATATATGGATTTGGGCTTTATAGGATTTGTGTGCGTGTACTTCCTGATGTTAGACATGCTATTAAAAATGTGGGGATTGGCTAGCCTGAGAGGTGTGATTTAATGGTGTTACAATAAAAATATCTTCCATATGATCGAATGAGAAAATGAAGAGACAGTATGTGTGACAATGGGATGTGTTTGGCTGTTACTTCATGATTCTTCAACCCTAAATGAAGACTTTTAGCAAAATAAGTGAAACTTGCAATTGCTGATGGCATACTTATTTCATTCCTCCACTCCTAATAGGAATGGCTAAGCAAGATAACGTCTAGTTTGTTTGAAGCCTTGGAAACTAATGATATTTCTTATTACCAGATGGCAGCCATGGCCAAGCTAGCAGCCTCTGAAACAGCAACATACTGTGCACATCAGTCCATCCAGATCCTTGGAGGAATGGGATATGTGAGTGACATGCCTGCTGAGCGCCACTACCGTGATGCACGCATTACAGAAATCTACGAGGGAACATCTGAAATTCAGCGTTTGGTGATTGCTGGCAGCCTTATCAAAGAATATCAAGCTTAATAAACAATACATTGCCAAGCCTACTCTAGTCCCATTGCTATAAAGACTTATTTTGAGAATACTGTAAATTTGGTTGGTAAAATGTTTTGAGAATTGGTAGAATTTTTTATAGTCTAACTGCTAATTTTCAAGCTAACTTCATTTTATCATGGTGCTGGAAATGTTTGGCAGTCTATGCAACGTATCAATGCAAATTTTAAATGTACATATGTATAATATAATGGTCAGGAAATTTAGATTATTAACATGTATTTGATAAAGAGAATATATCTTCATAGAAAATTTTTAAAGACAATTTTGAATTTTCCTTTTATATAAAATTCCAGGTTCATTGAGTGGGTTATGTTGAAACATAATGACTGGGTACCTTGTGGTGCCACATAAAAGTTACATTTTAAAAGTTTCACAACGGCATATTTCATACATATATATTTTACACAACATAATATGCAGCTTATTTATCAGTTGTATGCAAGTCACCCCTGATATGAGTAATTATGATGAAAATGCATAACAAAATGTGCCTAATATCCTCGTAAAATACTGAAACACATGAAGCATAAAGTAAAAGTAAGTAGCATTATTAAATACAGTGTAGAACAATACTGTATATTGGTTTGACCTCTAACTTGAATGACTACTGTAGGTAATTATGTGACAAGAGGAAGGAAAAGAATACTGTTGCCTAAGTGGTGGTGATGGAAGGGAAAATTTAGGTGAGAAAACCCTGAAGAGAAGCTGGGTAACCCAAAATTAGCTAAGGCATCAACTCATTCATCACTAATAACAAAAGAGCCAACTGGTAAGCCTTAACAAAATAAGACACAAGGTCCATTCACACACACCCATGGCCCCTCCATAAAATCCCATACCATTCTTGTCCTATACTATTCCAAACAGCTTGTTTGAAACTGCTGTCCATATATTTTGGTTGGGATAAATCATAAAAAACATTGATTTTTAACCAATTCAATAATGAGCTCGTCATTCATATTTGTTCACAGCTTAATACACTCGTCCGACCTTCTGACGTCCGTGAAAACCTAAAAAATATCAGTGGCGATAATACAGTATTCAATTAGTGGGCACTGACACGGAGACTCAAAACACGGTACTGTGCTGGATGTGTGTGAATACCTCAGCCAGTTTCAAAGTAATTATATTTTTGTTCACGGACACCGACGCACTGAGTGGACGCGGCACCGACACGTCACGGATACGTGTGAATGGACCTTCAAACACTTTGCCCAAGTTCAACACAATCATACAAACTGCAGGCACCTGACACCCAGAAGCAACAGAAAATCAAAACCCTGACTTCATTCGTGAAATCCAAGGCCTCATCGTGAAATGTGACACACTTGCATACACTTCACCAACTCCTTTCCCACAACAACATCGCACTCCAGATCCAAGTACTAAACACACAATAAAAAAATAATAGATCCCTGGCACTACAAAAAATAAATAACTAAACTGGGAAAGATTTGTCAACCCTCAAGACAGAATAAACATGAGCAAACTTGACAAAACCGTAAAAAGCTTCACACTCTCTAACAGCAACACCACAAACTAAACCAGAAAGCCAACTGGGAAGCACTACCAAAACAGAACAATACTATGAGACACTGAACAGTACACCCATCACAAATATTAACACTGCTGTACAAAAATTCAATATAATTACAGTATACAAAATGCAGACATAAGACACATCCCTAGAGGCAACAGAAGAAAACACAACCCCAACTTTTCATCAGATATTCAAGGCCTCATCAGACAACAAGACACATTTAAACACACATTCCCAACTCCTCTAACACAACACATTGTACACCAAATACAAGCACTAAATACACAAATAAACAACAAAATCAAAGAACAGAAAACACTAATTTGGCAAACACAATCACACAATCACAAAACAAACACAAGCACATTCTACTATTAAGCACATTATGGAAGACTGCAATGCACAAAACCACACTGAGGGCACTGTGGGAAAGCCCGGTTCAGGTCACGACCTTCCTCAGGAGCTCGGGGCTGCTCGGCCAGACAACTAGAGGAACTTCAACAACAATAAAACGCTAAACAGCAACACTACACAACCACATGCAGCCATTATAACAACAGACACTCCCCGTACGGAAAGTATTGCCTGTGGTAATGTGGGCAGTACTTCAAAGGTTTTGGTATCCCTTCAGCCCTAGCTAATCCTTTTCAGTTCTTCAACTATCCTTCAGTACCTTTTCTTTCCTTCGTACTTGCTGTCCCACCTCTCTATCACCCCTTCCCACTGGTGAGGGCTGTTTCTATCCAGAAATGAGGAATTTAGCATCCTCTACCACACCCTGGCCTATTCTGTCTGTCTCTCTTACTATTTCTCATTCCTTCTGGGTAGCTGACGAGATCGCCTGATTGGGTGGCACAACAAGTAAGACTACAGACAGGGGGGAATGTTGGCCAATGTGAACCAGCAGTCCCCTTGGACTTCAAAGAAACAGATCTCACTATCACCCTGACTCCCATTTGGGGGTCCGAGCATCTGCGCGGCTTCGGTCAACCAGACTCAGGACTGCTCGGCCAGACAGTCCGGGGAACTGCAACAACAACAACAACAACAACAGACACTATATCCGGTATTTATTGAAAGAATTACCGTTTTGTAGCAGTGTTGCCAGATCCAGCTAGATCCCAGTATTTTGGGTATTATTACAGAATAACTGGGTTTTTGGCTAGGCTTGAGCAGTGTTACCACATTTGGCTAGGTCCTGGAAATTTGCCTCAGTCACTTTATGATAGTTTACACTGGTTATAGTCTGCTGTGGTCTAGGTCAGGTTTGGTCAGACTGGTTTCCAAATTATATTTGTAAAATGGGGCATATCTTGAAAACGGGGCATCTCTGAGAGAATCGCCATAGATGAAAAGTGTCTTAGAATGGTCCAAAATAGTGGATTATGATACTAAAATATACAATATAGTGAACCCAGTTCTTCTGTAAATTTACCGTATTTTGCTCCGATCATTTTCTGTGCTTTTCCAAGGTTATTTCCCGGAGGTTTGCCCAGGTTAACTTAGGTCCCGGTAGTCTGATGCGGTCTAGGCTAGGTTTGGTACCGTAAGGTCAGTCTAATTTCAAAATGCAGTGAAAATACCAAAGAAGAAAATATGGTATAATCCTGCAGACCAGGGGTGAATGTATTAACACATATTTCACTTATAATGTAATACTTTTATGGTTAACTTGTATTTTCAATATGTGTTGTACAGTACGTATGAGAATATTAATTAATTTGAACTTATCAGGCTTAATTACTGTATGCACAGGTGTCAAACTTTGGCAGGAAATAAAATAGATGACAGAACGAAGAAAGGGTTAATTAACTGGAAATAAAATAGATGGCAGAAAGAAGAAAGTTAATCATTATACTAATTGAACTTACCAGGCTGTTAATAAACTTTGACAGGAAATAATAATAAAATAGGTGAAGGAAGGAAGGAAAAAAATTGAGGTAAAATTGATGATTACTTAATAAATAAATTATTATGAATTTACTTAAACTTACCGGGTTTAGTAATGGAGTCGCCCATTTTCCTCTTTTTCACTATTTTCTCCATTACAAAGGTATTATTCTCCATTGTAGTTGTTCCTCAGGGTTACTAGGCCTTCACGGGAGTAGTTCTGATATACCCAAGATCAACCCAAGTCCTTAATAATACAGTAATAATAAAAATAACGTGTCCTACAGCTGGTGATTGTTTTGATACGGACGGCGGCCATCTTGGATTTGTTGACATTCGTGTTGTCACTTTTTCAATGTCATAATTATTAATTTCCTAATGTTATCTAGTGTTTAGCTGAATATATTTTTTTTTCGTGTACAAAAACTCTTCATTGATAGTGGTAATCATTGTTAGTAAGCTTTGTAACTGCTGTATTTTTTTATTTTAGATATGAATTTTGTAATATATTTTGCTGTAAAATTTAAATGTCCTCAAATGACCCTTGTTAATTAATTAAAAATAAATACTAAATATAAAAATACAGTAAATAACCATATAATCTTTTACTGTCCAACTGAGAGGGGTTATCTAAGTGTTCTTTTTTTCATAATCAATATTTATTTTAATGCATATATACAGTATCCAGAATTCACTGTCAATTCAATTATATATATACAGTATATATATATGTATGTATAAAAAAAGGCATTCTGAGATCATCTAAAAAACTTTGTATAAAATAAGCGTTGAAAATTAGAAAATGATATAATTATATACAGTATATTATATTATAGCCTATGAACATGAGAGAAAATAAACAAAAAATTAAAGGAAAAAATACATAGGCCTCGGATTTTTTTATGAATATCATCTCTGCATATAAATAGTGTTACAGCATCACTAGCTAGGTTCATAATTATATATATATACTTTTGTAGGTGGAAATGTGGAGAACTTAATTATCCTCCCGACTGACTGTACCATCAACCATAATAATGAAAAAATAAATTATGTGGATCCGTCAAATAAAGTCATGATATATTACCAATCCCGTCATTATAATCACACATCTCATTTAGTTAAGGGAGAAATTTTGTGTTGGTAAATCTGGAATGACTGAATCCTCCAAACTATATATTCCAAGTAACAAAACACCACCATTATTTTTGTTCATCTGGTCCTGTTGTTTCCTGGCATACTGTATATATGTACTTTGGAGGAATCAAGGCACTCCAATGTAACCAAAGTGAATTACCACCTTAAATTAATGAACATTTTATTGCTCACAGCCCCATAAAATTATATTGTACTGTAGCTGCCATGCTTGATATTATACAGTATTTTATGTATTATTTTATGTATTTTTTTATTCCTTTCGTATACGCCATACACCTTGAATGTTCTTGTATCTCAATCTTGTATCTCAATCATGTATGTGTACAGTTCACAGCAAAATATACTGTATAATTATATATTTAAGGATCCTGTGATGGTGTATGAGACCTGCATGGGGAGGCTTCTGATTCCTCCTGACTATGCCACGAAACAAGATCATTCCATATTAGGTGTGTGTGTGTGTGTTTCGTGGCAATGTTTAAAGGACTCGCTAAACCTTCAATCAATCTTTTTTACTACAACACTTGGGTTCTTAAGGTCCAATTGGGCGGTGTATTTGCAATTGGTGTTGCTGCTGTATACTTCCTCTGCAATGACTATAACTACACAGTATACATGCTAAAAACTTCACATGAGCTCCCATCATTATCATCTCAAAATATACCTTGTCTCGGACATGACAGCTATATAGTAGGAAGGAGAATTTCTTTGGTGCGGCTGAAGTTATGCAAATTTCAATAATAGTCTATACTGTATAGAAAGCTGCATGCCGGAAAAATATATAAAGAAGGACAGTATTCAGTATATGAGATGAACAATGGGTATTTACAGTGATTATGTACAACTGTTTGAGGCCCAATATTTGTTTTAGGCCACTACTGTACTCTATATACATAAAATATTTCAAGATTTGTTGTTGTAACTGGAGTGTGTGGAAGGACTTTTCTACTTAGGGTGAAGCACTGGAAAGCAAACTTAAGCCGTATAAAAACACACACAAACATCCACACACACACACACACACACATACTTGAAAAATAAATGATGACCTGTTGTAAGATTTTGTAAACACCAAACAGTTTTCTTGTTGATGAAAAGTACAGTATTTTGTATCAACTTTTATATAAACTTTACCCATCAGCAATTGTATAAGTCTCAGATAATATACCTAGACTAATGTCAGATGATTTAAAACAATACAAGAAAACCCTTGTTGTATTGTACTGTACTGTAGATGTATTGTCAGATTACTGTATACTTATTCCACCTTGAGAGTAAAATACAAGAATAATTTAACCACAGCCAAGGATATAATGATAACTTGTATTTGTACAATACAATAATTCCATTTTCAGTAGGTGTTTGTAGAGCCAATATATTGCATCAGTTATTCTCATCAATTTGTGCTGGATTTTTCTTGCATAAAACCCTAAAATCCATATCCATCCCAGAGTACTTATACACACCAACCACTGAATTCATCACACACACTCATACATTCACATTCACATACACATTTGTAGAGATGGGAAAGAATGTGAAAAGAGATGTTCTAAATAAAACACTTTATTATTCCCATCGTTATTAGCATTAATATAGAATCTAATATGAGAACCTACGATCCCATGGCTAAATCGGTGCTTGGGTTGTCTCCATATAAAACTTAGACCGGTCCTAGCCACCACTCTCCCAGTTCTACTTATGTATATGTACAGTATATTCTTACAAAAAAATATTAATAGGCACTGGTGTGGAAAATGATGAGGAAGGATGGTGGTGTGAGTGTGTGTGCATTATGTGTGTGTGATGAGGGTGGTGTTGTAAGTGTGTGTGTGCGTGTGTCAGGGAGAGACTGGGAGAGTCCTGGCTCAGAGACATGCTGGAGGGGGAGATATATTTCTTAAGATTAATTTTTTTTTACAAAGAACACTTGTTTTTTTCTCATTTACAAAGACAAAAGGGAAATATATACAGGTTTCTTTTCCTTCATGTTTGAAACAGTCACACTGTTCAATGCCGTGAGAAAGAGAATATTAAACTTAAGTTGTACAGTGTATTTAATCATTAAAAAAAAAGGAAAACTGGCATTGAACATTTTAGTAGACTATTACAGATAATAAACATTTACAGCCAAAGAGTTGAAAATAAAAGATGAGGTCAAGCAGAAGGTCCAGTGACGGTCTCTCTCAGTAACATTAACTTTGCTTTATTCACAACACGGGTGAGACCAAACCCAAACTGATAAAAAAGTCAGGTCAGGAGTTGGGTCAGTGGTCATGCTGCTTGACCTTTGTGTATGATGGACATGAAGAAGCTGGGGAGAGGAAGGGAAGGAGCACAGTGTGACTTAGATACATCACCAACACCTCTCTTGTGCTTCAAAATTATGGAGTTCCAAAAATAAATCTCTCTTAGGTTTCAACAGCTGTACATCATAATCCAGATAGATCTAAGTCAATCTGTGTTGGACTTTTTATCTAATAATTTTTTATATAATATTATAGACTATATTTATATATAGTGTAAATTTAAATGTAATAGATATCAATTGGTACAAAAATAGTTTGTTTTTTGTTAAAGGCTATTAAATCACCTTACAATTTTCACTGGTATAGGTTTTGGACAAGCATGCCATGTTGAAAAATGGTAATTATCAAATGATAACAATATTTAAAATAAAATAAAAACAAACAAGAGATGTGCACAATATAAGTAGGCAAGAGACAGGAAATATTACAAACATGTTAAAGAAGTAGCAGGTTATCATAGCTGCAGCCTCCATTGTCAATTATCCTCAAGAAAAAATATCAAAGAAAAAATACTGTGAGTCAGAAAATCTAGCGAGTAAAAAATAATAATACGTTCTCTGCAATGAGTAGCAATAGACCAGAGCTTATAGGAAGAAGATTATGTGAAGGGAAGGAAAATAATAAATCTTACATATCTACAGAAGAAACGAGAGGAGAGGAGAAGAGAGGAGAGGGGGGGGGGGGGAACTGTACATTGGGGACGAGAAGTAAATTATATCTAAGTTAGAAAAAAACATAATAAATGAAACAGACAGACAGACAGATAGACAGACAGACAGCAGAGAGGCAACAAAGAGATAGACAAGAAACAGGAATACTTTTTTTATGCAGCCATAAAAAAATTACAAATAATAATAATAATAATAATAATAATAAACCTAGCAATGCGGAATGTGCAGCAGCAACAGGGGTGATTCTAATGGTGGATGATGTCAGTGGCTACGACCCCAGACCCACCAGGGGCAGGGGGAGGATGGATGGGGGGTATGGGCGCGGGGGTGGGGGTCATAACCAAGGTGAAAGAATGCCCATGAATCCCTCAAGTTGGAATGTTCCAAATCTTAGTTAAAAAAAAATTACACACGACTTAAGAACTAAATTAGCTTCATTAAAATCTAAAGAAGATAAAAAGACAGAACATAGGAGTAATTGCTTCTCATTGCTTTATGTGAATGTTTGCACATATGAGTTACGAATGTGAAATTTTGAGGCACAAATTTAAAATACAATAAAACCAAAGATGATTTCCTGACATCCTGTTACATCCACTTCCCTTGTGAAGGTTAGACTCCATCAGCAGGCATCTGGCACCAGTACAGTATATTAAAATAACAATAATAAAAACCAATGGGTTAAAAGTATTCAATTGACTATTTATATAATTTAAAAACAAGTCCAAGTATAATAAGAGAGTGAGGTGGTAGTAGTGCCTGCTGGGAGGCTGGTGAGTGTCACAGTGGGAGAAGTGTAGTGTTTTGTACATGCCGGTTAACCTAGTTGAGGCACTAGAACTTTATGCTTCTGCTTGATAATTAACAAGTCTAGGAGTTACTTCATTATCGTCTAAGAGACAGATGTGGGCGGCAGGAGGTGTCTCCAACCCGCACAGAACACATATGTTGGACAAGTGGCAGCAATATCTGGTCAGAGATGATTGCTCAAGCTAGAATACATTACTCTGCTACTGTATAATCTCTTGTAGAAAACAACAGTATCAAAAACTAACTCACAACACCTACACTCTATGTGTTATGCATCAATGTATCAACTTTTTATTATTTATGTATCTGGGCAAAGAGCTGATTGGACAAGTACCCAGGCTTTGTAATTATTATATTCAGAAATAAATAGATATTTAAGTGGTGAAAACATATTCACAAGTGAGAGCTTTGTACCAAAGTGAGTGAGTGAGAGACCCGCCACCTTAAGAAGGAGAGAAATGAGGTACACTGCACCATGGAGACTTGGGACTTGTATGATGGTCCAGGACTCTCCAGGTTAGGACGGGACATGTCATCCAGGAGAGTGTGGTCCCTGATACTCCTTGGTGCTTCTGGTAACATTTTGGGCCGCTAGGGGGATACATATGCCGAGGAGACATATGTATGTGGAGATGCGTACGCCGGCGAGACATATGTACGCAGAGTGGGGCTATGTAACGCTATGGGGCTATGTATGCGAGGGGGGTCTATGTACGCGTGGTGAGGGACTATGTATGTATGCGAGGGGGCTATGTACGCACTCTGACCACATCTAACTTAAGGTTCCTCATGCCGCACTGATGCACATGGCTTGTCCAGGGAGGCTTAGCACCGTGTTGACCATCTGGCAAACCCCCCCTATAGGGTATGACTAGCACAGCACTACACTAGATGGATGCTTTGTGACCGTCAAGTGATGTTTGTGGTGGTGGTGGTGGTGGTGGTAGTGGTGATAAGAGTAGCAGCAGTAGTAGTATTGGTGGTGGTGGGTCAGAACAAGTCACTAAATAAATGACACTCAAATATATCACCAAGTTTTGTTAACTGACTCTCAAAATATAACAAGTCACTGTCAGTAAGCACAACAGCCAACATGGCCTCTGTTTGTTTGTTTGTTTGCTTAATTGTTTTGTTTTTTAACAGTATATATTTTCAAGTTTTCAGAAGTATATAGCCTCCTGGAAGTAATATTTTTCCTGAAACACTAGAGCTGGAGGGCAACGGCTGGTGTGTAGGGCTGGGCAGTGTCATGGGGGGACAACCTGTCTTGGCGGGCTGACCCATAGAAGTAGTTGTGGTGTTGGTAGCCAGAGGGGGCGTGGCAGTGTGGTGCTGGAGGAGAGCATAGTAGTTTGTACCTCACACTCTCCATCACCACAGGGTTTTTTCCACTCTGAAATATGGAAGAAAACAAGGTTAGTATTCATATAGTACCAGTTGTATTAAACCTGAATATAATACAGCAAGTTCCACACAAAGTGAGGGAACTTCTAAGGTTTTTGTTTATCTTTCCATAAGTCTATCAGCAAATCATCCCACTCACTAAAATCAATTCCTTTTGAACATAACTTTGAGAAACGTGACTCTGAGGGAAAGTAAGGCATCGAAAGTGATGTATATATTCTACTATAGAATGAAAAGTCAACTGAAAATTGATACTGACCTCCTTACAGACGTTTGGCTCGCTGGACGGCTGATACAACTCCTGGCCACCTCTCTAACCCCCACGCGTCTTTTATTTTCTCTTGGTGTGCAGCATTTCCATGAGCAAAGTCTGGGTGGGTGCCGCCCCATTGATGTGCTTGTAGTATAGGTATTTCTCTCCGTTGTCAGCGATGTAGTGAAGCTCAGGTATCAAGTCCATCATTTTCTGGTACTTCTCCTGTGGGTTAACAAGACAAAAGAGACGACTATGAGTGGCCTGAGGTTCTATCTTTTTTGTGTTGACAGGAAAAACAAAACAAAGTCATTTATCAACATCCCTAATTCACCTCCTGGTACTGACGACAAGGAACTGATACATACACAAAAAAAGTGGCATAGCTTACAATAACAGGGGCAAATTGCTGAACTATGACTGTCAAAGGGATTTAATTGTACTACTGAAACTACTAGTCACATACTGGAATAAAATGAATTACAAAAGAGATAATAAAGATGCCGTTTATGTGACAATTGGTTGGATCAGTCCTTGGTTGGCAGTACAAGAAGGCTGCCCAAACACAGTAGCACACAAGGTACGGGAAGCAAGGATACTTCACCACAGCTGTCTGTCCATTCGGCCCATTTTCCTCGGCTGGTCGTGTAAATTTCAGTCTTTGAGAATATGTACGTCGGAGTGGGGATATGTGAACAGACAGTGATCCCGTACAAGCAACAGAAATTTACACCACTGCCCAGATAAAAACTGCTCAACTGGTATATGTGTATTTAACCCAGGCAGAGTTCAGGGGATAATACTGTATAATAATATTGTCAGCAGGAAATTGGAGGTTACTGTTTCTCCTTCAAACTACTGTACAAAGAAATATATAAAATCATGTAAAATGTAAATTAATCTATTGCCTTCCCCAAACTGTACCACAAAACCGATCAAGTAAGACATCATAAACTGGTTAATTTCTAATAAAATGTTAATGGGTCTGTTTCGTTACATAGCTTGGAGAAACCAGTAGCCTCCAAGTTACTAACAACATTTTATCTCCCTTCAAGGCTAAGGTTAGTCAGTCCTGGCTAAAGTGCATTCAGGAAAAGATTTGGCATGAAAGAGTGAGAGTCAAGTCTATGAAAAGATGTTAATATGAAGATGGAAAAGAGAAAGAAAGAGAAGGAAGGATCCTCATTCCATATATCAATGACATCAGTAAAAGGAGACCAGACAGATAACAAATAAAGCATAAAGCAAGACTGACACAGAGAAGCTGCTGAAAGATGAGCTATATATTTTTTTAGGATGCCCAACAATAATGATATTCAAGTTTTAAACAGAGTGAATTGGAAACAAGAATACAGTACAAGCAAGGAAGCCATCTTAGTACAGTATTTAGGACGGTGGTAGGCAAGAACATTCATGGTATTGACTATGTTGTGTTTCAGTGCCACACCAATGTCAATACTGTAATACAATTTTTCTTGCCTATGGCCTAAATTTATTTCTGAGGCCAATGTTGTAAACCGGGTATTTTGTGAGAACCATTTGGGAAACTAAGAAATGGTGATGACTGTTTGTATGCATGAATAACATTGTCATACACTCTCATTTCTTCAATAAGTTCATACAAATATCACCAATTTACAGTATTATTAGCCAGGGAAAAAATACTAACTTGGCAAGAGAAAGCAAAAGTCAGAAGATACACTACAGTACTTAAAGTCCATCAACTTCGTGGAGACAAAGGGGTGCATGTGAGACAAGTCAAGGGCCAAGTTTTGTGACGATGACGGGTATGACAGATCCATTGATATGACATGATGGAGTCAAACTAATCATCGCCACTGAATTAGTCCTTGACTTTTCCTGCATACAAACCAAACAAACAAGCCTCACACCTACCTGGACATTATACAGTACAATACAATACAAAATAACATCCTAATGACAGGTAACTGCAGCCATATGGCACTAAATAACAATGAGAGAATAAATAATGACTGTATAATGAAACCTATATGGAGAGACAGACAGACTCTCTGCTAGATCTACTTCTGAGCACAACACAACCAGCCAAGTTTATATAACTACAGTACCAAGAAGTTTTATGTTTTGATGACAGATATAACATAAGCTAACAATGACCATCAGCCAACATGAGGAAATAATTAAAGCAAGTACAGCACAGTATACACATGACAGAATTATACTGAACCAATATTATCAGTTAGATGAAACTAATTATTTTCTGTAAGTACTATACACTTTTCTTCTAATTTCCAAAGTAATTTAAACCTCAGGCACTATTTAACTACTTACATGACAGTGGTATTCCTGTGACACAAAAATTATCAATGTCTGGCACTTAGAAGCCTGAGTAAAATCTTCAAGCTTGACCTAGTCAGTTTAAAGACTGAAGACTTCATAAAACTGTACTTATGTCTTATAATGTCCTCAAAAAAAGTAATAAAAAAAATGGGTTGGTCAGTATGCTATATAAAGATAGGCGTGTTCAGTACTGCAATAGAAATTTAATGGTATAACTGTACATGTACCACAAACCTGAAACAGTTACTGTACTTATTTCCAGAGTGTGGATTACAAAGGGAGTTCAGCAAACTACTGTAATATTATTGGGCTGTTAAGTGTGTAATGGTCAAAACAATTTATTGTGAAAGTAGTTTTCACTGAGTTACAAGTACTGTAGAAGAGTATTGTACTGTACTGTACTATTGGGTGGGTGCAAGGGTAGCAAGATAACAGTCTAAACAACCAATAAACTCTACATTACATATAAGACATTGTACTGTAATCACAACATAACTACTGCACGTTACTCTCTGAGGCAACATTTTCACGTGCCACCAATCCTACACAAGACCTCAACACTAAATTATTTCCCTAAGTTCCAACAGAAGACTGACAGGGAAGGCAAGTTTTTTTTTTTTTTTTTTCTATTCATATCGAGCAGCAACATAAGTCACCCATATGCCCTGATGTGTGTGTACGAATCAGCCACACACACACACACACACATATCCGTACTACCCCACCTCAGCATGCCTGGAAAGCCAAGAGTGAGTGAAGGGAACCGCTGCCTGAAACAGAAGACTGGGCAAGAAGGAGGCCGTATCAGTTGGTGGTCAACATGTAGTCTACAAGAAGGCTAGAAAATATTCTGTACAGAATGTTTATTACTAATGCCAATTTGAATTCCACTAAATCTTATGGAGAGTGATTATGAGTAAAAAATTATGTTTAGTATGATTACTTCTCACAGCAATTTGATATTATTATATATATTTATATATTATACATTTTATGATGGATTTCAATGTTTATGCTTAAAATGTGATTACTAAAACAACAATAAAGGTAACTTGATTAAACTGATTAAAGTAAAAATCTTTTCACAGAAGATAGTACCAATATAGTCATAGTTAATTGAAACTAATTGAAGACAAAAACACTGAACACTGACAATAAGTAACTTTAATGACAGGAGTCCACATAAAGGTTTTCATTAAGAATGAACCCTACAATACTTTAACATGAAGAGTGAATTAGTTAGTACTAAGCAGTGATACTGTATAATATTATAGCTAGTCATCTCAAAGAAAATGGGATATACAGTACTCTATCAATTCTTCTGATAAAAATATAATTTACTTTCCAATTATTCAATGAAGTAATAAAACATTGCTATTATTAAAGCAATGAGAATCAATGTCTTTGTATTTATAATTTCTCTCTATGAGTTACAATATTGCCCTTTTCTTTAGGATGGTAAGCTGGGGGTCTTACATAGCCAGAACCAACATTGTGCTTGGGCAATTTTGTTTACAATAATTAATTCACACATAAAACAAGTGACTGTACCATCACTATTCAAATATATCATTAGATTATCCATATCCAGAATAAAGTACTTGACTGAAAAACTTTGTTCATTCGTGTCCATATTTACCTTGACGTATTTTCAAAAATTGCTTAAATTGTTGAAGAATGGTAACTGCTTAATAAACAATGGTCTCTATTCAATCTTGTACCACATGATGCACAGCTGGAGAAAGTTTAAAATCTTACAAAACTCTATCAATTAATTTATGAATACATTAATGATGGGTGGTTGTATAAAATAAATGTTCTCCAACTTTACTGTTCTGTACATACAGTACTTAGAAATAATAATGTCACCAATATAATATCTGAGCAGCAGTTTTCAAAGAAGATATATTCAAATTATACATTATTAGCAAATTCCACAGGAGAAGTTTAACAGTTTCCAGCAGTTTGCAGATTTATAAATACTGTACTGCATTGCCTTACGGGGCATAAAAAGACGGCATAACATACTCTCTCCATAAATAGACAAAGGCATATTAAAAAAAATAATAAACAAGCAACAGTGTAACTGAGAATTATTACTTGAAGTCAAGACATCAAGAAATAAGCGGAGCCATTACTGTGTGTGTGTGTGTGTGTGTGTGTGTGTGTGTGTGTGTGTGTGATAGAAATTGAGATTCAGTGTGTAAGAAAGTGAGGTAACATACCGTGTCATCAGGATGGACGTTAGCAATGTACTCGAGCAGCGCCTGCCTCACTTGTTCCTGCGCCGTCCGTACAGAACACCGGTCACTCAATTGTCGTACTTCTGTAACACAAAGACAAAACAATCAGTACAGTTATCTCCTTCTCCCTCTCTCTTTCCAACAGTAGCACATACATAAACAGTACTACAGTATATTCATCACATTTCAAGCTTGAATGACAAAGCAAATAAAATCTGTACAGTATTGAAATTGCTTCATAATAGAAATGATGAATTGATAATGCTTTTACCAAGAAAATTTAAGTAGTACACGTATGTAAAATTTTCAGTATGTAAATGACTATAGCAAAGGATAACATATTTTCCCAGACACTCCACACCATTACACACCATAAAAATGACTGTACTGTACCTGGGTTAAGAAGGATGACGAATTTAATGCAGATATATTCCGGGACATCAAAATTGAGGTCGACCAGCTTGGTGAGAATGTTGTGGAAGCGGTCGGCAAACTGTGTGGTGCCGAGCAGTGCCAGGGAGAGCAGGTCAAACTTCTGACCATTGGGAAGCGTCGTCTCGTCCTGCAGAGAAACAAAGAATTCATCATGAGTCGAGCCAAATTTTCCAGATTTTAGAATAATACTATGACGGCATATTATTAAATTTTCCATATTTTGGAATAATACTATGAAAGCATATTATTAATGACCCTAAGTGCAAGCAAGTTTATCAAGTAAAAAGATAAAATCAAAACAAACTATGTGACCCAAGAGACATTGAGTGAGACAGTACCTGGAGTCTGTTGTGTATGCGTTGATGGAGGTGGTCAAGTATAAGGAGGTCAGACCAGGAGTATTGCAGAAGCTTCATCTGATCATCAACCTGGGGAGGAACGAAAAAACAAAGGGAGTTAGTATACCATCACTCAAGACAACATACAAACTTTTATATCACATTAAAAATCATGAGTACTGTAAATACTAAACACCGTAGCTACCTCCTACTAACAAAATCTCTCTGTGTATGGATACAATGACTATGTAAGTATGTGGGTAGTATGAGTGAATAAATACTTGTCTCCATCACTTCATTGTACACTTACTCACTCACTGAAGATCAATATATGTTTTCGCAGGCTTCTATCGTTCATTACTTTACAGACTAAAGTGATTTACCGAGCCTGTGTTAAGTTAAAAGGGTACCGATAGTGCTACATTTATTTAATTTTATATAGACGGCCTACTACTGTACTCTTACTGGGTTACATGATAATCTACCTTAGTTTTTATCCCATCCCTTATTTGACACAACAACAACATCATGATGACCTAGTTTTCAAGACAGGACAACACAAAGAAGAAAGGCCTCTATGTTATCAAATATGACACTGATTGCTGGCAAGGTTACATACAAAGAGATTAACCCCCCACCCCAGATATTCTGATTAAAAACAATGTATTGACCTAGTTACATACAACATCAAAGCTTTTCGTTTGATGCCGTATGTGGAAACTGTTGGAAGTGTTGATTAATCCCTTTGTCTAAATATATTCATCCCCTATTTCCTACCACCTCACTTTATGATTATCATAGGTTGATAGATATTATTTTTTTCATTGTTATTCTTCATTGTTTCTCTCCCCAAGGGATGATGTAAGCAAAACACACACACACAATCATCATTCACTAGCTATACATCTACACACTCATTATTCAGTAGCCACACACCACCATACCTTCATACCAGAGTACAGTACTGCGACACACACAGATGCTTGTTCTGTCATTATCAGTCTCTACACAGCTCTTGTCTACTCTTTTCGCATTTATTGTCCTTCCATCTGTCCTTCTAACCATCCATTCATCCATGAATCTATTTATCTATCTTGTTAACTATCCATGTAATTCATCAAATAATCCATTACCACATCCATCCATCCATCCGTGAATCAATTTATTTATCTTGTTAACCATTGATCTATCTATCTATTTATCCATTTATTTATCTATCTATTCCACCCACCCCATCTACTCTACCCTCCCCTCCCTCTCCTCTCCTCTCCCTCAACCCTTCCCTCCCTCTGCCACTTACAAATCACATAAGCAAATGAGTGGAGGATGAATGTAGGTCAGTATGTTAGCAGGTGTGTGTGTGTGTGTGTGTGTGCCAGAGTTATGATAGTGTTGGTAGAGTATTAAATAGTTATGATGATGAATGAATGATGCATGGTGAAGTGGTGATGAGTATGATGTAGTGATAAAAGTGATGTGTATAAAGTAGTGTGTATAGTGCAGTGGTGTGTGTATGATGTGTGTATAATAGAGTGTATGGTATAGTGTGTATAGTGTAGTGTGTATAGTGTGTGTGTATGTGTGTATAGTGTGGTGAGATAGAAGGGGAAAGTTATACCACCTTCATCATTATAACACCACACTGACGACCTTGCTCCACCTCTCCTCTACTCTCCCCCCTCCTCCCCCCCCCTTCATTACTCACCCCCCCCCCCCCCCTCTCTCTCTCTCTCTGCTTCTCTCCACTCCACCCCCCCTCCCCTTTCTGCTTCTCTCCCCTCCATTCCCCCTCTCCCCTCTCTGCTTCTTAAACCCCTCCCCTCTTATTCTCCACCCCTCCTACTTTAAATTTCTCTCTCTCTCTCTCTCTCTCTCTCTCTCTCTCTCTCTCTCTCTCTCTCTCTCTCTTCCTTGTTTATCTCACCTCACCTTCTCGACCCAAATCCTCCTTCCTCATTGTCTCTTCTCTTCCCTCCCTCTCTCTCTCTCTCTATCTCTCTCTTCACCTATTGTACGTTTTATTATCCTCCTTCATCTTCCATCTCCCATCCACCACCACTACCACTACCACCATTCCTTCCTCATTCAACATCCCCCCCCTTCCTTCTTTCAACCAAACATTCATTTCCTTGTTTTGTTAATATCAACCCAATCCCATTTGCTTGAATATATGGTCATGCAGCTGAGGTTTTGTGGCCGAGAGAGAGAGAGAGAGAGAGAGAGAGAGAGAGAGAGAGAGAGAGAGAGAGAGAGAGAGAGAGAGAGAGAGGGGAGGTAGCAAAATCCCTTCATCCATCCTTGAAATTTAGCCTTGACGAGCTGACGGAAACCTGCGTGCGTGTGCGTGTTTGTGTCTGTGTGTGCATGTGTGTGTGTGTGGGCTTGTGCACGTGTTACTATGTGTGTTTGTGTGTTATCTGAAGAATGTGTATGAGTGATTAATGACTGGTTATGTGCAACTAACTAAAAGTGTACATGTGTGTGTGTGTGTGTGTGTGTAAACGTTATATATAATTATTAATGTGGTGGTGTGAATCATATCTAAGGTTTATAAGGAGTTTATAGTAATAATAATAATACATCTATAAGACTACCGTATATAATAATAATGTAAGAGTAACTATTTTTGTTGTGGTTGTGGTTGTTGTACAGTGCAGGAAGCAACAAGCGACACACACACACAGACAAGTATTCAATAATATCCACCTTCACCCAAACAGTCAGTAAAAATGATATGTTTGATCCCGGAATGACTTGGGTTGAATATTAATGTCTGACTGGGTAGAATATACTAGGCTGGTTAGAACATTGGGAGGTAACATAATAATAAGTCCTTCAAATATTGCCACGAAACATTTTATCAACTACTGTATAAGGAATTAAGGAGGTTGTTTCGTGGCATGGTTAGGTGGAATCAGAAGCCTACATTATTTTTATACACGATCACAGGGTCCTTAATTAAAAGGGATAGTAGAGTGTTGGTAAATATGAAGTTATTGTTTCTTCCAAATTATTCCATCTCATCCTCTCATCTTTCACTTATTCTTTTCTCCCATCTAATTTCTTTCCCCTATTCTCTCCTCTCATTCCCTCATCCTTCCCCTATTCTCTCCTCTTATTCCTTCATCCTTCCTCTCATCACTTTTCACCTTTTCTCTTCCATCTTTCTTCAAGTCCTCACCTCATCTATCAACTCCTAACCACACACCATCTCTCTCTCTTCTCTTTATAATTTTCTTTAATCTTGGTGCCAACTTTGTCACACTTACTCCACTCCTCACCCAAATAAACCTATCATTAAGTGACATTAAAACTCCTTACTTCACTCCACTCACATCTTAACGTCAACCCTTCAGCCACTCCCACTATCTGTGTGTGTGTGTGTGTGTGTGTAAACCCCAGACAGAAAAGCACGACAAGAAAACACACACACATACACACACACAAATCCATTAGCAACACACACACACACACAACTCCATAACCATCACTCCACACTCATCCCTACAACACACACACACCTGGTACATACATTTAATACACACAACAACATACATACATACATATACTGTATATACAAACACCAGTCTAGGTTTGAATTTTCCGTGTTCTAGTTTTTGTTGTCATATTCTGTTTTCTTTTGGATAACCCAACGCGGAAGACTGACTACCCTACCTAATTGTGTGTGTGCTTGTATATGTGTGTGAGAGAGAGTATAACTGTGTGTGTGTATATGTGTAACTGTGAGTGTCCTTGTGTGTGTGTGTGTAACTGTGTGAGTGTATAACTGTGAGTGTGAATGTGTTTTTTTTGTGTGTATAACTGTGTGTGTGTGTGTGTTGGTGTGTATAACTGTGTGTGTGTGTTGGTGTGTATAACTGTGTATGTGTGTGTGTGTGTAAGAAAACAAGGAACAAACGACTGATGAGAGAAGGAAACATAATAATAAATGAATGAAAGGAAACAAGCAAGGGAGAGAAGAAGGATGCATGGAAATAATGATGAATAGGATGAGAAATATAGATAGATGAGGAAGACAGAGAACAGATAGAGAAAAGGATGAGGGAGAGGAGAGAGATAAGGAGAAGGAAGAGAGAAAAAAGGAGGAAAAATGAGATAGAGAGAGGGAGAAGAATGAAGAAAAAGGAGGAAAAGTAAGATAGAAATGGAGAAGGAAGATGGAGAGGGAGAAAAGAAGGAAAAAGATGGGGAGAGAAAATAGAAGGAAGATGGGGAGAAAAGAAGGAAAAAGATGGGGAAAAGGAGAAAAGAAGAAGGAAGATGGGGAGAGAAGAAAAAATAGGAGGATAAGGAAGAGACACAAATAATTAAGTGAAGTGGTATAGTAAGAAGAAGTAGGCAGTGTAAGATCATCAAAAGAATGCGGAACAGAAGTGATAAGTTGTATGTGTATGTGTGTGTGTGTGTGTGTGAGCACTTGGCTTAGTAATGAAGATCTCAAGGTAGACTCTGTGTGTGTGTGTGTGTGTGTGTGTGTGTGTGTGTGTGTGTGAGAGAGAGAGAGAGAGACAGAGAGAGAGTGATTCTAAGAGATTGGTTTGGTTGATTGGCTTGATTGATTGATTGATTGACTGACTGACTGACTGACTGACTACTTGTTTGGCAAATTTTTAACTTCCTGACTGATTGATTGAGTTGCCTATCTTGCATAATTATATATAACCTTGTAAAATTAGTACTGTACTGTATATCCAATTGGGACTTTCACTTGCACGAGAATGAAGAGTACAGAGGAAAGAACCCAAAGTGGCCTTGCTATGGAGAAGAGAAAAGAGAAAACTAGTGACTAGGAGTGAATGAATGAATGAACAAATAAATGAATGAACAAATGAATGAATGAATGAATAAATAAATGAATGAATAAATAAATTAATGAATGAACAAATTAATGAATGACATATCCTCCAATAAACAGAATCAAATCCTAAAAAGGGAATGAAATCCTACCAACATGAGACCAATAAATCACTCAATAAATAAATAAACAAAACTATAACCAGGAACAACAACAACAACAAAATAATAGAGATGTGTGGGCAGGTAACCTTGGAAGTAAAAAGTGTAATTAAAGAGTTGTGACGCCTACCTAACCTAACCTTGTCAGTAAATAGAAAAAAAAATACAGTACAGTACTTGAGTTAAATTGTAAATATATGTAACGTATATATATATATATATATATATATATGGTAGGTTATATAAATATGTGTGTTGTGTGTGTGTGTGTGTGTATTATATATATATATATATATGTGTGTGTGTGTGTGTGTGTGTGTGTGTGTGTGTATCACCACCAGACTGGAGCCAGAGTAAGGATACCAAACACTGACTGAGCCTCAACAGTTACATTAATAATTATCTACTTGTCCAGTATCTAACCAAAACACATTAATGAGTCTTTAAACTTGGAGGCTGGGCCGCCTTTCATAGGGACGTGTGTGTGTGTATAGAGATTGTGTGTTTGTGTAAAGATGGTGATGCTTGAGTGTGTTGTGTATTTGTGAGGTTGTGGAATTGTGAGGTTATGGTGTGTGGTGTGTGTTTACAACTTACTGTAGACATGGTTTGACATAAATAAAAACTAATTATATATACACGAGTTATGGTACAGTTTTGTGACTCGTGTAGTGACTATTTGTGGTAATGAGAGAGAGAGAGAGAGAGAGAGAGAGAGAGAGAGAGAGAGAGAGAGAGAGAGAGAGAATGAATGAATGAATGGGACTGTAAATGATTGATAACTTTACCAATTGTCTCAAGTGGGTTAAATAATAAAAAAAATTGATGTCAACTGCAGTGTGGTGGTGTGTGTGTTTGAGAAAGACGACAGACAGACGGTAGTGGAGTAGTGTCAAATTAATGAGAGGGTCGTGGTGGGTGGGTGACTGTGGTATGAGTTAGAGTATGTGGTGGTGGTGTGGTGAAGGATGTGATGTGTGGTAGAGTATGTGTGGTGGTAGATAGAGTGTGTGGTAGAGTGTGTGTTGGTATGTGGATGTGTGTGGTAGATGGAGTATACTATGTGTGGTAGAATAATAAACAAACAGACATAAAATACAAACCACGAGTATTGCAACAACAACAAACAACAACGACAGCAGCAGCAACAACACAACACCAAGGCAGAGAGTGAAAAGAGAGAGTTGTTGAGGAGGAGGAGGAGGAGGAGTGAAAGAGAGAGTCGTGGTGGTAGTGGGGGGTGGTGGGGGACTGGGGATGGGGGGAGAGAGGGGGGAGGAAGCCTTGACACACTAACCCGCTAGCGAATGAGGTCTCTGTTGCCTCACTCTCACTCTCTCCCTACCTCCCCTCCCCCCCTCACCCCCCCTTTTATCTTCCCACAATACAATCTACAAAAAAGGTAAAAATGCCTCAGACGTGATTATCGAGCATTCTCTCTCTCTCTCTCTCTCTCTCTCTCTCTCTCTCTCTCTCTCTCTCTCTCTCTCTCCAATCTTTATCAATAACCCTTGTCCTGTAATTATCTGTGTATTTTTGTCTTACTATACCTTCTCACGTATGTACAGTACCACATTTCTACACACTTCTACTCACTATTATTCACTTCTAATAACTTCTACTCATTTCTACTCACTCCTACTCACTTCTATTCACTTCTATCATTACAAGTTAAATTTGATAAAACTCAGGGTCAACTAATACAGAATACAAACCTAAATACAGAATACATGATAACATAAAAAAAAGATTATATTCACCAAAGGACACACACACACACACACATTCCTTCCCCATTCTATATAATTTTTTCAGACAATGTCTTTTTTCCATGACAAATAAAATCGTCTAGGACAAGTTTAGTGTGAGTTTAAACTAGCCTCTTCAATGATTGTTGATTCACATATTTTATCTAACTCATTATTTGTTTTCTCAAGAGTCAAACGTGTAATCTAATCATCATAATAATTTCGGGAAACTTTGGATCCAAGTAGCCTATAATAGCCTAGTCGTGTATGAGTAAATATCCGTCCTCTCCTTACTTAGGCAATCATTATTCCCTGATTAATGTGACGAATTAAGTTTTACCCACATATCTTTTTTTTGTGTGTGTGTTTGTGAGTGAGAGAGATAGAGAGAGAAAAAGAGAGAGAGAGATATAATGATTCATCTAATTCATTTGTGTGTGTGCATGAGTGTGTGTGTGTAACTATTTCCCTACCAAGAACCGAGTGAGTGACGTATACAAAAAACAAAACAAAAAAATAAACAGATAAACTAAACGAACGACCTTGTTAAAGTGTTGTGACCTACATATTGTTTCCCTCCTGTATAATAATAATAATAGGATGACCAGAGTCCAGTAGTAGTGTATTGAAGGCAGGAAGGGGAGGGAGGGGAGGTGGTTGTTTGAAGGTCACAGGAAAGATGGATGGATGGATGGAAGTGTGTGTGTGTGATGAAGGGGGGAGATGGAAGGAAGTGTGTGTGTGTGTGTGTGTGTGTGATGAAGGTGGGAGGGAGATGGAAGGAAGCAGGAGGGGAGGGGTGGGGTTTGTGTGTGTGGGGAGGGGATATGTTGGGGAAAGATGGAAGGAAGTGTGTGTGTGATGGGAGTAGGATATGAAGAGGAGGGGGAGATGGAAGGAAGCAGCAGCAGCAGCAAGGGTGTGTATGATTGTGTGTGTGTGTGTGTGTGTATGTCTGGGAGGGGAGGAGGGGATTAAAGGTGGGGTGGGGTGGGGTGGGATGGGGTAGGGAGGAGGGAGAGCCAACCACCACTACCACTACCACCACCAGAGGGACCCCAAAGTCATAAAGTAGTGGCAGAGTAGGTCAACTGACGTCACTTACTCAATACGTCACATGTTTCTCCCTCACGTCAACTTGGGAGGCATTTTACACTATATATATATATTTGTTTGTTTTTGTTTATATACGTGATGATATTTTGAATTCTCTGGTGGTGTTTTTGTCATTTATTATTCACGTGGAGAAAATGATATAATACAGAATGTAATGTGTAGTAATGTAATAATAATGATAATATACAAGGGGAAATTGTAAATACAGAATGTAATGTGTAGTAATGTAATAGTAATAATAAACGAGGGAAAATTATTTATACAGAACGTAGTAATGTATTTATAATGTGTAGTAGTGGTTATTATTATTGTACACCAAGTTATCATCACTTTTAATTAATATTCTAGTGTTCCAAGAATATTTACACACACAGGAAAATACCAAACAAAAAGATGACTAACACTAAAAATAAACTGACAGTCTCGTACCATACATACACACATACCTCTCATTCCGAACATACACACATACATACTGATCTCATTCCTAAACTAGTCAACTTAACCAAATGGGAATAATTCACTTTTGGTACAATTTAGACTCATTTACCTCCAATTTTCAGACAACATCACACACACACACACAGGGACCCTTAACTAACTATAAATAAATCCCTCTTCTGATAATCAAAGAAAAACCCACAGAATGTTTTCTATGTTGATGCAGTGTGTGTATAATATTACTAAAAAATAAACAGAAAGTAAAGGTATGGAAAGTGTGTAAAATATTAATGAAATAAACAGAAAGTAAAGTTAATGCAGTGTGTAAAATACTAATAAAGAAACAGAAAGTAAAGTTATGGAAAGTGTGTAATATATCAATATGGAAAGTGTGTAAAATATTAAATAAAGAAAGATAAGAGAAAGTAAAAGCTATCTATCTATGGAAAGTGTAAGTGCCAGCCACCAGGGGTAAACCTTAAGTCATGCACTTGGCACTAGTGACCTAAATCCCAGCCTCTCGGAATCCGGTCATCATGGCCTGCCTTGCCTGCCTGCCTGCCTGCCTGCCTCCCTGACCACCTCCCACCCTCCCTGCCTGCCTGCCTGCCTGCCTCCCTCCCTTCCTGACCTCCTCCCTCCATCCCACCCTCCCTACCTACTTCCCTCCCTGACCACCTCTATCCCTCCCTCCCTCCCTGTCACTCGGGCCCCACCAACACTAGTCATAGTGGCCTGCATCTTCAGTCAGTCGGTTGCCAAAATAGATGGTTGAGAGAGAGAGAGAGTGTGTGTTGTGTTGGTTGGTCATTCATTGGTTCTTTTTAATATTTATCATCATCATCACTGATATAAATTACTACTGTCTTCCCTCGTGTAGTTAGTTGTGTGTGTGAAGGAGTAGCACATAATTATTATTTATTTCCCCCCCCCTAGATAATATGGAAGCGTTGTTTTTTTTTTTTTTTTTTGTTGTTTGTTGTTGTGGTGTCTGATAATAAGTGGGATTGTCTGTCGGCCTCCACAACACTTCACTCTTATTACTCTATGAATTTGGAGGCAACCTACCCCAACACACACACACACACACACACCCTTCTCCTACCCCCAACAACCTAAACACCACCTACCCCCAACACTCCCTCTCTTACCCCCAACACTCCCTCCCCTTTTACCCCCCTTCTCCTACCTCCCTCCTACCCCCCCACCCTGCCCTTCCTCAGCCTTGGCATCCTAACCCTTCACCGAGTTTCTCACAACCTTATTAATTAAATGTTTACAACCATTACAACCACAACACCAGTAAATAAATATACATAATTATGTTTATTATGATGTATTGTATGTGTTTGTGGACCTACTATATTAATGAAAGGAATAATAAAGTGTTGGGTTTGGGTTCAATTATTATGTTGTGTTGCAAATGATAGGATATAAATTTGAAAGCTAATGTTGGTATTAATGATGGATGACATTAAGAACCATAAGGCAATCTAATGTCATTATTAATATATATGATGTCGTGTGTGTGTGTGTGTGTGTGTGTGTGTGTGTGTGTGTGTGTGTGTGTGTGTGTGTGTGTGTGTGTGTGTGTGGACTATACTGAGACTGAGACTAACCTTGAGGTCCTTGAAGAAGTAGGAATTACGTGCCCAGTCCACCTGAGCGAAGAGGTTCTGGTCGAGGACTTTACACATGAGTTCAAAGAGGTCCACTTCGACTTGATTATAACTCTGGTTCTGAAGGAGTGAGAAGAGTGAACTCTGCCATTCCTGATCATCTACGGTATCCACCAGTTCTCTGATGATGGTGGGAATCCTTGGTCCTGCACCCGTCGTCGCACTCCTCCCCCCTCCACCTCCCCCACCACCTACACCTCCCGTTGAGGGCGCACCCGTCGTGACTCCTGCGGCTGCGGCTGCGGCTGCTGCAACGGACTGAGTGTTGGTAACCCACAGACTGGGGTCACCAGGTGATACAAGGAGAGGTGGATCACTATGAGCAGTAGTGGCCATTCCTACCAAGCCACCACCACCACTAGACCCCGCTACTAAACCCCCAGTTACTAGTGCACCCATTGGGGACGGTGAAGAGTCTGGTGACGATGTAGACGAGGATAGGAAGGGACTCTGTATTTCCTCCTTGATGTGGACGTGTGATGAGGCGCCTGAGGAGTAGTATGGGGCGGAGTAAGTGATAGCTACAGCTGACGAGGAGGGATGTCGACCACCTGACAGTATTCCTTGGTGACTGAGTTGACGTTGTCGTAACATTTGTAGTTTCCTGGCTCGGTCACGCTTGTACATGGGACCAAACTTGTTACGTCCTCCTCTCATCCGGTCCGCCCTCACCGCTGTAAAGAAAAACACAAGTGTTAATATTAATGTTATTTCATGATATTCCTAATCTATCTACTGTCATGCTGTCAATACTGCCTCGCAAGTAAGAGTTCAGTTTGATACAAAACTATCACTTATGTTAAATGTGAATGAATTTACATATCTATAATAGCGACATTTTATGTAATTGTGGACACATTTTATTTCGTACAATTATTAAGATTAAAGTTGACACATTTACCATTTCATTGTGTTTCTGCCTCCAGACACACTACCAATCTTAACTCTCAAAGGATCAGTCTCCAATACATTTATTCCTGTGAGTGTATTTCTCTCTTCTACTACTTCAGTCTACCAGGCCTCACTCATTCTCCTTCCCCTCACAAGACCACCGTCCCCTGGACCCCCTCCCAATACTCCTCCACTCTCACTACCTGCCCGGCCCTCCCACCATCTCTTGGTGGTAACTTGTTTTGCTGCCAACAGATGGCGCGCGACTTCACTCTCACTGGCACTGCTAACACATACACACATACACACACACACACGTGGACGATCTTATATTTGGTAGGGAAATCAGAACAAGTACATTATAATGAGAAAGTTTATGACAAGAGCAATGAAATATGTAAACAGTTATGAAGAAAACAGTAATGATGATGAATGTAATGGTTTGTGTGTAAGTACGTACATACGATACACCTTTAGTGACGGCCACGTGGCGGCGCTGTGGCTGCCTCACACACACACACACACACATGGAGGGAGGCAACACAGGGAGAGTCACGGTACGGGGACAACACACACACACACATACAGAAGGGAGGAAATAGTGGATGAAGACTCAGTGTGGATTAAGATAAGAGAGAGAGAGAGAGAGAGAGAGAGAGAGAGAGAGAGAGAGAGAGAGAGAGAGAGAGAGTGTGTGTACAGTCGCTTATTAAATTACTGCTTAACCCATAACCATAACCCAAGTGACACAGTAAAGGGCAACACAATTATTACAACTTTATAACCACGACTGTACACACACACACACAATAAAGTAATGAGAAACATACAGTATATAAGTGTTGTATATCTTTTGTCATACATTCTCTTACGAAACCTAATTATTATTATATCATTTGTAGTATTTGGTTTTGGTGATAAAAATAATATATGTCCATCCGTTCTCGATTTCACACACACACACACACACACATACACACACACACACACACACACACACACACACACACACACACACACACACACACACATTGCTTATTAGCCACGGAGTCTGGAGATAGATATATAGATGAATATAAATAGATGAAATAAATAGATGAATGTAAGATGAGGGAAGGTTGAAATGAGATGAGATGAGATGAGAAAGGTTGAAGTGAAGTGAGATGAGATGAGGAAGGTTGAAGTGATGTACGTAGGTGTCACAGAGATGTAAGATGAGATGAAGAGGATGTGAAATAATTGAAGGCTTATAGTTAGGGTGAAAATGAATGTGAAAATTAATGTTTATATAGTAAATCAAATTCTCACATAAGTATGATAACACTTCGAATACTATACACCCTTTTATCGTGGTCAGACAAGTGTGATTTCTCCCAGTAAGTATGAAGGGAGGGAAGTGTGAGAGGAATAGATAATGAAACAGGTGTGTGAGTGTGAGTGAGTGAGTGAGTGAGTGAAGCAAGTGAGTGTGTGAGTGAGTGAGAAGCTAGGGGAAGTAAGGGGCGAGGTGTGTGTGTGAGAGAGAGAGAGAGGCAGGTGTGTGTGAGAGAGAGAGAGAGGCAGGAGTGTGTGAGAGAGAGAGAGGTGTGTGTGTGTGTGTATGTGTGTGTGTGAGAGAGTGAGGGACAGAGGATCCACCAACCCACCAACCAACCAACAGGATGCCAGGTATTTCCGTACACACACACACACACACACACACACATAAACCAGACATAATTCGATGGATGAGGACTAGTGCCAGGTAACATACATACATACACACACACACACACAATGACCACCCTCAACATACACACACACATAACCACCCTCAACATATATACACACACACACACACACACACACACACACACACACACACACACACACACATGACCACCCTCAATATTACAAGCCACGTGGCCAGAGATTATACATACATACATACATACATACAGATAAACACACACACAGACAGACAGACAGACAGAACAAGCAGGCCACCCCCCACCCCATCCCCCCAACTTTCACCCGCGTGACGTAACCGTGTAACGTAACAACGCAAGATATTTATTCCGTCACTCGGCACGTCACAAAACCCTCCCCCCTCCCCCCCCACCCCACCTCCATCTTCCCCCCTCCCCCCAACACACACACCCTCATCTTTCCATCCCTCACACCCCCCCACCTCCTTCTTTCCATCCCCCCCACCACCTCCCCCTCCTTTCCGTCCCCCTCCCCCAAGCCTGTCCCCCTATTCCCGCACCCCCTTAATTAATTGGAGGACTCAAGGCACTCCAATGTAACCAAAGTGAATTAATTACCACCTAAATTAAACGCACCAAGTGTGAATTGTTTACTACATTACTAATATTACTAACACTACTTGGAGTATATTGATTCCTCCAAAGTATGCCAGGAAACAAGATATGATGAATACAAATAATGGTGATATTATGGCCTGTTGCTTGGAAATATATATTTTTATTATATTTAATTTTCGTTTTTTTGTTTTTTTTTATTCCTTCCTTATATGCCTCCTCTTTCTCTCGCTCTCTTTCCTATTTCTTTCCTCTCCCTCCTGTCATCCCTTTTCTTTCCTCTTCCTCCTGTCACCCCTTCTTTCCTCTTCCTCTCACCCTTCTCCCCTCTCTTCTTTCCTCTTCCTCTCACCCCTCTCCCTTCTCTTCTTTCCTCTTCCTCTCACCCCTCTCCCCTCTTCTTTCCTCTTCCTCTCACCCCTCTCCCTTCTCTTCTTTCCTCTCTCCCTCTTCTCTGTAGTGTGCATCAGTAACAGTAATGATGGGAAAGAGCATAAGACAGGAAATGCCTCCCTGGTACCACACACTCACCCCATCCCCCTTCCCCCCCTTCAGTAAACCCCCCATCTGTCCCCCATCCCCTTCCCTATCTCCCTACCTCCTCCTTCAACAATCCCTCACTCTATACCTCCCATTTCAATCCCCAATTTTAACTTTTTTCTTTACTCCTTCCATCCCTACTTCAATCCTTCTACTCCTTTTACCTCTCCTTTAATAATCCTTCTATTCACACTTCAATCCCTCACTCTACCTCCTACTTCAATCCCTCCTCCCTCCCTCCCCTCTACCACAACTACCAATCCCCCATCCCTCCCTCCCCTTCCTTCCCTCTCTCTCCTGTTCCATATGCACCATTTCGTATAATTATTGCTATTCCTTAACCACCAAGAGAGAGAGAGAGAGAGAGAGAGAGAGAGAGAGAGAGAGAGAGAGAGAGAGAGAGAGAGAGAGAGAGAGAGAGACTCCACCATTAATACAAGAAAGAAAGAATGAGAGAGAGAGAGAGAGGATGATCATTATTCTCCTTGCCTTTCAACCCTCCTTTATTATCCTCCCTATTATTATTGTTTCTCTCTATTTCCCTATTCTATTCATCATTCAGAGAGAGAGAGAGAGGGAATGAGAAAGAGAGAGAGTCTTTCCTCCCTACTCACTCCCCTCTCTCTCCTTCTCCCCATTTCGCCACCGTCTCGCCTCCCCCTCCCCACTACGTTACAACACACACACACACACACACCACGCCCTATCCACACACCATCCCTCCCTCCCTCCCCCTGTCTATCTATCTGACACACACATACACACACACACTACCCCTATCTCTCTCTCTGTCTGTCTCTCTCAGTTGGGGTGAAGGGGTTGGGGGAGGTTATATAGTAGGGGGGGGGACAACGGACAACCCCAGGAGACAGAGGGGGGAGGGGGTAAGGAGGGGGGAGGGGATAAGGAGGGAGGAGAGGGGGGGAGACAGGCCAAGTTTTTGTCCTTACACCTCCATGCACTTGCTTCCTCATCCACTCCCTCCTATTCTCCCTTCTCTTCCTCATCCACTCCCTCCTATTCTACCTTCTCTTCCTCATCCACTCCCTCCTATTCTACCTTCTCTTCCTCATCCACTCCCTCCTATTCTACCTTCTCTCTCCTTTAATCCTCATGGCACTCCTCTTCCTCTTCCTCCTCCTCCTCCTCCTCCTCCTCCTCCTCCTCTTCCTCCTCCTCCTCCTCCTCCTCTTCTTTAAGCTTAACGTACCACACATAGAGAGGAAACCAAACAGTGTTCTTCTCTCTACATATAATTTCAAAGGCTTCAACATGCAGTACCATTTAACTAACTTCACTGATAGTTTGAAACCCTTTAGTAGTAGCAGTAGTAGTAGTAGTAGAAGTAGTAAAAGTAGTAGTAGTAATAGTAGTAGTAGTAGTAGTAAAATGTCACTTTATTCGTGTAGCTTTCGTAAAATGGGAGACAGAAAATGTAGAAAATAATAAATAATCCTTTGTATATTAATTCATTTACAATATGTTCCCTAACTTTAGTAACCTTTTCTCACGTTCCTCTCCACTTCTCATGTCCCTTTCTCTCACCTCCTCCCTCCTCCTCCTCTTATTCCTGTCCCCTCATTTCCCTTGCTCCTTAATTCCTCTTCCTATCTCCTTCTATTCCTCCTCTTCCTCACTCCTCCTCCTCCTCCTCACTTTGTAATGTCTCAGAAAGTGACCTCTCCATTCTCTCCTTCATCTTCCCCTCCTCTCCTCTTCTTCATCTTCCCATCCTCTCCTCTTCTTCATTCTCTTCTCATCTTCTCTTCTCTCCTCCACCTCCATCATCTCTTTTTCTTTCCCTCTCTTCGTTTTTATTCATTTTCTTTTATCTTCCTCTTCTGTATTATATTTTTCTTGTCCTCTCTCTCTTCCTCCTATACTTTTCCTAATCATCTTCATTTTTGCCCTCTCTCTTCCCCTTCTCCTTCTTCTGCTTCTCCTCCTCCTCCTCCTCCATCTCCTCCTGTGACTAACCCAGTTGGCGAATAGCTCAGAGGTCAGCTGAAAGGTCAGGTCACAGCAGGTGCAGAAGGAGGGAAAATGGAAGGAAGGTAAGAAGGTTGGTTGGATGGTTGGATGGTAGGTTGGTAGAAGTTTGGTTGGTTGGTAGGTAGGAGGTAAGATTGTTGATTGGTAGGTAGGTAGGTTGGTTGGTTATAGGATATGAGAGAGAGAGAGAGAGAGAGAGAGAGAGAGAGAGATTGGACTCATACCAGATTCAGAGTGTATCAGTGTGTCAGTGATGCCGACACACACACACACACACACACACACACACAGCTAGAGTCCCCCAGCACCACTCATAGTGTGTGTGTGGGGGGGGTGAGGTGGGGGGGTGAGTGGGTGGGTGAGTGAGGGAAAGGGTTGAAGTATAAAAGACAACTCAACTTCAGCAATAAATTATAGCTTCCGTTTATAGGAGGGGAGGAAGGAAGGAAGGAAGGAAGGAAGGAAGGGATAATGGAGGAAGAGGGAAGGAGAGGAAGGAAGGAGATGAGGGAAGGAAGGTGAAGGCGAAGTGTGGAGAGAGGAGAGAAGTGAGAAGGAAGATGAAGAGAGGAGAGGGAAGAAGGAGAGGAGAGAAGGGATAAGGGAGGAAGAAGTCTGTAGGTGGAAGAGGGAAGGATGAAAGGAGAGAAGGAGAGAAGAAGTGAGGAGAGGAGAGAAAGGAAGATGAGAGGAGAGAAGGAGAGGAGGGAAGGAAGCGAAGTGGGGAGGAGAGAAGGAGAGAAGGAGTAGAGAGGAGGAAAGGAAAAGTAAGTAAGCCACAAACAGAATAGTAATAACAAAAAATAAATAAATATATAAACACAACAAAAACAAGAATAATGGTGAGATATGATATAGTAAAAGTGAATAGTAGGTTTTAGGGGAAAGAAAAGATGAATAGGAATTTTAGAAAAGAAAGAGGAAGATAAATAATAAAATAAAAAAAATGGAAGGGTGGTTGAGTGAGGAAATGGGAGGGAGGGAATAGAAGGAGGATAGGATAATGGAAGGGGAAGGGGGGAAGGGGAAGAAAGGGGTGGGGGGTTGTGGTGGGGAAGGGAACGTTAATGGGAGGTAGAGGGTGTGGTCAACCTACCTACCTACACACACACACATACATGCATTCATAATACTACACACACACACACATAAACATATTCAAAAATACATCCAGAATTATTTTTTGTGTGTACCTGTGTGTATAATATATCATGTACGACTGTAGTGTGTGTGTGTGTGTGTGTGTGTGTGTGTGTGTGTGTGTGTGTGTGTGTGTGTGTGTGTGTAGTGACGTAACAAAGGGTCTGGTCTGAGCCTCACCAATCACAGGTACCAGACAGCCTTAGTTACGATGGGGTCACTTGATAATAAAACAGATTCATTTTTTGTTTCTGCACCTCTCCCCCTTCTTTTTTACTCCCTATTCTTCTTCTCTCTTTTATTCTCTATCCTTCTCCCTTCTTCTCCTTTCATTTACTCCCTATCCTTCTCCCTTCTACTCCTTCCCTTCCTTACACAGGGGATGAAGGAAGGAGTGAGAGGGAGTAAGGAGTAAGAGGGAGTAAGAAGGAGTAGAAGTACCAGTTGACCTCCAATGTGACGGAAGTTGAAGCTACGATAGTCACGAGGCACACACACACACACAACACACACACACACACATGCACACATGCACACACGCACACATACATACATACATACATACATACACACACACACACACACACACACACACACACACACACATCTCACAGGACTAAAGAATAACAAAAATAATGGTGGTGAAGTAGTAAAAAGATTATGGAAGGGAAGGGAAAGGAAGGAATAGGGAGAGTAAGGAAGGAATAGGGAGAGTAAGGAAGGGAGAAATAGTGAGAGTAAATAAGTAAGGAGTACAAGGAAGTAGGAAGGAGTGAAGAAGGAAGTAAAAGATAACACACACAAACACACACACAATCAGAGAGAAAGAGAGAGAGAGAGAGAGAGAGAGAGAGAGAGAGAGAGAGAGAGAGAGAGAGAGAGAGAGAGAGAGAGAGAGAGAGAGAGAGAGAGAGAGCGAGAGAGAGAGAGAGAGAGAGAGAGAGAGAGAGAGAGAGAGAGAGAGAGAGAGAGAGAGAGAGAGAGAGAATGTAGAAAGTATAAAAAAAAGTGTGTCTGTTTGTGTGTGTGAATGGGGGGGGGGGGGCACAAATATAAGGAAGGAGAAGTCAAATATAAGGAAGGAGAAGTTTAGTGTTAAAAGATGGGAAGGGGGAAGGTGGTGGTTGGGGGGGGTGGGGGTAGGGGGAAAGGGGGGCAGCAGGAAGCGTAGTGCAATCCAAGGCTAAGCAGTGGGGGGAGGGGGGAGGGGGAGGGGGGAAGAAATTGAGGGGTGGGGAAGAGAAGTAGGAAGGTAGAAAGAAAAAGAGGGAAGGAAGGGAAGAGAAAATGAGGGGAAGGAAGGGTAGAGGAAGAAGAAAAATGAAGGGAAGGAAAGGAAGATATGAAGAAAATGAGAAGAGGGAAGAAAGAGAGAAGGAAGTAAAATGAAATGAGGGGGAAGGAAAGAAAGAAAGGAAGGTAGGAAAAGGAAGGGTAAAGACCAAAGGAACAAAAATAAATAATGGTGTTCTGTTGCTTGACATATATTATAAATTATAGAGTTTTGGAGGAATCAGTTGCTCCAGATTTACCAACACTGCACTTCATACATGCACTTTAATTAAAAAACTAAACTGTTATTATTATTATTTGTTTGTT
>JAWZYT010000730.1:0-5000 GCA_034508575.1 Petrolisthes manimaculis
TCATTTAATACAGGACTTATACACGTAACTGTATATTCTGTATGTAATATGATCACTACCTGTCACTAATTAAATAAACATATACTTTGATCCACATACAACTTACAATATCAATCACTCACTACCACCAATATAAACTCCATTATTATTATTTGTATTATTATTATATTTTTATTTATTTTATTTATTTATTTTTTATTTATTATTATTTTTTCAACACTGGGGATAAAAAAATTAATTGTATGCTGAATGTTGCATTATACCATAAATTGAAACCACAATACCATACACCATTCACAATACCATACACCATTCACAATACCATACACCATGCACAATACCATACACCATTCACAATAGCATACACAGTAACCACAACACCATACACTGGCTGCAATACCATCAATATCAGCCTTGCAATAGCCTCTGTTATTGGACCTTCAACCAACTAGAATATCAACAACACTACTACTACTACTACTATATACTACTATATATACTACTACTACTATATACACTACTACTACTACCACCACTACTACTACTACTACTACTACCACTACTACTACTATATACTACTACTACTACTACTACTACTACCAACACTTCCACTACCATTACTACCACTATTACAACTACTACCACTATTACAACTACTACCACTACTTCTACTACTACCACTACTTCTACTACTACCACTACTCCTACCACCACCACCACCACCACCACCGTATCTCGACTTGGTGTGTGTGTGTATGTATTATCGTGCACTGTCTCTCTCTCTCTACACACAC
Organism: Petrolisthes manimaculis; assembly: GCA_034508575.1. Taxonomy (NCBI): domain Eukaryota; kingdom Metazoa; phylum Arthropoda; class Malacostraca; order Decapoda; family Porcellanidae; genus Petrolisthes; species Petrolisthes manimaculis. The sequence continues at coordinate 795 of JAWZYT010000730.1, forward strand.
ACACACACACACACAAAACACACACACACACACACACACACACACACACACACGAGGGCCCACCACCACCACCACTACCACTACTACTAAATTGTCACACCTCTTATATAGATGTCAGTATGTAGTGTGTGTAGTGTAATTATTGTTGTTGTTGTTGTTGTTATTGTTATCAGCTCGTTTGTATCTTAGGTCCTTAATGCATGGGAGTGTGGTGGTGGTGGTGGTGGTCAGCTTAACACATACATACACACATACATGTTTATTTACATACACATACATATACATTCACACATACCTATTTACATATATGTACATACCTATTTACATATACATACATACCTATTTACATACACATACATATTATACATACATACCTATTTACATACACATATATATTCACATTCACGTAAAATATCCATACTCACATACATATTCATATCCAAATTCACTAACATATACATAGTTTCATACAAATACACATTCACATACATACATACATATTTATATACACATTCACATTGACATACACATTTATATTGACATACACATTTGTATACAAGCATATTCACAAACACATAAATATTAATATACACATACATATCGAAATCCACATATATATTTACACTACCACTACCACGACTACTACCACCACTACCACTACCACCACTACTACTACCATTACTGCCACTACTACAACCACTACCACCATTTCCCACCACTACTACTTCCACTACCACTATCTCCCACCACTACCACTACCACCACTACTACTACCATTACTGCCACTACTACTTCCACTACCACTACTACCACTACCACTACCACCAACATGCGCACGCAGCCTGACATTTCAGAGGCTTGCAACTTCTCCTTTAAGCTCTGGTGCCTCCTATGTATTGGTCCTTCACTCACTTCATTCATTCCTTCATTCCTTCACTCTTTCATTCCTTCACTCACTTCCTTCACTCCTTCACTCTTTCATTCATTCACTTCCTTCATTCCTTCACTCCTTCATTCACTTCCTTCATTCCTTCACTCTTTCATTTCTTCACTCCTTCATTCACTTACCCCTGCCTTTATTGCTTTCAATCCTTCTTTCCTTCCTTCACTCGATTAATTTCTTCACTCCTTCCTTCACTCTTTCCTTCATTTCTTTCATTCCTTCACTGCTTTCATTTCTTAACTTCACTTCCTCCATTCCTTCACTTCCTTCATTCCTTCACTTCCTTCATTCCTTCACTCATTTCCTTTCTTCACATCATTTTCCTTCCCCCATTATCACTCCCATTTTTTCCCCCTCCCACATTTTCCTCCCATTACTCCTCCCCATTTTCCTTCCCCCCATTTTACCTCCACCCACCCCCCCCTTATTTCTCCCTCCCCATCTTTAAAATACCTCCTCTATCTCTCTCATCTCTCCTCTCCAAACACGGGAGGAGGAGGAGGGAGGTGCTGGTGGTAGAGAGAGAGAGAGAGAGAGAGAGAGAGAGAGAGAGAGAGAGATTGATGTAAATGGTGATAATGGTGATGGTGATAGAGTTAAATAATCTCTTCTATACTGTATACACCTTTCACACACACACACACACACACACACACACACACACACACACACACACATATATATACAGCTAAGATTTATATTATACACACACACACACACACACACCTTCGTATTCAGTAACATATAATATTATGTACAGAATATATATGTGAATTTAATGTAATTTGTTTAAGTGAATTTATTTTATTTAGTTGTTTATATAAATAGAGAGAATGAAGGTTGAGGCAGCTAGTGTTTCACCTTCATCTGCTCACAACTGTACATATACACACACAGTTAACCCTTCCCCCATCACTTCCCTCCCTCTCTCTTCCCTCCCTTCCTCACTTCCCTCCCTTTCTCATTCTCTCTCTTCCCTCCCTTTCTCATTTTCTCACTTCCCTCTCTTCCTCCATCTCTCACTTCCCTCTCTTCCTCCATCTCTCTCTTCCTCCATCTCTCACTTCCCTCATCTCCAAGTTTGCTTCGTGGTGTGTGTGTGTGGGGGGGGAGGTAAGAGGAGGGTGTGGGGGTTAGGGGGGAAGGGGGGTAAAGGGAGGGGTTGGGGGGGAAGGGGGTGTCCATACAAATCTCTTTTAAGGGAGCGACGTGCCCTTCTTCCACGGAGCGACTCAAACCCACACACTACAGCTTGGAACAAAGTGGATGAGAGAGAGAGAGAAAGAGAGAGAGAGAGTGTGTGTGTGTGTGTGTGTTGTTATTTTATGGAGAGAGAGAGAGAGGTTGTTAAATGTATGGAGAGAGAGAGAGAGAGAGAGAGAGAGAGAGAGAGAGAGAGAGGGTGTGTGTATGTTGTTATTTTATGGAGAGAGAGAGTAAGATTGTTGCGATATGTATAATAAGAGAGAGAGAGAGAGAGAGAGAGAGAGAGGTTGTTGTTATATGTATGGTTAGAGAGAGAGAAAAAGAGGTTGTTTTATATGGAGAGAGAGAGAGAGAGAGAAAGGTTGGTTCTGTATATCGTGTATTTCATTTTTTCTTTCCATATTTCATACCGCTCATGCAAAATGGAAAGCATCAGAATATATATATCCTGATAAAAACACAAACATACATGCACAAAAAAAAAAATATATATATATATGCATTGTAAACTTAACTCTGAATCCTGTATATATATATATATATATATATATATATAAAATTTAATCTTTTGTCAATTTACTCAAAAGCATGAAGAAAAAAAAATATTTGCACATATATATCTATTTATTTTTGTAAGGCAACATTTACTCGTCAAATTAAATTCATATATAGTAGAAAAATATTTTACATTAGATTTTATTCCTTTATTTACCAACACTATACTGTACTGTAGGTCAGCAGAATCTTTTGATCAGATAAATGTATTAAGTTTTTTCAGTTGACACATATGTTTTCTTCTGGTTTATGGGAAAAAATGATATCTGAATTGATGTATTTATTTCTCTCTCTCTCTTTCTCTCCATAATAACAATAAACTCTCTTTCTCTCTCTAATAACAACCACCTCTCACTCTCTCTCTTTCTCTCCATAATAACAATAAACTCTCTCTCTCCATAACAACCACCTCACTCTCTCTCTCTTTCTCTCTCCATAACAACCACCTCACTCTCTCTCTCTCCATAACAACCATCTCTCTCTCTCTCTCTTTCTCTCTCCATAACAACCACATCTCTCTCTCTCTCTCTCTCTCTCTCTCCATAACAACCACATCTCTCTCTCTCTCTCTCTCTCTCTCCCTCTCTCTAACAACAACAACAACAACCTCTCACTCTCTCTCTCTCTCTCTCTCTCTCTCTCTCTCTCTCTCTCTCTCTCTCTCTCTCTCTCTCTCTATTCATATACAGTGGGGGTCGTGTTCTCTTTTGCCTTCTTACGTACGAGTAAATCAGGTAAAGGAGTGTCTTTTGCGCAGGGGGAACCGGAATGCCACCAGGTGCGACGAGTCCAGGCCCCCTCCTATTGGCCGAAGGGGGCGACTCGACTCCGCCCCCTCGCTCCCTGATTGGTCGGCCGGGGCGGGGCTCTGGATCACGTGACACGACAACGTAAACATTCAGGCATTCGTCTTCATTTTTGCATTATTTTAAACCGGCAAATTTTTACCACCGGGGGAAGCGGGAAAGGAATTGAGGGATATGTTATTATGAACTTGGAGCTTTGGGTTGCGTCCCTTTGTGGATATTTTAGCCAAGAAATTAGCGAAGGAGGGCTAGAGGAAAGTCGAGTTTTCTTTAATATCCCAGAGGTCGCTAGTTCCAGGAGTGGGGCGTGATGAACGACCACTCACGAGAGACTGGGCGGGAAGGTGGGTGGGCTGGTGGGGCGGGACGAAGAGTGGGCGGTGGGTGGAGAGATGGGGCGGGTGGGTCGGTTTCTGTGGAGGATGAGGGGGGGTCGAGGGAGGAAGAAGAGGAGGAGGATTGTTGGAGATGGGATTACTTGAATAGAAAGCTGCATGGATGGAAGAAGTGGCAAGGTTAGGTGGATGGATAGATGGAAGAAGTCGCGAGGTTAGGTGGATGGATAGATGGAAGAAGTCGCGAGGTTAGGTGGATAGATGGATGGATGTATAAGGAAAGTGGATGGATGGAGGGATGGAAGGAAGAAGTCGCAAGGTTAGGTGGATGGATGGATGGATGGAAGTATATATAAGGAAA
>JAWZYT010000730.1:10000-32500 GCA_034508575.1 Petrolisthes manimaculis
GAGTGTATATTGTGTTGTTGGTGAGTGTCGTTGTGTGCGTTGTATAGTTTTCCATAATATGTTTAATAGAATGGGTTGGAGTGCTGTGTTGCATCGTGGACAGGTATCTATAATGCATGGCTCTATGTAGTTTATTTTAATATGTCAGAAGGGTTCGATGATGACCTCTTCTCAGCCTGGCCAGGTGGACTCGACTCTGACCTCACGAAAAATTGAGGATTCTGATGGGTGGATGTCAGGGGGTCGTGTATGCAGCAGGATGTTGTTCTTAAATTTGTTGATGGATTGGTGGGTGATTTGAGTATGGATGTGTTTTTGTAGATTGGTTTGGTGTGGCAGGGTCTGATTTCTGGTAAAGTTAGGAGCAATCAGTAGCCTTAATTCCAATTTACCAACAAGAGAATCTCCCTTTAACCTATAACTATTTCTCATAAAGTTTGTGAGTAAACGTACAGAGGGAATTAAGCTGTCAAAATAAATAAATGTTTATCTTAGTCAGCTCTGTGTGGATGATTATTATTGTTCATGAATGTATGTATGTACAGCCGGCAGCATAAATTCGCATCCATCTCATGTACTTAATAATGCTAATAATATTATGACCTATAGTTACATTCTGACCCAGTTTCTATCCTAACAACATGTGAAATTTATTATATGTGAAGTATATATATGTCATCTCTCCATTCAAATTGTGTTACATACGTAGGTACAGTAGATATGAAGCGAACTTTATTTGTTGCAGACTGTACACTCGCAATCTAAATTATTAAGTATCCAGGTTTGCTTCGAATAGCCTGATCGAGTATGACGCCAGCTCAAGTCAATATTATAAAACAGTGTAAACGTTGTAATTGGTTCACTACTATGTCAAATAATTCGAAGCTACAACAAGACATACATACAGGCGGTTCAGTTATATAATATGTCTGACTCGCTGGCTGACTGACTGAATGGCTGGCTGACTAACTGGTTGACTGACTGACTAACAGATAGAGAGAGAGAGAGAGAGCGCAATTTACACTATTTTACACTAGTGCTGTTAGCAAAATGTGTTAGTTACGCATATAAAGTAACGTTTTCTTTAGCTGTTGATATGTAAGAAAATGAAGCCAATTTAGGGCAGACTGTATTTCCCTTTACTCGTTATCCTCATGGCCTTAGGATATAGAAAAGAGGAGAGTTGGTGTTTAATTAAAGGGAAGAATATCTTATTTTGATATTAAGTTTGAGGGCTACGGATTTCTCCAAACTGCACCAAGCCATATTACCCATATATCACCTCCACATAACTAATGACACTATAATTCACCTACGGTCTTGATCACGTATTCACCAATTGTTACCCTCCCGGAAAGAACTCAGAGCTCTTAGTGACCGATCTTTGGGTAAGGCTGGAACTTTATCACACACCGGGATGGCGAGGTCACAACTCCTCCACTTACGTTTCGTACCTATTCTCTGCTAAGTAAACAGGGGTTACAACGTTTAAAGAAACAATCCCAAATTGTCTCCACCTGACAGGGGATTCGAACCCTGGCTTTGTCGGTTGTGTGCCACTACTCCACTAGGCCGTGTGTGTGTGTATACGTATGTGTGTATGTGTGTGTGTGTATAATAGCTAATAAAAATCATGAAGGAAGGATATAGAAAAAACATTACGATATTTCTTTTATTATTAATAATAATTTTATAATAATAACAACAATAATAATAATAATAATAACAATGATAATAATAATAATAATAATAATAATAATAATAATAATAATGGTATATAAATCTGGAGCAAATGATTCCTCCAAACTATTCCAAGCAACAGGACACCAATATTCTCTCGTTTATGTGCATATACGTTCCTGTTTCCTACATAATAGAGTTTGGAGGAATCAATTGCTCCAGAATCACCACCACCACCACCACTACTCACCACCACTCACCACTCACCACTCTACTATTATAATTCCTCCTCACACCAAAGCGTTTATTTATTGGATAGGATTACATTTCCTCCTCTCTGTCATCCATCCTTCCTTCCCCTATAGTGCCCTTAAGGATTTTTTTTACTACGGTTTATTGTAATAATACACATTATATAATTATGTATATATATTCACACTTACATATAATTATGATAATAATGATCATAATAATAATAATAATAATAATAATGATGAATATACAAGTTATTTTTTTCTTGCTTTTTTTTCTTCTTCTATACATAAATATACATACTATAATTATTTAATATATACATACATACATACATACAAAATACTATGGACGGCTTGGTGAACCCTATGGTCGTGTATCCTATATACTATGAGAATTGGAGGCTTCTGATTCCTCCTGAGTATGCATGCCACGAAACAAACTCCTTCTGTATAGGTGTGTGTGTGTGTGTGTGTGTGTGTTATCTTGCTCACTGACCTGACCTGACCTGACCTTTCCCTCCATAGTTGCTCTCTGACCTGACCTGAGCTTTCCCTACTATACATATTTACTCTCTGACCTGACCTAACCTGTCTTAATGTATATATATATATAGCATAGGTCATATTCAGAGTCAAATTAATTAGGGTCAAACAAGGTCATAATAGGGTTAATATAGTTAGGGTCAAACAAGGTCATAATAGGGGTCAAACAAGGTCATAATAGGGGTCAATCAAGGTCATATATTTAGGGTCAAACAAGGTCATAATTGGGGTCAATCAAGGTCATAATTGGGGTCAATCAAGGTCATAATAGGGGTCAAACAAGGTCAAACAAGGTCAAAATAGGGGTCAAACAAGGTCAAAATAGGGGTCATAATTGGGGTCAAAATAATCAGGGTCATGGAATTAAATTATTTACAAACTCTTTACATTCACTCGTGTATGAAAGTTGGAGGCTTCTGATTCCTCCTAACTATGCCACGAAACAAGCTCTTTCTATATAGATGGTGTTTCGTGGCAATATTTGAAGGACTCATTTATATCCAATGTTCTGAGTACATCACAGAGTCCCTTATTGCTATTGTTATGAATATTATTGTCATTATTGTTATTTTTATTTTTTATTATTTTTATTTAGTTTTTATGTTTTTATTTTTCTATTATTGATATTATTTATTATATTTGCTTTTTATTATTATTATTAATATTATTATTATTATTATTATTATTATTATTATTATTATTATTATTATTATTATTATTATTATTATTATTATTATCGTTCGTAAACACAGCATCCGTCTTGGTACGTTATACACTCACTTCCGAATTCTGGCTCACTTACGTAAACCACAACAACAAACCGAATTATTCACTCTTTATTATATATCATTGTTTTGTAAAGTGAAGTAAGTATACAGATTATTTATTCACTTTCATTCTCTATTTTTCATTTCTTATTCGTTCTTTATTATTATTTATTTTCATTCGTTTTTATTTTTGTTTTTCATTGCGTATTATTTATTCTTTTTTATTATAATTTTTCATTAGTTTTTATTATTATTTTTCATTCCATATTATTAATTCTTTATTCTTCACTCTTTATTATTATTCTTCATTCTTTATTATTCACTCTTTATTATTATTCCTTCATTATTCTTCACTCGTTATCAAATTTTACTCTTTATTATTTTTCACTCTGTAATATTATTGTTCACTTCATAAAATTAATAATGTGTTTCGTAGGATACTATACGAATTATCATTATCATTATTTTGCAATATTATTATTATTATTATTATTATTATTATTATTATTATTATTATTATTATTATTATTATTATTTATAGGGTACCTCTCAGATTATAATTATTATTATTTTTAATTATTATTATAATTATAATTTTTTTTTTTCTTCTGAGATGTGACAGTCCCTCTTCATTGTCGATAAAGGTGCTATAATTATTATTATTATTATTATTTTTATTATTATTATTATTATTATTATTATTTTTTTTTTTTTTTTTTTTTTTTTTTTTATTATTATTATTTCTGAGATGTGGCAGTAGGTGTTCACTGGCGATAGAGGTGGTGTTCACAGAGGAAGTCGTGTGTAGGGATAGAAGCAAACCCGGCCAACATTGCAGGGAGGAAGAGTGAGGAAGGGAAGATGCCCAGACAGAACGATCTCTCTTCATTACTCGACTGTTGAGAGAGAGAAAAAATAAATACATAAATACATATATCTATCAAGAGAAAATAAATACATGAATACTTAAATACATAAATCTTTCAAGAGGAAGGGAATTTGCCCAAACTGATAAAGCAAGAGAGAGAGAGAGAGAGAGAGAGAGAGAGAGAGAGAGAGAGAGAGAGAGAGAGAGAGAGAGAGACAGAGACAGACAGACAGGCAGACAGAGACACAGACAGAGGGATATTTGAGTGAGAGTCCCACCTTTTTATGTATGTTGAAGACCGTGGCCCTAAATGCAGCCCCTTCCAGTATGCCCTGAAGGAAGAGTAGTGAGAAGATGATGTATTCTGAAGGCAGGTAGTGGTAGTGAGCCTCTGTACCCACCAACACCAGCAGCACCATCTATCAAAGGGAAGGAAGGATTAAGGAGTGAGTGAATGAATGAATGGTTGGTTTGAATAGATGGTGTATAGGTGAATGTTAGATGCAGAGATGTATGCTTATTATATTGTAGAAATGTATTTATTTTTATTCTTTCTCTCTCTCTCTCTCTCACAAACGCAAAGGCAATAATTATCACACACACACAAACAATAAATAACACACAAATACAAAAAAATATCACACACACACACACACACACACACACACACACACACACACACACACACACACACACACACACACACACACACACACACACACACACACACACACACACACACACACACACACACACACACACACACACACACATAAATCACACACACACACACACACACACACACACACACACACACACACACACACACACACACACACACACACACACACACACACACACACACACACACACATAAATCACACACACACACACACACACACACACACACACACACACACACACACACACACACACACACACACACACACACACACACACACACACACACACACAAATCACCAAACAACTTACGATGGGAATATTGTACAACCAGACTGAAGGTAGGAGTAAGAGCTTGTGTGAACTGCGAGAGACGAGTGTACCCAAACATCTGATGGTGTTACTCCACGAGTACTGCTGGGAGTGGCTTAGTCTCGACCCAGGGAAGTATACAAGTTCCAACTGTACCACCGTGGCAAAGGGGAAGAAAACAGAAGCAAGGATGAGAAGAGAAGGGAATGAGATTTTTTTATATATATGGGGAAGAGAAGCAAGGATGAGAAGAGAAGGGAATGAGAATTTTTTTTATATATGGGGAAGAGAAGCAAGGATGAAAAGAGAAGGGAATTAAAAAAAAAAATTATATATGGGGAAGAGGAGCAAGAATTGAGAAGAGAAATGAATGAGGAAAATGTTTATAATATTATATGGGGATGAGAAGCAAAGGTTCAAGTTGATGTTTATATATTTGAGAATGAGAGGAGAAGGGTTGAAGAAGATGTTTATATAGGAAAGAGAAGGGATGAGGAAGATGTTTATAATTATATGAGAAAGAAGGGTAGGGTTGAAGTTGATGTTTATATTTATATAAGAAAGAAGGGTAGGGTTGAAGTTGATGTTTATATGAGAAGGGATTTGAGAATGAAAAGAGAAGGGATGAGGAAGATGTTTATATGAGAAATGGTGGAGGAGGATGTGGTTATGAGAATGAGAGAAGGGAAGATGATGATGTTTACATGGGAGTTAGAGAGGGACTGAGGATGATGTGCATATGAGAATAAGAGAAGGATGATGTGGTAATGAGAATGGCATCGTCTGGAGGAATCAGAAGCCTCCAATTTTCATACACATAGATCACAACAGGGTTCTTAATTTACAACAGGGTTCTTAATGTACTCACGAGGCCCTGATTGGTGAAGTACATAGTGAGGTAGAAGACAGCGAGGGGCAGGAGATACCTCTGGGCTCTCTGGAACGTAAACAAATGGAAACAAGAACATTAATTATTTTATTGTATCTACCAGTCTGAATTTATTTAGTGACGCTATCATCATCATTATTACTAGCCTATTATTATCATCATTATTATTAGCCTATTATTATTATTATTATTATTATTATTATTATTATTATTATTATTATTATTATTATTATTATTATTATTATTATTACTATCATCATTATTATTATCACTATCATGAACATCATCACCATCACCTTAAATGAAGCAACGGAAATTTAATATAAAGACCTATTAATTAATTAATTATTTATTTATTGATTGATTGATTTGTTTGTTTCTTTATTAATTTGTTTGCATATTCATTTATTTATATATTGATTGATTGATTAATTTGTCTGTTTATTAGTTTGTTTGCATATTATTTTAATTATTTTGTATTTATTTTTAAATCTAATTTCATGTAGCGTTTTTTTTTTCTTTAACTTACGAAGAAGAGGTAGAGTTTCTCCTTGACGAGAGCTACAGTTTTCTGTGTGTTGTCCTCCAGGTCCTGCTCTGAGGCCATCACCACCGCCACCGCCACCGCTGCCAGTTGCTGTCCTTCCACGTCCTCAGTGCTGCCCTCAGACTTCTTCACGTGACTCAGCACACACGAGAAGCTGTTAGGGATGGATGGGATGGGATGGAGAGTGTGTGTGTGTGTGTGTGTTTGTGATGTCGAGGGAATTATTTTCATCATCATCATCATCATCGTATCAACATGTGAGTAGAGTCCAATATTATTATTATTATTATTATTATTATTATTATTATTATTTCTTCAGGAGAGAGAGAGAAAAAAAAGACAGAGAGAGAGCGAGAATATTAGACACTATATAACACACACACACACACACACACACACACTATGACACCCCCTCACCTCACAATAATCAGTAGAGGGATGGTAAGGAACACGAGTAGTACATGTCTTGGGTCGAGTCCAGCTGTAGTCATGAGGGAGTAGAGCAGAGGTCCCACGAAGGTTGCCACGCCTGTACCACTTGACCACAACGATAACACGTGTCTGGGGATGGGAAGGGAGAGGAGGGATGGGTGGGTGGGTGGTGGTGGAGTGTGTGTGTGTGTGTGTGTGTGTGTGTGTGTGTGTGTGTGTGTGTGTGTGGAAGAGGAGGGGTGGGTGGTGGTGGAAGGGATGAAGAGTGTGGGTGTGTGGAAGAGGGATGGGTGTGTGGTGGTGGAAGGGATGGAGAGTGTGGGTGTGTGGAAGAAAGAGGGATGGGTGGATGGGTGGTGGAGTGTGTGTGGGTGGAGTGTGTGTGGGTGGGTGTGTGGAAGAAGAAGGAGGAAGGGGTGGGTATATATATAGGAGTGTGTGTGTGGAAGAAGAAAGAGGGGGGTGGAGGGTGTGTGTGTGTGTGTGTGTGTGTGTGTGTGTGTGAAAGAAGAAAGATTATGTGTGCAGTTGTGAGCTATAAGGATTAATTTACATACACGGTTTAATTGCATACACGAATTATGATTAAATGGGTTTTGCCAATATAAAGGCTTCAGAGGAACTTTTGGTATTCTAAGGTAATCAATCATAAGAAACTTTTCATTTGTTGATTATTGTTGAGTTGATCTGTTTTTTTTTTTGTTTTTTTTTTTAATTAACTACAGTTATAATTTATGTTTGTTGGGAAGGAGAGAGGGAGAGGGAGTGACATATTGAGAGGGAAGGCGATAGGGAGAGAGAGAGATAGAGGGGTGTGGTTGTAGGAAGGGAGAGACAAAGAGAGAGAGAGACTGAGATGGAGAGACAGACAGAGAGAGAGGGAATGAAGGGAGAGACAAAGAGAGAGAGAGACAGACAGAGACGAAGAGACAGAAACCAAACACAGAACAAAAGAGACAGAAACACCCAAAAGAAGGAAAGAGAGACAGACAGACAGACAGACACACAACAAGGCATACATAAATAAACATTCCAAAATCCCCCACCCCACCCCCCACCCCTGCCAGACCTCACTTGTGGTAGCTGGAGGCTTGGGCGAGGAAGGTAGTGTCAGAGAAGCCCCTTGAAGCCGAAGCCAACGCCACGCCCACAAAGACGAGACTGGGCGTGGCTAGACCCAGGATGAGGTAGGAGGCGACACACAACCCCGTCAGTAGCCACACCCTCTCCCACACCCCCAGCAGGAGGGTCAGGGGCGCCGCCAGTGTGAGGGCCGTGGCTGGTAGGGTGTCGGCTATCAGTATGGCCTGAAGGGGAGGTAATGTAGACGATCTCAGTGGGTTAGTATAATGAGGAATGATGAATGGTTGTAAGAATAATGAGGAATGGTTGTAAGAATAATGAGGAATGGTTGTAAGAGTATTGGATCATCTGTGTTGTGAAGTATAAAATGGTCTGGTCAAACAGGAATAGATCATCTGTGTTTTTGTAAAGGATTATCAATGTTGTGATATAAAACGGTCTGGCTAAAGAGGAAGGGTTGTATTAGAGTAACGAATCATCTGTGTTGTGAAGTAATAAGGTCTGGCCAAAGAGATTATTATAATGTATCTTGTAAATTGGACATAAAAAACCATTAGACAGAATATAAATAGACATAATGAACATACAGTACAGTATATCCTGGGTTTTGCTGTCCTTGCATTATCCAGAACAGGCGAATCGTGCATTATATGCTTTGAAGAGCAACAACAGTGACACACACACACACACACACACACACACACACACACACACACACACACACACACACACACACACACACACACACACACACACACACACACACACACACACACACACACACACACACACACACACACACACACACACACACACACACACACACACACACACGTAAAGCCAGATAACCTTTCGCTAATATTACGAAAAATTCTTGACTGACATCTAAGTTGGAACCCCTTATCCCCCCACCAGTGCATATTTCGAGCAGAGTTCAGAACAAGTGTTTCGGCGTCACTATCTCGTACAGCGTTGGCAGTGCTGGGTGGGCCTCACAGGAGTTTGACCAGCTGTACAGTACAGTACAGTATAGTTGGTCTTGTGTTATAGAAAGAGAGAGAGAGAGAGAGAGAGAGAGACGTGTTGAGGCTCAGCGGAGAGAAGAGAAGTAAGTCATGACACGTGCACGCATGGAGAGTTAACCTTCCTTGAAATTAATGAATGAACTCGTACGGAGGTTCATTGTTATTGTTGTTGTTGTTGTTGTTGTTGTTATCTGATGCAGGGTATATGTAGTTACGAGTTGCATAGCATATTCGAAGTGTTGTTGCATTATTATTATTGTATATACACTTACCCCTGTGGAGTGTCTGAGGCATCGAAAGGTGTTGACAAAGGTAGTGGTGGTTGTGGGGATGATGATAGTAGTAGTAGTAGTAGTAGTAGAGTCGTTGTCCCAAGTAGTAGTAGTAGTAGTAGTGGTGGTGGTGGTGGTGGTGGCATCAGAGTCGATAAACTCAGTAATGGTGGAGTTGCTGTAAAGGGTCGATGGTGGAGGCTGCTGGGACCTCTCTGTGTATGTCTGGGAGAGATGGTGAACAAATTATGAGATGGAGAGGAGGCTTGTTAATCATGAAGGTGCATATGGTGGTGGTGGTTGACAGGAGAGGAGGTTGTCAGTAATATATGTATAGATAGATAGATAGATGATGATGATGATGTTGATGGCTGAGAAGGAAGAGGTATGACTGATTTTTTTTAGATGATCATTAATGGGCTGTTTTTTTTTTTTTTTTTTTTTTTTTTTTTTATTGATGGTAGGTTGCATGCAGATTCCTCGAAACTATATGCCAGCAAACAGATTCCCTCAGAGTATCATACGAGCTGGTTGAGGAATCTGTTTTGTTGCCGTATATGAAGGACTACATAAATAGACTACAAAACGTCCACAGCAACACGACCCCCTTATAACAGACGAACCCTCGTTTGTTTGTTAATGAGAAGGTGAATATATTTTGACTTGGAAAAAAGACTGTTAATTAATTCATGTGTGTTTGAAGGCTGACTGAAAGAGAGAGAGAGTTTATATATATATATATATATATATATATATATATATATATATATATATATATATATATATATATATATATATATATATATATATATATATATATATATATATATATAGTTTGTATGTATATATTACTGGAAAGGACAGAAGTAGTTGACTGATGGTTAAAAAGGATGAATCTACGTCTATTGATTAATTTATTGTAGCTTACTACTGGGTCGACTATAGGGTCGTTGGCAGCTCGTTAATTAAGGAACCCCTGTGTGTTGTAGTCAGAAAACTGGAGGTCAACGAGTCCTTAAAATATTGCCACGAAACACAACTTATATGGAAGGAACTTGTTCCGTGGCATATTTAGAAGGAATCAGAAGCCTTCAATTTTCATACACGATCACAGGGTCCATAAATAAGTTGAAAGTGTAAGAGAATGTTTTGACGGGTAATATTAATTATGAGTGTTCATAAATGTCAGTCAACCCTTAATTGGTGTGAACAAAATGATCTTAAGGAATATTGCTTGTTACCATTGATGTTTGTCACAAGAATAATCTCCGTCTCGTGAATGTAAGTAAGTAAGGAAGCTCAAGGCATCCGTATACGAATATAAACACCAACATAAACCGAGAAGTAAAAAGACTGTTCAAACCCGATACAGGTATATAATTACAGGTATATCTTTTAGCCACGCCCCTGTTTTCTACGACTCGCCTGTGTATGGCTGTAAACAATGTCACTGATAAGTCATTGTCATTTATAAGTGACATTATTATAAGTGACATTAGCTGTAAATTTCATGTACGGCAGCTAATCACAGGCGAGATATAGAAAACGGTGTGTTGTGGCCTATAAATATATCCAGTTTGGAACAATTATAAGACAAAAACAAAAACAAAAACCACTATGGACTACGTTATGTTTAGTTGTAATTCTAGAGTTGACTGTCCTCCACCGTTTCCAATGGGGGTGAAGAAATTATTGAAGCTCGAGGATGATTATTTTATGAACTGGAAAAAAATGTTGTAAGTTCATAGAAAAATTATATACAGACGAATTGGTTAATGAGGATGAATGAAGGAATGTATATATGTATGTAATGAATGATGATATGAAGGGTTATATTGAATGATATGATGATAATTACCATTGTTGGTGATGGTGCAGGAAGCTGGACACTGTTTATGTCTGGGAAAGAGGGGAATGAGTTGTCAGACAGGTTGTGGGACCACGACTTTGAATTAACAAGAAAAATAAAATAATAAAAATAATAATAATAAAAAATAAAGTTGAATTGTTGTTGTTGAACAGAGTTGACTCAATAATATTCTTAGTTATTAATGTATTTACATAAAAACATTTATATGCTCCTCCTAAGCTTTTCTGCTAATGAACTACAGAGGAATGAATCACCTCAGTGTATTATGCCTTATCATCCTTTCAATCACGCCACTTTGTACAATATTAAGGGGGTGCGGGAATAGGGGGACAGGCTTGGGGGGTGCGGGAGTAGGGAGACAGGCTTGGGGGTTGGGGGCTGGGGGATGCGGGAGTAGGGGGACAGGCTTGGGGGGGGTTTGGGGGGTGCGGGAATAAGGGACAGGCTTTCTACCCACCCCAAGCCTGTCCCCCTATTCCCGCTCCCGCCTAAATACCCCCCAAGCCTGTCCCCCCATTCCCACAACCCCTTAAGTTTGCCTTCACACACACACATATCTGTCTGTCTGTATTGTATATAGTAGCTAAAGGCTTAGGAAAGGATTGCTGAAGGATGGTACGTTAATTTTAGACAAAGACATAATTAGGCTTGTTGGTGTACAATATATATGTGTAAATATAATATTATTTTTTTTAATGGAAATGAAGGAAACACACGCAAACAAACTTGGGTGGAATGTAAACATATTCTATTTCTCGACATAATTGTATACCTGTGATTGAACGGTGAGTAAGTCATAAGCAGCAGTGATCATGACCCAATACGTAAAGTTGTTGCAGAAACCCAACAACCTGATGGAGAGAAAAATTATTAGTACCGTATATTTAATTTATTGTAGAGTTTATATGGAAATGGTGCGTGAGTGAAGATGATAATGATATGGAGTGTTGGTGGGTGGAGGAGAGGATGGGTGAATGTGGTGGTAATGGTGGTGGTGGTGGTGGGGGAGGAGATGTTTTTGTTTTGTTTTGTTTTTTTAGTAGCCCGTGACTCTTGCGAGGCTCCGAGATTACTGGGTGTCGTACCATATGAGACAGTGGAGCTTCTTGGTGATGTTGGTACCGTAGCTTCTCTTCTGTCCCGCTAGATGGCTACACCTTATTTATTTACACGTCACTAACAACATTGTGGGTGAATGTGGTGGTGGTGGTGGTGGTGGGTGATTGTGGTGGAGGTAAGTGGGTGGTGGTGGTGGTGTTGATGAGTGTTGGTGATGGGTGATTGTGGTGGTGGTATTGGTGGGTGATTGTGGTGTTGGTGGGTGATTGTGGTGGAGGTAAGTGAGTGGATGATTGCAGTAGGAGTGGATGGTGGATATTCATTCGCTTAATATAAGAGAGAAGAACCTTTTTTTGGATAAACTGAAAGGCTACTGATTCCTCCAACATATGTCACGAAACAGATCCCCTATTAGTAAACATGGAGGTGATTTGTTTCCTGGGATAGTTTGGAGGAATCAGTAGCACCCCTTCATCAACAAGTTCTTCCCATAAGTATAATTCGTGAGTGCATAGTTATTATCTTTGTCCCAGATTTTGGTTTATGTTTATTTGTTTAATTAAAATCTGGGTTAATTAAAATGCATCCATCAAGATTAAGTATTACAGTAGTGTATATGGAACTCATTAAGGACCCAGTGATCGTGCGTGTATGAAAATTGGAGGCTTCTGATTGCTCCTTCCATATAAGTTCTGTTTCGTGGCAATATTTGAAGGACTCATTTACCTCCAATTTTGTGACGACAACACAGGGTCCCTTAATTAAGTTATGTAGAACAAAGTAGGTTATCATGAACACATACAATTTACTTTTGTTGTTATTTTAGATAAGGGTAACATTAGCATGTAAAATATCAACAAATTATTATTTGTAGTAGTAGTATTATTATCAATATAAGTAGGATAGTCACTGAAAGCCCAATAATAATAATAATAATAATAATAATAATAACAGTAATAATAATAATAATAATAATAATAATAATAATAATAATAATAATAATAATAATAATAATAATAATAATAATAATAACAGTAATAATAATAATAATAATAATAATAACAGTAATAATAATAATAATAATAATAATAACAGTAATAACAATAATAACAATAATAATAACAATAATAATAATAATAATAATAATAATAATAATGAGTAAGACTAACCAGAAGGCAACCAAATCTCTGATACGTTTAGGGTGTCCTGCTGAATCAGTCGTCGTGTCAGTTGTTATCTTCCTCTTCCTTCCCTTCTTCTCCTTCCCTCCATCGCCATCCTTTCTCTTCCCTTCTGCGTTCTCCTGTCCCTCTTGCTCCTCATTCTCCTCCCCAGCAAGCAAGAGGGAGGTGGTGTTGGTGTTGGTGGTGGTGGTGTGTTGGTGGTTAGAGGTGATGTGAGTTGGTGTTGATTTAAGGAGGGTGATTTGGGTTTCATCTTGGTTGTCCTGTCCTGCTGCATGGAGAGAGAAAGAGAACCAGTTTATTATCATGTAGGTGTGAAGGAGTGGGGATAATATTACTCATGTTACACACACACACACACACACCATAAGTGGCTCAGATATAATTATTCCATATTATAATATATAATATAAACTATACATTTTGTTTCCAGCAGATACTCGTATACTAACTCGATGGGTATTCCTCCAAACAAACATTTAATTATGTCATAGTTTCCTGGGCATAGGTTGGAGTAATCAGTGGCCTCCAATTTAACCACTATAATATATCCCATGCAACAAAGTCTTACCTGTGGTCGCGGTGCTCAATGGGGACAGTTGGGGGGACACTTTGGGTACTCCGAGGTCCCCTTCAAGTAGATACAAGTGGTCCCCTTCACCGTTTCCTACCAGGGATTTGTTGTAGGGTCCTGGTGCCATAGTTGGTTAAGATAGAGATTGAGACTTGGGTTGGATGGTAGGGATGTGTGTGTGTGTGTGAGTTGGGGGAAGAGGTGGGAGGTGTTGTGAGGGATTATTTATATGTGTGTGTGTGTGAAGGGAGTGTTGTAAGGAATAGGTGTGTGTGTGTGTGTGTGTGTGTGTGTATAGAGAAGAAACCTATTACCTACTGTATATAGATGAAGAAAGAATAGATAGAAAGAAGAGAGTGGTGTGACGGGACTGAAACGGATCAAGAATAGATGATTGATTCTCTGGGTAAAGTCTGGGCAGGGGTAAGGTAAGGTTAGGTAAGATAGGGTAAGGTAAGGTAGGGTAGGGTAAGGTAAGGTAAGGTAGGGTAAGGTAAGGTAAGGTAAGATAGGGATGGGCAGGAAGGGTGAAAGGCAGAGCAGGTTGGTGGTTCAGACCTTTTTTCTTGCTCGTCAGTTCAGTAATCCGTAAGTCTTGTAGAACCGATTGACTGACTGACTTCCTGCTGTTTTCGTGGTATTTAGTAGAACCTGTGAATGAATAGAGAGAGAGAGAGAATGAAGAGTTTTAGTTTCTATTGATCTAAAGTCCTTACTACCTCAAGTCTTATAATGAATGTTATGTAGGATCTGGTACCGGTTTTTGCAGTATTCAATTGGACGTGAAAATTATAATGGTTACCCAGAACGTATATGAGTGAAATGAGGGAGAGGAGAGATAGAAGGGGCCGTACAGTCATGGACAATAATAATCATCCACATTAGTGATTCATGTAAACGTTTGACGGCTTCCCTCTGTTAGTTAATTGAGAAATTTCCAATAAGTGGGTCAAACACCATCTACTAATTTATTACAAGCTTTTAATTTACTACAAGCAGCTGTGTAGTATTCAAATTAATAACATTATAATTATGAGACTGCATAAACCTAATTAGTCAGCAATTTGTTTGTGTTATTCATATGTATGTATAAAAACTTATGTCCACGACTGTACATATGAAGACTTGACGAATATTTGCCAGGAATATATAGTAGCTTTATAAATATTAATAGATATCTAAATTATAATTACCACGAAGTATATATGTAGGCTATCACACCATTACATCATTACGGTACTATAAACTTATCGACTATCGTATATCATGCCCATTCTAATACAGACTGTACTCTTAATTAAACAGATTTGGGAGATAAACATGAACTGCACTGGAAGGAAAACGTAAACCTGGAAACCTGACGTAAACCTGGAAACCTGACTTAAACCTGGAAACCTGACGTAAACCTGGAAACCTGACGTAAACCTGGAAACCTGACGTCGGTGAGTATACAGTCTCTTGTGTCACTGTCTGTACACACACTCAAAAAAGTATCGTTACACTTTCAGCGTTAGTACAAACCAACAACACGAGTGAAACATTTGATAACATCCAACCTAATTTATTTATTCCTCACATTAACATCATGTCGTTCAGTGTAAAATTCGTCTGATCTTATCTTAAAATGATATAATTATAATTTTTTTGAGTGTGTGTTATGTATTTCTTTATATATATATTTCTCTGTGTGTGTGTTACGTATTTCTATACATATTTTTTTATGTGTAGGTATTCTATCACTGATATTTGATAGGAGAGGAAGGAAGATATTTAGGCTATTGTGTGTGTGTGATGTCTGATTGAGGTTGTGTGTGTGTGTGTGTGTGTGTGTGTGTTCCTGTTTTTTGTGTTGTCTCTATGTGCAGGCAGGCTGAAACACATACACACACACACACACAGAGAGAGAGAGAGAGTGAGAGAGAGAAAAAGAGAAAGAGTGAGAGTGAGAGAGTGTGTGAGTGTGAGTGTGAGTGGGTGAGTTCAGGCCTATAATTAATACAACCTCCTTTCTTTCGACTTGGGCCTACATACTTGCTATTTTTAATTTGGTCTTCTACCTTCTTCCTGGTTTTGGCCTCACTGCCTTGGTTTAACATTCTAACTCACTCTTTCATTTATATTTGCATCTCTCTCTCTCTCTCTCTCTCTCTCTCTCTCTCTCTCTCTCTCTCTCTCTCTCTCTCTCTCTCTCTCTCTCTCTCTCTCTCTCTCTCTCTTTGTGTGTCTTTCTGCCTGCCTGTATATTCCTCTCTCTTTCTTTTTTCTCTCTCTCTCTCTTTCTTTCTCTCTTTCTTTCTTTCTCTCTTTTCTCTCTCTCTTTCGTCCTACAAACCCATTTTCCTTGAAGTGTACAGGTATCGTATAGGCCTAAGTTTGAGTGAGACCACAAATGGATATAGAAGCGGGTCGTGTTGTGTTGTGTTGATGTGATGTGATGTGTTGTGTTGTGTTGTGATGTGTTGTGCTGTGTTGTGTTGTCTTGTTGCGTTGTGGTGTGTTGTGTTGTGTTGTGTTGTGTTGTAGTCGTGTTGTGTTGTGTTGCGTTGCCTTGCGTTGCGTTGCGTTGCGTTGCGTTGTGTTGAGTGGTGTTGTGTTGAATACTAGAGAATGAGGTTGAGTGTATGAGTCAGTTTACAGGTGTGTCGAAAGGTGGAGAGTGATAGTGAGTGAGGGATATTATAAATTTAGTATGTGTCGAATTGGTAACTACCTACCTGACTGACTGACGGACGTGTGTGTGTGTGTGTGTGTGTGCGTGTGTGTGTGTGTGCGTGTGTGTGTGTGTGCGTGTGTGCGTGTGTGTGTGTGTGCGTGTGTGTGTGTGTGCGTGTGTGTGTGTGTGTGTGTGTGTGTGTGTGTGTGTGTGTGTGTGTGTGGTTGATTATGGGACAAAGATTGATACTTATTTCCCAAAGACTGTCATTCTCTGCATGTTTCTCTCATATTTCAAGGATATTCTGAATTATAAACACGCAATACAATAAGGAAAGAAATTGATATACACATAAAACCACCAGGAAATAAATTGTTGAAAGGAAAATTCTAGAGTGCCACTACTTTGGCATCTTTCTCTCTCTCTCTCTCTCTGCCCGTGTGTGAGTGTTGGTGTGTAAATTCCTCTATATGGTGTGGTTTATTTAAGAGAACTGTGTGTGTGTGTGTCATGTCTTTGTCTTGTGTGTGTGTGTGTGTGTGTCTTTGTCTTGTGTGTGTGTGTGTGTGTGTGTGTGTGTGTGTGTGTGTGTGTGTGTGTGTGTGTGTGTGTGTGTGTGTGTATGTGTGTGAGTGTCAATAACCCCACGAACATACCAATAGCACACTAACTCCAACAAAATATCTGGCACTGCTCCACACCTGACTGACTGACTGACTAAATAAATAATTAACTAAATAAATAATTAACTAACTAAATAACTAACTAACTAACTAAATAACTAACTAACTAACTATCTAAATAACTAACTAACTGACTGACTGATGGACTAACTGACTGACTAACTAACTGACTGACTGACTGACTGACTGACTGACTGACTGACTGACTGACTGACTGACTGACTGACTGACTGACTGACTACCACTCTTGTTGATGTTATTGTTGTTGCCACAGACACCACCACTATATATGTTTACTTAGACACGAATTCCTCCTTTACAATCAACATTTTCGTGTGTGTGTGTGTGTGTGTGTGTGTGTGTGTGTGTGTGTGTAAGATTAATGTGTTTGGTGAGGTATGCATAAAAGAATAGTGTGTGTGTGTGTGTGTGTGTGTATGTGTGTGTAAATATACCTTGTTTGGAATGGTAATCATATCAGAATAATGTGTGTGTGTGTGTGTGTGTGTGTGTGTGTGTGTGTGTGTGTGTGTGTGTGTGTGTGTGTGTGTGTGTGTGTGTGTGTAAATATCCTTTGTTTGGTGTGGTAACCATATAAGAATAATGTGTGTGTGTGTGTGTGTGTGTGTGTGTGTGTGTGTGTAATATTCATTCATCATAATATAAGGAACTCATGACCACCAGTATAAATTAGAGGTCTACTGATTCCTCCAAACTAAGCCAAAAAACAAATGAACCCTAATATTCCCAATAAGGGGATCTGTTTCGTGGCATAGCTTGGAGGAATCACTAACCCTCCAATTTAACCCCCCCCAAAAAAAGTTTATCTCCTTAAGGGTGAAGTACTGTGTTTGTTGGTAAATAAATCTGAAGTAATTGATGATTCCTTAAAATTATTCCAAGCAACAGGGTATCTTTATTTTTGTTTGTTCATCTGGTCCTGTTTTCCTGTCATACTTTGGGGGAATCAAGGCGCTCCTATGTACCAAATATGTATTATAATTACCCCCTTAATTAAAAGATACTAGCGACCGATTTAAGGCTACATAAAGGTTGGCTGACTGGCTGGCTGGTTGGTTGGCTGGTTGGCTGGCTGGGTCCTCTCACACACCCCATTCACTTACTCAAAGAGGCTCGTAACCTAACTGCTCGCTCGTGTGAAAATCCTTATATTACCAACATTGAGTGAGGACATCCCCCCCCCCCCATCTGTGTGTGTGTGTGTGTGTGCGTGTGTGTGTGTGTGTGTGTGTGTGTTATATTCCGGTTTGATGCAGTATACAGTACATTATCATGAGAACAGTGTGTGACAGTGCGCGCGCATAAACATACTGTATATAAGTTTATATAAGGACAATTAATGAGTGTGTGTGTATGTCATGCAACAAGAGGAGTGGCCTTGGCATTGAGAGGGAGTGCTGCCAACTGGACCTTTGGCACTTACTAACTGATCACGTGTACCTGTTGCTGTCTCTGGCCCATGCACACAACATCAAACAACAACACAACGCAACACTACAACAGACAGGCAACAACAGGACATAATATAACAACATACTACCCAACAACAGACAACACAACACAACACTACAACAGGCAGGCAACAACAGTACATAAGACAACAACACACAAATCCAACCCAATCCAACACTACAACAGGCAGGCAACAACATACAACACAACAACAAACAACACATCACAACCCATCACTACAACACAACGACAGACAACACAACACAACCCAACACAACGACAGACAACAGCAACACAACACAACATGTAATAGAGTAAGAAGGCAAGGGATAAGAGACCCTGGATCGGGGAGGGGGGCGGGGACCCTATGATCGTATATATGGAAATTGGAGGCTTCTGATTCCTCATGACCCTGCCACGAAACAAGCTCCTTCCATATAGGTGATGTTCTATCGCAATATTTGAAGGACTGGTTTACCTCCAATTTTCTGACTGACTACATCACGGGGTCCCTAAAAAAAACACTGTAGTGCCTCATTCCACCAAACACACGCACACATATATGTCTCCACACACACACACATAAAATTATATATGCCTCCACACGGACACACAGACACACACACACACACACACACACACACACACACAAACACACACACACACACACACACACACACACACACAGACACACACACAGACACAGACACAGACACACACACACACACACACACACACACACACACACACACACACACACACACACACACACACACACACACACACACACACACACACACACCCTATACTCTGTGCCCCTTATGAAAGAAAGCATCTGTACGTGAGCCTACATCATTATTAATGTGGTTAAGGAGTTTGATGTGTTGTTGTTGTTGATGTAACTTAGGAGTATATATGTCACCTTATACCTGACTGGCTGGTGTTAATTGGCAAGAGAGAGAGAGAGAGAGTGAGAGTGAGAGTGTGAGAGAGAGAGAGAGAGTGTGTGTGTGTCATTGTAGGTGAAAGATTGAAACATGTCGCTCTACTATGTTCCACTTACTCTGATTCCTCCCCAAAATAAATGTTACCAGCTCAAATGGTATAAACATCTAATAGGTACGTGGTCGCGAATGTACGAGCTCGGGTGTACTATGAAATCACTACAGAATATTAAATAAATACATGTATCTTCTTATCTATAGTGGATAATTACAGCTTTGTGTCGATAAGTAAGAAAAACACACAATTATTAACCTATCAGGATTTCTATGTACTCATTTATCTGTTTATGTGTCGATATTTAATTAAGACACCCAATTAACAAGATTTCTTTCAATGTTATATAAAAAAATTCCGTCGATAATTTGACACACACAATTAGCAAGATTTATGTAAATGTTATAAAAAAAAATTGCGTCGATAACTTGACACACCCAACTAGCAAGATTTCTCTAAATGTTATATAAATTTTTGCGTCGATAACTTCAGACAAACAATTAGCAAGAGATTTGTTTACTCTTATTAGGCTATGTCACATTTAAGGACCTCTTTTGCAACCCAATAGAAAAGGCTACTGAACTATATTATGCTAAGGGTATATACGAGAGGAAAAGGTAGAATATGTCTCATGTTTACATTAGTTAGTCTGTTACCTTCGTTTATGTATTGGTTGACATTTACAGTACAGTATATCCGATGTACAGTACAAACACACACGACCTGGTAATGACGCTATCATCCACTCTGGTAGGTTGTACACACACACACATATATACCAGTAGCCTAACTAACCTACACACACATACACCAGTAGCCTAACCCAATGACACACACACACACACACATACACATACACACACACACACACATTCCAGTAGCCTAACACACACACACATACACACACATACCAGTAGCCTAACACACACACACACACACACAGACACACATACACAGCAGTAAGTAACATAACACTGTGGTGTCAACTAACCTGTCCACCACCACCACCACCACCACTACACACATTGCATAATAGAAAAGTCACCCTAAAAACGGGTTTCACTTTCTTTACCTGTACCTCTACCATCAACACTACCATCTTCCATCATCACTACCATCACTACATCTACCATCTTCCACCATCACTACATCTACCATCTACACTACCATCTTCCACCATCACTACCATCACTACATCTACCATCTTCCACCATCACTACATCTACCATCTACACTACCATCAACACTACCATCTTCCACCATCACTACATTTACCACCATCACTACTATCTTCCACTACTACTACCGCCACTGTCATTCAACTACCACATCCACTACCACTACCACTTCCTCCAATAATATTTTACCTACTACTACTGCTACTGCTACTACTTCTACCACAGAAAATTAACAATAATAATAATAATAATAATAATAATAATAATAATAATAATAATAATAATAATAATAAAAAATATATACTTAATTACAGATAGAATTATTAAGAACAGCTTTTGGATACTCCTGGTGATTCAAGTCAAAGAAAGAGTTAGTATTTAATTAAAGAGATGGTAGTCCAGTGGTGGTAAATCTGGAGCAACTGATTCCTCCAAACTATTCCAGGCAACAGACCATTATTATTTTTGTTTATGTGATCGTGTATGAAAATTGGAGGCTTCTGATTTCTCCTGCCCAAGTTCCTTCCATATAGGTGGTGTTTCGTGGCAATATTTGAAGGACCCAATCTTCAATCTCCAAATGTCTTACGTCATCACAGAGTTATTTAATGTTTGGGTCGAGTTGTTGTCATAATACGAAGTGATTGGTGCGGTGTTAATATTTGTTGTTGTTGTTAGTTATATAATGCTGATGTAAAGAATATGTATGAGAGAGAGAGAGAGAGAGAGAGAGAGAGAGAGAGAGAGAGAGAGAGAGAGGAGAGAGAGAGAGAGAGAATATAGGGACGAGTTTGCTTCATGTTATTTGAGGGTGACCATAGAGAGATTAGGCTCCAGCAGAAATATACAAACATACATACAATTTTTAGTTAACATAATAATGAAACCACACTCACACCTCCATTAGTATATATATGTTTACACCCCATCATTACCTTCACACATCCATCACACTTACTAGTACCCCCCCCCCCTCCCCCCATCACACATACTCACCACATTATATTTTCATCACAACAACCACGACAAATCTATCATACTTACTACACACACATACACACACTCACAGACACACACACACACACACACACACACACACACACACACACACACACACATACACACCCACTCACTCACTCACTCACTCACTCACTCACTCACTCACACACACACACACACACACACACAGACACACACACATGCACACACACACACACATATATACAATTAGGGCCTAGGCTATACTTACTACCCTAACATACCAATTCACTCACTCACACACACACATACCAATAGACTCACTCACACACACACATACCAATACACTCACTCACACACTCCTCTTATCACATTCACACATACTCACGACATCATCATAAATCCTTCTTCACCATCACGTTAACACTCATCTCTATCACCATCATAAAATCATCATACACTCACTGGAAAACACACACACACACACACACACTAT
>JAWZYT010000730.1:37500-105000 GCA_034508575.1 Petrolisthes manimaculis
TGAAGTAACTCAACTACTCACCTCTTGTCGGTCCTCTGGTCATATAGTATTAGAAGATAAGTATTTAGTCAACACCGAGGCTTGGGAATGAATGAGTGTCTCGGAGTTATAGACAAACTCAGGGTTGAACAATGTATGTGTATGTGTGTGTGTGTGTGATCTCTAATTTAATTTTCACACGTATTTGTGTTGAGAAGATATGAACGATGAGTAAAGGTGGATAAGTGAGTGAAAATTAAAATATAAATATATCTCCCTGTCCACATGGATGTCTTCACCCACTGGCAAATGGGGAAGGAAGGGACTGGGAGCAGGCTACAGTGTGGATGAGTGAGCGAGAGAGAGAGAGAGAGAGAGAGGCAGTGTGAATGGAGCACGATGGCACGACACTCCCCTCGCACTCAACTTGACACTGAGCACCACGCTTTGCAACTTTAGGTTTTATACACGTGGGTTAGTGTCTAAATGCGCACGCGCGAATTCAGTCACACAGAGAGAGAGAGAGAGAGAGAGAGAGAGAGAGAGAGAGAGAGAGAGAGAGAGAGAGAGAGAGAGAATTGTGATCGTGTCAGTATATATATATCACAATAGCAATCACAACACAGGGATTCAAGAGGTGACTCATTAACAATAACAATAACAAGGTAAACACCATAACACAGATTTCCCAACAGATTCCTATACTTGTCATCGATTGACCAACATAACACGTAACATAAATACCACAGTGTACAACATAAGACTACTGTAATATCCTCAGTGTTAACATTACATCACCAAACCTACACGACACCAAACCTAACTTAACGACACCTAACCTAACCTAACGTAACCTAACTACACCTTACCTAACATGCCCTAACGACACCAAACCTAACCTAACGACTCCTCACCTAACCTAACCTAACGACTCCTCACCTTACGGCATCTAACCCAACCCAACCAAACCTAACCAAAATACAATATATAGGTGAATTGGTGACGAATACAATTGTACTGCACGAGCCTACTACCCTACATGGGCTGCCAGGGTGTGAATATTGCAAGATGCTGAGACGTTCATTGATTGTATGACCTTCTCTCTGTCCATTACTCTATCCCACTCCTATACTCTCTGGCTGTTTGTTTATCTGTCTGTTTCTCTGTTTATTTGTTTGTTTCTTTATTTGTCTGTCTGTGTGTCTCTCCATCTGTCTGTCTGTCTGTATGTTTCTTTGTTTGTCTGTCAGTTGCTTTGTTTCTCTGTCTGTCTGTTTATCTGTCAGTGTCTCTTTATGTCTGAGTCTGTCTGTTTATATGTCTGTGTCTGTTTATCCGTCTGTCTGTCTATCTCTTTGTGTTATAGTTGAAAATTTTTGCTGATTCCTCCAAACTGTACTAGGAAACAGATTCTCTATTTAGTAAACTTAAGATCGTCTTGTTTCCAGGCATAGTTTGGAGGAATCATTTGCCCTCCAATTCACCACAGTCGTTTATTCTGACCTACTTAATTAATTGCATACCAGAGAAAACCTGTATGAGACGAGAGATATCATTCTGGAGTTGGACTGTCACGTTTGTTTGGATAGTTTTGGCAGCATCGCATCTGTTGTACATTGTGTAAGAGTGAGTTCCATGTAGTATATAAAGGAGGAGTAAGAATGTGTGTTGTGAGGTAAAGGTCAGTGGCTCAGGCTGTGTTGTTGGTCCAGTGTAGGGAAATCAATACCAGATACACACACACACACACAGATAGAATATATACACACACAAACATAGAGACACACACTATATATATATACACACACACAAACATAGAGACACACACTATATATATATACACACACACAAACATAGAGACACACACTATATATATATACACACACACAAACATAGAGACACACACTATATATATATACACACACACAAACATAGAGACACACACTATATAGATATACACACACACACATAAACACGCACAAACATACACAGATAAAGTACTCGGGGGTACACACACACACACAGGAGGTTTTGGTGTGGAAATACAAAGTAGGTCATAGCCGTGATTGACATTATTTATTTAGTGACGGTACACACAAACTTTCATATATACACACACACACTATTTTTCTTTCACACACAATTATCTCTCTCGCCTCGCACACACATCTTGCGTTTCTGTATTTTAACATGTGATTTAGTCTCGTACAATGAAAGTCTCCCGGAAACATTAAGTCGGATACATTGATCGGAGTTATGATGGTTACGTAAAGATGTGTGGGACTGCGTAGTTACACAACTTATGTTTCACGTATTTAGTTAGTATCGTGACTTTTGGTAATGTGGAATTTTAAGTTTTGTTTATTATTGTTGCTAGATTGTTATTGTGGGTAGTTATTTTTTTTAGTTACTAGAATGTTATTGTATTCTTTGTTGTGGTTGGTGTTATAGTTTGTTTATATATTGTGTTCGTGGCTAACATTATAAGTAATGAGTTTAGATATTAGTTGAGCATGCAATAGTATTAATTTTAATGTTGGTAATCTTTAAAGAAATATGATCACGACTACATTAAATTTAGAAGTTGAAAAATCAGTACTTAGGGGGTTATTAGTATTATTAAATTACAAATGAGTGGTGGTGGAATGTAGTCATGGTTTGGGGCGTCGTATATCCCATAGTACTTTATTCTTCGTATGGTGGGTGAATCAAATTTGGTTTAATTAAGGGCTTTATAGTTATGGGTTGGTAAAAGTTCAGAGGTTTCCTAAAAGTTCTACCTTATATACACAGTTTGGTATACAAGAGAATTTATTCCTCCACAGTACATCGGGATACTAGACCAGATTGAAAACAGTAATAGTTAAACATGTTTGGAATACTTTAGGGGGGTTATCTTTAGCTCCAGATTTACAAACACTAGTCACCTTAATTGTAGTCATGTTCCGCTTCACAATGGAATGAAACTTGCCTCTGGGAATTGTTCACGTAAAGCAGTTTGTCCATTAACCATTAAGATAGAGATTGATACAAGTGGCTCATTTGATGGAGTTATGAAGTTAGTTCTTTCAATTAATCAGATAAAATTCTTAACATAGTCGGCCGAGAGAGCAGGTGCAAAGGATTTACTGTGTAGAATTAGGCTACTTATACTCCATAAAGTTTACCAACTAACCATTTAAAGTTTCATCCACAGGTCCTACTGGAGAAGAGTTGACCAGGCAAGGAAATGCCACCCACGGATCTTTATAAAAGCGCATTTCAGGTTATGCCAGAACGTCAATCATTATTTTAAGGGGGTGCGAGTAGGGGACAGGCTTGGGTAGAAATATTGTCCCCAAGTCTGTCCTCGTATTTCTACACCCCCTTAAGAATAAATTAAGGTTTAGATAGGAATTTGTAATACAGTCAAATAAAAGCTTGCCTCCGGACACTCCATTTATTATCCTTTTAGGTAGGAATACATCAGAAAGTCAAGGTAGACTCTTAATCACGTCTACATTATTTACAAAATTGCTATCTTTTAAGATAGCCCCTGCAACACCCACCTAGTTTTATCCTAAAACGCGCCCTACTTTCTGCTGCTCTATTTCGCCTGTACAGTCGCAGCACATAATCGTACGACTGTACATACGAAAATACAGCACTAGAAAGCAAGGCTAAAACCAGATTTTTTTAATGAATCTGCGTAACTCAGTCCTGGAGACTCCAGGGGTTTTTGAAGGCAACATAACGGAGATACCATCTTCCTGCACCAGCGGCAACCTGAAAAAATATTATCTATAAGAAATTTGGACACCAATTTCATTAAAAACCTAATTGGATACGAACATTAAAGAGAATAACAAGGTTTACCAGGATTGGAAATTACAGTATGCCAAATAAAAGAAAGTCTTCACAAATACATCAGCTTTGTAGCCTTTATAAATAGGTAAACTAACCCTCAGAAAATAGTATTTAATAGTAATTTGACCACAATACTTGAAAGTTCCCAATAACTTAAAATCAAAACCGGGATGGTACACTGAGCGCCTCCAAAGTATGCTATGAAACGGAATCAGATTAACAAAATGGTGGCCTGCTTCATTACTTTTGGAGTAGTGTATTGCTCCTGATATACCAACACTACTAACCCCTTAAACGCAAGGGGAGAATATAGAAGTTATTAGAGGGCTACTGAATCTACATGAATTAGATGTAGTTTAGTGGGAGTGTCTGCAGTCTTCCAATTTAGCAAAATTAGGTTCTCCCCTCTACCTCAGTTAAGGAGATACTATGCCACGAAACAGATCACCTTGGTTTAATTAAATATGAAGATTCCTCCGTGCCAGGAAACTTATCACATTATTAGTTTCGTAAAGTTTTACCCTCTTAGTCCTTGTATACCCTAGCACACCCTTGGTCTAGTAATGAGAGTTCTGCATGAACGATAGTAAATTATGTAATAAAATGCATAACGAAGAAGATCACTCGAAAAGTTTCAAGTAAATTTCAATCATAATTTAACCGATTACTCAAGAAAGCATTATGGCCAACTAAAGAAGTGTGCTACGATTTAACGAGACTTCAAGGGGGTAAAACTCTTCCGGAACTGCATAATTGAAGTTTCTGGTATTGGAAGAAAGTGTAGCCTTCCAATTCAAAGATAATCTGCCCTAAATTGCAACTGGAACAATCACCAAGCTATACTCACATAATACGCAGCTAATGCAGGGCACCAAAATATCTCCATGGATGGAAGACCCGGGTTTGCTGCAGAGAACATCACATCAATCAGAAGTCGTAGCACCAACTTCCGTCGTACATTTCAAACCATACCTGTGGTAAGAGGTTATTTTAATACCATGCTATAAACATTCAAAATTACACTTAATTATCAAGGCAAAATCTCTAAATTTAATAAAGGGCTAAAGATTCCTAGAACCTTGAAACAGATCCTCTATAAGCAAAAAGTAAAGCAGTCCATTTCCTACGACAATTTAAAATTAATAATTATCATCCAAGGCAAAGTCAATATTCTTCCCCTAAACCTCCTTGCTTTCAAACCAGATTTCCTTCAATCAAGAACTAGGCAAAATACAATAACTCCGGACGCCAGTATAGCCTTGTGAACAATCCCATTTAATTTTAGTTATTTTAATACTACATTTGGAAACATTCCTCCAATTATGCCAGCAAACCGAATCCTTTAGTTAGATTAGTGTTGTGTAGCATTGCTATGCTGACTACGAATGGGTAATGATAATTAACGGGTTTTAATTATTCATTTGGTGTACATAATCTTACATACCTAATCCTAATCTTCGCGCTACTGTTTAAATATCAAGCAGTTTCACTTTTGCAGGAACAGGTTTAAGTAAATATAAATTAATAACCATTAGTGCCATTGAAAATTCTTAAAAGTAAACCGATTGTAAATAGAATACAAAAAAGATCCAATTGTTTTAACAACCCTGTACGTAGTAACGTCGTAGTATGTGATTCAACACTGAATAAGATTAAGTCCTAATGCAAAGGTCGGTCCTATCAAATGCAATGGACAGCACTTTGCAGAGCTGGAGGTCCTTACAATATTATCGTTATAACAACCCAATTTGGAGAAAACTGGCAGAAAAATTGCTTTCAAACATTTATAAAAAAATCTTACGTATGGGAGTTAAAACCTTCAGTACTAACCACTACCTACCCAGTGAACAGACCCAGCATTTAGATTCCAGGTAAAGTGACCAACACCAAGGAAATTCCCTTGTGTGGCCAATTGCATGTTAAACAAACATTAGTTATTACGGAGGTTTACAGAAAGGGAGAGACTGGATAACTTTCAAGCAATGGGCCAGATAATCTAATTTTAATAATTAATGTCATACAGAAATTTTTAACTTTGCAAGAAAGTCTATCGATATCGAGGGAATATGGCGAAATACAATTTTAACAGGTCAACAAAACTCACTTTTATAAGTATAGCAGCATGGCTTCCAGTTAGGTGTTGAGCCCAGTCCTCAAGGAATCCTTCTCCAGTCAGCAGTCATAATGAATTCTTCCCCAACCGCCTGCATTTCATTCAAACCCCAATTTTTCCTCGTCAAGGACAGCTTTAGAAAACGCCAACCGCCAAGTTCTTCCAAGTAGTTCTAATTTTTCCTGGGAAGAAAATTATTCACGTAAAATTTTGTTACAAATTTCACAACGCAGGTTACAGGTAGAACTACACTATTACTTGTCGAATGTCTACGTGAAAAAATATTTGTGTAAAAAAATATCTTGCTGGATTAATTACATTAGGGTTTCAGACAGTTACCCTATATTAGATATGCAATAATTAAATTTGCTTTAATCGTATTTCACAAACTTAAATAAACGAAGTTAAGCCAAACAAATTCATTAGCCCAAACGAATCAAATTATAGGACGCGTTACCAAGCCATTTCAGAGCCGATATGAGTGATACACACCAATTTCAATAAGTTCTATCACCAATACACATTCCATATTACGTATTTCATATCCCAGCAAATAGCAACCATTAACAACAGAATAAACTATGGATATATAATAAATCTCAAAGATATAATATAAAAAGTATAGAGAAATACTTGCCTTAAAACACCAACCATGTTCTCTCTTCAGCTGCAAGCTCTAGACTGACCTTTCATCTGCTTTCCAAGTCCCTTGTAACCTCGCTTCCAAAGTCACGAGCTAATCGACCCAGAAAACAAACCCACGACGAAATCACGAAACACTGAACTCCGAACCAACGGTCACGCGGGGTATTCAAATCGGTTGGAGGGTTAATGGATGTATGGAAATTCGTTAGTTTAGCTGATTCGGAGTTTCTCGAATTATTAGTAGTTGTGTTGTTTTACAGTATAAATTTTACTTCCGTAATTACTGCCGTACACTAGGACACAAATGTAGGAACTTAAGTATTACACACATTAATCTGGATGTTTATGGGGTCTCCTTTAATTTGTTATTGAATGTATGCACTATTATTAGTTTTATTACATTATCCTATATAAATATTTAGGAGACTCTCTGACACTGCTGAAGTCAAAGGAACTATATTATGTAACATTAATTATTTCAATTGATTCACGAAATATTCCTTATGAATCTAACTCAATACAACAACAATATTATTAATTAATGCGACACTAAAATTAGTAACATGCCATATATATAGGTCATTTGATATTTAGAAAAACAGCTTTACTGTTTTTTTACAGGTGTTTTAAGCTAATTATAAATGACAGAGAATTTCAGTAACATTAAAAAGTATTTCCATTAATTTTATAACCAACAATCTTTTAGTCATTTTTTAAGTCACTAAAATCCTACGATAGTATTTCCTAGCTACAGCGTATTATATGTCCTATTCTCTTTGGTCTTGAATTGAACTATTAATTATTGTACTGTACATTCTTCGTTTCAATAAATATATAAATAAATAAATGTTCGTACAGTCGACGATGAGTAGACTACCTCACATTGTTATTTATAATTACTAGACAAACTATTCAACAAGGGAGAAGAGAGGGACATGTAGGCCTACAGACACTACAGTGCGAAATAGGAAGTGACGGGCATAAAGAAAAGTACGTTAGGAGGGAAAAAGGTGAGGGATAGATTGAAGAAGAAAAGGAACAGGAAAAAGAGACTGAGGAAAGAGGTGACTCAGGTGAAAGAGAGAGTGAGGGAATGGCTGCTTCAGTAGTTACTGGTAATTAACAGGTTTTTTTGTTCTCTCTCTTATTTGACCATATTAGTTGTCGATACAAATACTGTACTATATTTATGATAGAGAAATGCATGCTTTCCGTGTGGACACCAATAATGATTTTCTTGTTAGTAAACAAAATATAGTGTTAGGTTCTCCTTTTACACAGAATAAATGAAATACACAGATGGTGCCAGTTTCTCGTCTTTCATGGTAGCAAACAGAGATGGTGCCCTTTAATCATTCAAACCAAGCATACTTATCCACAATGGATTATGGATACTAAGGACAGACCACTTCGGTGGAAACTTTCACTACACTAGCGCCACCACACGGTTAGATGGAAACACTGTTTGTCAAAGTATGGTACAGACGGCATCGAAGGGTGACTTAAGTATTCCAAGAGTATTTTTTCTTAAACATTATTCTCAGTTCCGGTAAATATCTATTCTGTTACGATATTTTTACCCTCTTTACCCACTAATTTATACCATTCCAAGACACTTTTCTTCGGTTCCATTTCCAAGAAATTGACCTGACCTAAACTAGGGAAACTACCTGGAACCAACTGTGGTAAAGTTACTGGGATCTAGCTGGGTCTGGCAACACTGCTACAAAATGGCAATGGTCTAGATAATTACAGTACCTCAGTTCCCCTTAGGTAAAACCCTTAACCTTTTTCTGTATTCAAAATTATACTGGGTCCATTACCAGAACAGCTTCTCTCCCAATCCTTTACCTGTTTCCCTCCCTGGCAGGCCTCCTTTATCCTTCCTATCCCTTCCCTGCCTATTATCATTCCCCAGCATCTCTCCTTTTCCTTTCTCCCTACCTCTCAGCTTCCCCGCATTTATTTCTCCATTCCATTCTGCAGTAGTTAATATTCCCAAAAATTACCAGCAAAAGGAAGTCACAAATCTGAGAATAATACTCAATGAAAATTTCTTAATTCCAAATAATACCCCTGGGCTGGTGCTAGTTCACATCTTTGTACAATAATACTTTTCCGTCAAGACCATTATTCCCATGATGTAATACAGCTGGATTAGTGATCCTTTCTACAGATGCCAATGTTGTGTGGCTGCGGATGGAATTAATGAAATTTAAATTACATACAATGGAGGAGAAAAGTTCTACCAATTAAAAATTAACTATTGACAGACACAACTACCAAAATGTACTCTGAATGACTCTATGAGGACTGCAATGGAAGAAGAATCCAAGAGAGAAAAATTACAACACAAAAACTATTTACAAACTGGTTTAATGTACTCTTCATACAAAAGGGCAAAACATAAAAGATATGGTATTGGAAGATTGCAGTAAGCAGAGGTAAATTTCCTTGCTTTGAAGTACTCTAGTATTCCTCTACAGAAAATTTCAAGTATGTTCTGAAAACATAATGTCTGTTTACACGGCACGGCACGGCACGGCACAGCATGGGTGCTGCTCTAGTAACAGCAGCTTTATGTCCCTTGGGGGCAAAATATCAGTCAGAGGCATGAGGCAACCCAACTATGTTGGATTTTTATGTGCGCACCTTGAGTCCCCACAGCAACTGTCACCAGGGCTAGTTTTTATACTGTACTGTACATTAACACTAGTGTACAGTTAGCATCACTTTTACTTGCATTTTTCTTGTCTGGAATCAAAGAGAAAATTCAACATTTTTCTAAATTTTCGGAAATATGCTACTGAAACAATATTTCTTATTGGTCGACACCTGGCAACACTCAAGTCTGGCTGGGGCTGCTGGGGTTCTGTTACAACATGACATCAGGCACTCACGTGAACTGGTAACTGTTTGAGATGCGATTTTTCACACACGCCTCACTGCCCAACAGCAAATGATGTACCGTGTGAATGGGACTTTTTGAGTGGCATACCTGTACATGACCTTTCCTATTGAATAGCATATCACTATATTCATCTACATCAAAATGAACACTTATCAATTAAGAAAATCATTCTAGTTTCAACCCAGGCCTAGTCAAAATCTCAAATTGTATAACACAGCATTGAACTAGTTGTAGTGATAATTAATGTTTACTACAATTGGTTCATTGCTGTGATGAATATTTGAAAGTTCAAGAAAGCCTGGACATAAATTTTGGTTTGTATATGTTTCAATATGTACATAATATATTTTTATACTTTAATCTGTGAAAAGTTAATCCACCTGACTATTCTGAGACCTAGCATGACATGATATAAAAGGATCTATGAGGGTGAAATACGACTATCAAAATGAAGGTGGATCTGGTGCCCCTGAAGTCATCACTCCAGTACACTCATGGTGATCCCAGCAGGGATCCTGCTAGGCAGTCACACAATATATCTATGTACAAGAATATATGTGCAACAGGCAATTAGTTCATAAAGCTAAACAGCAAAATAAATTAGTGCATAGTAATAATAGTAAATACTTCAAAAACAAAACTCCTTAGTTCTAAACAATAATAATAAAAAATAATTATAAAAAAAATTATAATTACAACAGCTATATCCTTTCTTTGGCATAAGAAAAAAAAACACTTCCTTCTCAAATCAAAAACTCTAATTGAGGGCGTAAACAAATAAAGATTGTCATTTACCAGTAATTCTCACCAACGATAACTATATACTCTTCCAATGTGAAGTTCCTTTTCACCAACCTACCTCCTTCAATCAAAAGCATACAAACTGAAAATAAAAATAACATAATACTTCTGGCTATATTATTATTTCACAAGTTCAATCCTCTTCTTCCTCCTCCTCTTCCTCTTCCTCCTCCTCTTCACTTTCACTCTCTTCTTCCTCCTCCTCAGGTGTTTCAGCAATTTTTGGTTTCTTTGCTCCAAAGTTCCCCTCCTTGAAATCACTCATTTCCTATGAATGAAAACAATAACCATTAATACATACAGTACTTGTAATTTTAGGCAATATCTGCTTCATTTACACTACCAAGGGGGGCAAGCAACATCAAAAGTTTACCCCTACTTATTCTGAAAGAAAAAAAATCCAATAACTCTGTATGCATAAAGGTTTCTCACTGTGAAATAAATGCAAGTATTATGTAATTTTTAAGGATTTATATTTTTTTTCAAGAAAGAAAATCCAAGATCAAGTTTAGAAAATACAAGAAAGACATAATGAGAAGTGTTTCTTAGTTAGAAATAAGTAACTTGGCTGCAGTCAACTACAATATTGCTCATATTTTTGCTTGTAGTTTAACCCTTAAACAGCTGGTTACGAGAATTCTCGTCACCAGCAACAAGTGTGGAGGACTGCGGGTGATGAAAATTCTAGTCAAAGCAGTTTTTAAAATTGCGTGCCCCATGACATCGTTGTTTCGGGTAGCAACACTGATTTTAGGCTTGTAGAGAGTAGCCTTAGTCCAGCCACCCATTCCTGCCAGTGTTGAACAAGCACTGTGGGTTGAAGGACTTGTATCCAGAGCTCCGTTTTTATATATGTACGTATTGTGTTGAAAAATGTGATTCTGACATGTTTTATAGATGAAATTAGAGTATGATTACGTACTTAGATGTGTTAATAGACTATTAGGCGTCAAATGTATTGTTTACATAGTGACTGCAAGTGCGGGAGAGCTGCCACGGTAGATAAGGCCCACGGCTAAGTGGTTAAAACCAATCACTAACCTTTTTGTATCTGGCTTTGTCATCTTCTGCCATAGCTTCATATTTTGCTTTGATTTCAGGTGCAGTACTGTTCCATGCTGCACCCAGTTGCTTGGCTACCTCCCCTACACCCAGTTCTGGGTTAACTGCACGAACCTTTGGTCTCTCATCATTGCAGTACCAGAAGAATGCAGACCTGATCACAACAATAATTAATTACTTTCTCAGCAGTAAATAACCCAGTTTGGTATGGTTTTTTATTTTGTCATCCACATGATAGGCTCTCCATGGAGGTGAAATGTTAATACATGTAATATAGATGGACTGACTATTTTTATATATCTTTCATGAATGGTGTGATACAATCAACATTTCTTATAAATAACATTATTTTATAAACCTGGTAGCAAATTTATCAAGACAAACAAACACAACTCCAACAGCAGCTCTGACTAGTCTTCATATTATTTTTTATCACTTTCCTTTCCTTTTACTCTATTCTACTTCCAGTCAATTTCTCTACAACTGTCTTAGTGTATAATTAGTCGAGAAAAAACAAAGTTTACTGTATTATTTAAGTGAAACAAACCCCATACTCCTATACTTAATTACAATAGTGCATCATATAAATATAGTATGAGATAATGTGGAATTATGATCTGAAAGCAGAAATGAAAAGCAACCACCATTTAGTACTCAGTTACAGGTTCCCAGATAATAGAGACCAAGCCGACATTCTGAACTTCATTCTTCCATTAAATGAGCATAACAACAATCAGTGTTATGCCCTGCATTAGTAATTAATGTGGTGTTCATAGAGCTCCGGTAAGGGCCCTCAATTTTTGTTAAACTACGGGTGTAAGCCAAAGCAACAATATGGTGTTTGGCTTGCCCCAATGTAGGTATGATGAAGGACATAGATATCCCACATCCCTGTCTTTAAGGTATACCCATCATAAATATGTACAAGAGAACCGATTAGAGAAACTCAACCCATGGAGGGATTTCCATAAGGATATCAGGCATCACTGCTATTGACCAAAGTGCAATACTTACAATGCCCTCTTAGGAGCATTAGGATCCTTTCGATTGCGTCTCTTGCGTGAGGCACGTGCATTCCGTGGGCCCTTGTAGCCCATCATCTCTGTGTCATAACGGGCCTTGTCCTTCTCTGCCATATCATAGAAGCGCTTCTTTTCCTTGTCAGTCATTGTCTGTGAATGATTTCTACATAAACACTTTGTATTACATAAGATTACTACAAATGTTTTGGAAATACTGTAGGTAAATTAAAGAACTATTCATAACTGTTTAGTTAGTACAGTACTCTAATTAATCAAGAAGATAAAGAAAAATTCTGCTTAATTTCACTTCCTATAACAATTAATGTTAGATAAATTAAAATGAATATATCATCACAAATGCCAATTCTTCAGCTTTCAGATAAGACCACCTTACAAGAATATGCTTCATCTGACATATATTCTGGCTGCAATTGTGTTGAAAAAAGGCTGTTCAGACTGGGTGGGAGGCCCTGAATGCAACACTGAGTGGAGGTACAGTTGGGGAATAATGTATCTGAACACTGTTGGCGGCTTTTGGCAACATCCCCAAAAGTAAACACATCAATGAGAGAAAGTATTCATGAATTGAAGGATAACTTTTATTTCACTGTCTGTGGTTGGTCGACGTCACCCAATATCAAATATCCTTATGTAGTAATGAATAAATGTTATCTATTCCTAACGTATTTATCACTGACATTGTTACCAGAAGTCGTCAACGGTGTCCAGATACTTTGTTCCCCAACTGTACATGTTCATCCTTGAAATGATAACTCGGAACACTTTTCAATTTAGTCTATAGAGGCAAGACACAAATTCAAACAGTTTGTAACAACTATTATACAAACAACTCACCTTCCAGCGCTCTGCACATTTACGGGAGAACTCAGAAAACACAACATTCTCATCAGGGTGTTTCTTCTTGTGCTCCTCTCGACAAGATTGCACAAAGAAGGCATATGCAGACATTCGCCCGCGAGGCTTGGAGTCCACTAATTTGGCACGTGGCATGTTGCTGGTGGGGAGAAAAAAAAAAAAAAAAAAAACTCAGTAATTTATATCCTATATAGTACGTACAGTATTATATGGAGCAGTTAACATATCTATCCTTGTATGCTAGGAGTCAGTATTTTCCCATCCTCACCTAATGGATCACTGTAGTCTCCATGAAGCTGGCAAGAGCCAATGGATAATTTCAGATAGACATCTCAAAGTGTGGTTATACAGTACTGTACCAAACCCTAAACGGAGCCTTTTTATGTGCAACGTTGTGTACCAGTACTTCTGTGATGTGAACACCTTTACCCTGAACTTGAGACCGTTGGTATAAGTGATAAAATTCTGGAATGTTTACCCTCTGTACTTAATTAGACCTGATACCCCTAAGGAAGGAGACAGAAACTTTTCCAGTAACCAATGTCTGGGAGAGAAAGAGGTATCCCAGCAAATCAACGAGTCCCTTCACATAATCCTTCCAATGATTGTGTTAATATTTCAAACGGCAAAGTCCTCCAAACTTTAAAATTAAGATTATAATTTTACAATTTATATTAATTTTCACGTTATTGCATAAATATTATATTGTAGGTGATAATGTTTGGAAACGAGTTATTTTGATTGTATAGTTGAAGTGAATCATTAGTAACTGTAAGCAAAAAGGAGTTAAAATATGTAGTTAATTATTAAACAAATAATTGTACTGTACTAGGAAAAAGCAGTGAATAGGATTTTTTTTTCATTTTTCATATACAGTATATCTATACCGTAAGTACTGTATAAAGAAGTATAATTCTAAATTTTCAACACTGTCATATTCAGTCCCCAAGCTTAAACATTAACAATATAATATATTATATATATATCCCCTAGAAATTGACAAGGTAACTTTTAAAAAATTATAAAATTACTCTAAATATGTCATCAGTTACCAAAGTGTTTCAAGTACAGTACTGTTTATCCTTAATCTAGTGTACAAGTTCAGATGAGAAAATAATACTTCTTGAAAATGACTCTTGCCAATCTTTCTTACAAGAGTGATAGGTTAAGAAACATTCAGTACAAGCTATCACAACATATAACTATATCTTTGCTAATTCAAATTATTATTCTTACTGATCAGTGAAACACACACAATATAAGCATAATTTTAATAAAAATAGCTTTATTAACTCTTGGGACGTATTCAGAACAACAGACATAAGTGTTATCTCTTCTGTCCATCTTATTCTGAAAAGACCACAAAAATCTGAAATGGCTTCGACTGTTCGAATTCCCTTGTTCTGACTACGACACCCAACTTATTTATCCCGCTAAACTAAAAATAAAGCAAGCCATTGACCCCAAAAATAACAAAGATAACACCAACTCCATGCAGGTAAAACGTATAATGGAGTGGGGAATGTAGGAGAAGAGTTTGAATACGTTTGCTGGTTTCCGGTAGCCGCGACAGGTAAATTTAAGACATGGATCCGGACTGATGACCATGCAACTCGTCCCTTGAAGTCCTCAGTTCCACCTGCTGGGTCCTGTGGTGGCACTCCTCCTGGCACTGGTTGGCCCCCCCTGGTCATCCCTCACCCATTCCCGTCACTCCACATGTCAAAACTACCACAGTCTGCCTACATTCCAGAGCTGCCCACTTTTGTGTTTTTATGGCTGCCATTGCAAGGCTTTTTAAGAGGACGCTGGTGAGTTTTACAGCTCTGCAGCACAGATAATAGAATATAACACATATGACAGCATTGACAGGGATAACCAAGGCCCTAC
Organism: Petrolisthes manimaculis; assembly: GCA_034508575.1. NCBI lineage: Eukaryota > Metazoa > Arthropoda > Malacostraca > Decapoda > Porcellanidae > Petrolisthes > Petrolisthes manimaculis. The sequence continues at coordinate 52,646 of JAWZYT010000730.1, forward strand.
AACACTACCAAGGTCATCCTCACACCCAACCAATGTATAATAAAGGAATAAATTCATTACCTGTGGCAGAAGTACTTGAAGGTAAAGCTTACACGGGAAGGTCGGTGGCGTTCTTCCTATAGAGAAAGCATAGGGCGGCCATCTCTCAACCTGATTGGTTCATTTTGTTTTTCCCGCAAAAACTGTCCAATCGTCATCAAGGTTGCATAATGGGTTTGAGGAGGGCACAGCCAATGGAAATGGTGGTATTTTGGGAGAGTTGACAAACTTAATTTTCATAACTTTTAAATGCAGAATTTTGCTGAACGAGTAAATGAAGAATTAATACAGCAACTGAGCCACATGAATAATAATTGTAAATTTCAAATATCTAAGTAGAAGACCTTTCACAATCATAATTATTTAAATACAAATGCATAAAATGAACTTGATATAATAATAAATTGCTTACTGTCTTTGATGCTTTAGCCAATCAATGAACTTGTTTTGTATCGTGTAGGAGTAAAAATAAACCCAAGTTCTTTATAAAAAATTTGATAAACAATTTTCAGGGTAAAAAGAGCATTTTCACCGCTAAAATAAATCATAATGAAGTTACTTAAGCTTAATAACAATGATAAATTTATTATGATACATTAATTTTTATATATAATGAAGTAGACAGAGTGCTGGAACGTGGTGTAAACAGATGTGAGAGGAACAGCGGACGGTGTAGTGTCAAAATTGGGCACTTGTTGGGTCTGGTTTATTAATCGGCTTCGAATGGGTGGTTCAAATCTATAATCTGACACAGTTTTGGGCGAGGTGATGTGTAGTGACCAGTTGTGACGAGAAAAGTATAAAGTAAGCACTGGTTCAACTTAAAAACTTTAAAATAAGGATAAAAATAAGCCAGAGAGTTCCTTTTCTTTAATATTTTGTAATACGAGGGGCCTTTCTACGTGAGGTGCTGTACGTATATAGCATATTTAGGCTATATTATTTTCAGAGCGAGCCTATACATACATCAGCTGTAATCAGGTAAGAATACCTTGCTATATTGTAGGTGTTGACTGAAATTAACTTTTGTACTTTGAATTTGGACAGGCAACTCTACTTCCGTACCAGTATTCCTTGAAATGAAACTATAGTAGGAATTTTATGCACTCCTTATATGACTGGTGCAACTCCAGCTTGGTGTGTAGTTAGTGTGGTCTGCTACTGGATGCTGCTCTCTTCCTGGTTCAGAAATTCACATAGTAAGTTAGTGCAGATAAATATGGTAGGTCAAAGTTAACATATGCCAGTCACCTTTCACCAGATTGATATTACCAACGAAATTAGAATCAAGGACATTGTTCTAATAAGTAGACAAACCGGTAGACAACATACTAAGTTAACATGTTAACTCATCTTTGCAGGTCTAAATCACTGCACATATTGAGAAAATTAGGATGTATATAAACTTGTGAGGGGAACAGACTTTGTTGTACCATTGGCTGCTATGTCCCAGTGATTAACTGATATGTGCCACTGGTGGCTGCTGTGGACCATGGTTGCTATGTACCATAAACCAAATAAGGTATGCAGGGTTTTTCAACAAATTGCATATAATAAAAATTGTTTAGTTTTCACTAAGTTCAAGTTAAGAGGTCCCACAGAGGGCTCCTCATGGGCAGCATAATATGCAGGGGTTTTGCAGGGGATTTAGGGATCCAGGGTAGGATTAGGATGAGGGTGGATTGTGGTGAAGAAATTTTGAAACATCCAGTATAGGCCTGCTATGCATACAGTACCATAAGCCTGCTCATTCATTATGGTACTTCAAAACTCCAATGGACCTGCTCATTCATAACTTAGAAACTCCAGTGGACTTGCTCATCAGTTACTTCACAACTCCAGTGGAGCGTGGACCTGCTTATTCAGTTATCCTTCTGGTACAACCATGGCATGTGCTTTTTTCCTTTGTTCAGGATGCGAGTTGGAAGTATATATACTCACTAAAGTCAACCAACAATGGTACAGTTGGCCGCACATGAAGCTGGTTTGGCTCGTTACTTGTGGGTTAGCTACAAAAGAATGGAAAGTGAAAAAACATGTACCGGTAACTTAGTTTGTTGACAGGCAGACAATAAAATATTATTAGTCTTTTTGTCAACAAACTATAACTTTTGCTCACTTTCCTACCTGTTGTAGCTATCTCACAAGTAATGAAGCATACCAGATTCATATGTGAGCAACTGTACATGTAAACCAGAGCCATGGTACTGTACTGTACATAGGAGCGGTACATAGCAGCCATGCAATGATACGTATATGCCAAAACGTTAGTACAGTACATAATAGCCGATGGTACATAGCTAAGATGCCTTGTGAGTTTAAAATTTGAGGTTTAATTTTTACTATGCATTACAGCCACGTGGAAAATGAATGGTCTGAGCACAGAAGAGGACTCTGGGTCACAGCATGACCAAGTGTGCTGTCTGGTGGACGCCGGAGAACGATGCACTCAGCTGGCTGGAAATGCTGCCTACAATAAGCGCATACAGAAAACAGTGGCACAGAGAAAACTCCGCCTCCATATGGATTCCACAGTTAGTAGCTACTGAATTTGGAATTTATTTTAGTTTTATAATCCTGTATGTTAGAATAGTAGTAGGTTTGGTATATAGAGATCTTGGTGTAATGTATCAGCCAAGTGTCCATGGAACTTGGTAAAGCGGTCAAGAGTTGGTGTAGTGGAAGTGAGGTGCTTGAGAGGAGTGTGTGACTTAATAAGGTTGGATAGAGAAGGAAGTGAATACTGTACTTGTGTGAGAAGTGTGGTCTGGGTGGAAATCAACTAATGTTAGGTGTGAGTTGGTTGAGAAGGTGAAGCATAATACTGTACATACATAAGGTGGTTTGGACGTATGTGAAGAATTCAAGGTAGAGAGTTTACAAAGAACATGTACAAGTACCTGTATATCGGGAGGGAGAGAAATATGAGTAGGAGGGCTACTTTTACCACTACATTCTGGGTATGCTTACAGGATTTGTGTTTATAACAGTATTGGTATCCATGTAGGGACAAGGCATCTACAAACACTATGAATGAATAATTGTAGTCTTCTTTACAGTCAAGCCACAATTACATCTGTGAGTACCACAAAGGTGTGATCCAGAGTGTGAGAGTCAAACGTAAGAGGAGGGACTCAGAAGAAGACTTAGGTGAATTTGATGGTGACCATCCAGAAGTAGAGCTCTACAACTTACAGGTGAGCCAGCTCAGTTTTTCTTGAATAATAATGTACTTTAGTGTGTTGATTTAGAGCAGAGCAACACTTGACATGATTGTTTATAGTCTGTGCACAGCTAAACAGTGATATGAACGAACATTGCTGACACAGGTCCTATGCAGTGCAAGTTGAGGTTTTGCCACCAAGAAGCATTTAGTATGCAGGCTTGCATCAAATTGAGAAAGAACACTCTGGCTTCAAATTATTGAGGCTGGACCCTCCCAAGGCTGTAGCATCTAATATGAGAGTGTTTAATCCCAACCCGTCTTTACAGGTAAACACATTGAGGCGTTACAAGCGACATTACAAGATACCCACAAGACCAGGACTCAACAAGGCACAGCTGGTTGATGTAAGTTACCTCTAAACATTTCTTTTGAGCTTGCAGTGTAAAACAACAAACATTTGTGGTTTAATAAATGGTAAAGACAATGCAGTACAGTATTATATGACGAGCACTATACTAATATCTTTGAATATTGGAAGCACCCAAGTAAAATAATTGTTCAGTGTTACCTGTCTTGAAAGAAACTCCTGATCAAGTGAAATTTTAGCTGGAGTGTAGATGACCAATAACAGAAATATTGCAAATATGAGACTACAGGAATGGGGGTAGAAGGACAGAGAAAGGTAAGTGAAGTGCTGAGGGAAACAAGGGTAGGGGTGGGGGAGAGATATGAAGTAAATGGTGAGCAAAAAACCCCAAAGGAACTTGTGGCTGCTACTGAAGTACTTGGTTAGAAGGTGCATAAGAGAGGGAATACTGTAATGGGAATCATGATGGATAGGCTTGATCAGGGATTCAATGGAAAGGAAGAGGAAGGGGTATATGAAAATGCTTCAAAGGATTATGACAAACTAAGAGAAGGAGGGACAATAATTCATGCAAAAAAGTAAGTACAGTAGAGGGTGAAGGAAAGCAAGACCTGAAATGAAAAATTTATAAGGAACTTTGTAAATACAAATGTTTTATGGTGTTATTTTTCAACTTGTCTAAAATAGTTGCTTAAATTAAGTTTCAATTTTGTTATTACTTGGTAGTACTGAAATGTGTAGGTTCTTCTAATAAGTGTCACCTTTTGTTCAGAAGTTGCAAAGAGGGAGGAAGTAATCTCTAATGTTCACAGATTGATTTTTTGGTTGTGGCCAACTGAGTAGCACTGTTATTCATAATACTTATGGAAGTAATGGTAGATCTTTGGCTTTAAATAGATTAACATTTTTGCAATTGTTCTTTCAGATCCTGATGAAACACTTCAGAACTGTTCCAGTTGCTGAAAAGGAATGCCTAACATATTTTATCTATATGATTAAGGCTAACAGATCTAAGTTTGACCAAAGGAATGGATCGAATATTGACACATGACTTTAGGTTAGACGGTGACATGCATGAAACCCTAAGTTAGTAATTTATTCTTGTATTTACTTTCCAAAGAATATGCCTAATGGCTAAGATATGAGAGTATATATAGTACTGTTGTAGATAAAGTGTAGCATTCCAGAATATCACATTAAAAACTAATATTACAGTCTGACATTTAAGGTATGGTTCGTACAGTTTTGCCATAGCGAATCAACTGCCACTTTAGTCACAAGCCCAGACAGAATGATCCAGTACCAGTGAGGCATGTTGGTCTTAGTCATTTAATATTTTTAATTATTTCTGTTTTAGATGTTTTATAATCTGGCATAGTTTAATCCTTGAATGAAAGGGATTTCCAATGCTATTTTAAATGATCTGACAAGCCAAGCATATTATTGAAGGTGTGTATGGCTTAAGAGGAATAGTTAATGTCCTTAATTAAGCAATATAAGCTAGTGTTAGAAAAATGTAATAGTCAGCCATTGTTCATAATTAAGTTCATTTACTTGTAATTTTGAATATCGTGCATCTCCCTCTACTACCTTAGTTACTTTGAGAGTTGGACTGACAACTTTTAAAAGAAACACTATTATTATCAGCACGCTAGTGTGGCTGGTACAGTATAGCCAAAACCAACAATTCATGTGCAGTAATATTTTATTGAAGAAATACTACTCTGATCTGGGATTTGATCCCATGTTTGGTAAAGTAATATAATTACTTCAGTTATGTCAGGTTTACTACATGCTTGTTACACATGCAGATGCAAATGTCTGTATCATTTAATGAATCTATTCCTTGTGGAATATCTTGAAAATTACATGACCGACAGAAAAGTATACCTGTGCTCAGAATGAAGGAAAGAGGTTGTTTATAGCCCTAGTTTGTACAGAAATAACTAACAATTAATTTTTCTTGTATATATACTGTACTGGCTGATAGATTACCATGAATGGTTGTGTGTGACTGCTTTTACCTCAGGCAACAGCATGAGTGAGCCTCCAGACCCATCTTTTTGAATATTTATAACTTGTAATGCAAAGAGTGTTCCCACTGTGATGACCAATCTGTTGTACAGGCAAACAGTAGGTTTATTTGGAAGTTTTATATCCATATATATATAATTTAAAATGTCAGCAGACAAGGCTATAGTTAATTCATTGTTTTATTAAAACACACATCTAAGATTCATTTAATATGATCGTTGTTTATTTCCCCCCTGATAAGCATTCAGAACAATTAACCATTATTGGTTCTTTGTTTAAACTATGTGTACCATTACTCCAGAATGTATAAAGTCTAAGCATTTCCTCTCAGATCTATACCTCCCAACCCCCTTAAGTTTCATCCCTCTTCTTATTGATAAATATAATAAGTATTCATTTATAGGTCACACTAAGTTGACTTATTCTATTCTAAAGTAATGAAAACAGATTGTATATGCAAGCTATGTTATGACTAACATTTTTACTACTCCCTAAAGGGACTTCCCATGTGGGAATGAAGCATCAGAGCTAAAAATAGATAAGATACTACAGTGAAGATGTAAAACATTTAAATATAGTAAAGTTACTAATTAAGTGAGAATATGGCGAATAAATGAGCTTGCTTAACTAGAAGTTACTTTAGAGGTTTAAGCCCCTTCTACACAAGAGGCAAAAGATGGTGGGCAGACACTGTTACCAATTTTGTGGGTAGGTGTCAGGCACAAGTGGCCAATAGGTACTGGGTACTTTGATATAATAATGGTAAAAAGCAAGAGAATTCCACTTGGTTGTCCATGCCCGCCATTTTTTTGCCTCGTGTGGAAGGGGCTTTAAACTCTTCGTTGCCTCTCACATTCACAGCCATATGGAGATTATTACTCTTGCAAAATAAAAAAATATATTTATTACCTATGCCAAAGGGGTTGTGTGACAGGAACAGTGACTGGTAATTAGATTTGTGAAATCTCTGGATCTAGATTTTAACTAGGATCTGCTTCCAAATTTTTTCCTATTTACAGTACTTTATTCTCCAGTGTTAAGAATGATCCAAAGCTTAGCCTTGGAATTTGAGGTCTCAAGAATGCTCATGTTCATAGAAACATGCAAAGAACAATTTAGAAATACTTTATCTTTTTTCAATTGGGGTACACAGGAGAGGTGGGATTCTGAGATCGAGAGTCAGCTGTTGGTGTTCCTTAGATTCTTGGATTGAATCCATAAAACTATTTAACGCTAGCACATTAGGATATTCCACAGGGTGACTTAGTGCAACTATATCTAACTAAAGTTAGTATCTTGTGTACCCACACTGGGCCTGGCTCTCCCACCCTCACACTATACAGTATTTCCTTTGCCCACTGCAGCCAGATTATAAGTCATATGATCCTTCTGGCTTCTCTGAAATTTGAAGGTTCGCAGTTGGTATTGAATTTTTATTTGTATTTTTTTTTTCTTTGTTTCAACACTGGACATAGGGTTCATCAAGCCTGTTACCATGGCCTAGGTCAACTGCTACTCACACACACACTTCCAAACTAGTACCCAGCTACAGAAGGAGGGAAGTGAGGGTAATTCCCAAATACTGCAGCTGTTACGGTACCAGTGAGGGTGTTTTACGACATTCGGTGGCCTTATAGTTAGCACCTGAAACTCAAATCTGAAGAGTAAATATTCTCAGGCCTTCACCTAAGAGGAATCTATCTCCCGACCTATAAGTTACGAGTCCAGAACACTAACCACTCGGCCACCTCCCCTCTAATATACAGTAATATTCCTAATGTACAGCATTTAAATACAAGATGCTAATATATTTTTTATTTATTTCTTCTGTGAAGAACAAATGTGTTAAAAGAGTTGCACAAAGTACATATGAACAAAGAATTTAATGATATTAACAGACTTCAAGCAGTTCCCAGGTATATTACCAGTGACATGTTTGTTTGGTTATAAATGTAATAGAATAGAGTACATACTTATGTATTCAGGTACAGCTGCATATATTGTGCAGTAATTTATATTGTACAGTATTTTTTATTTTGCTTGTGAAAGAGAAAACTTTGATTGTTCATAGTTTAATGTTTCTTGTTAGATGACTGTAGACTTGACACTGTTGATTTTAATATAAGTTCAAAGTTGAAATCTAGTCTTTAAATTTTTAATGTTAATTTTTTAGTTTTCAGACAGTATTGCTTATGTAAACCCTTATGGTAAATTCATATTGGTAATCACTGCACTAAAAAAAAAATAGTCATGTTAATGCAAAGCATCATAAAACTGACAGCTTGTTAGATTCTCTTGTTTGTGAATTGGAAGGCCTGTGATTCCTCCAAACAGACAACCCTAATGTTACTTTAATGGAGGATCTGTTTCGTGGCATAGTTTGGAGGAATCAGTAGCCTACCAGTTTACTCTCAAAATAATCTCCCATTAATCTAGTGAAATCTTCTCATTTGCTTCCAAACAGTTTTTAGATTTTTATTTCTATGACCATTAGTATTGTATGCTGACTTGGATACTGGCAATTACATGACTATAATAATGTACAGTTTAGTTGTAGATATAATAAATGTTTACACTTAAATTTACTTTCATTTATTAACTCCTGGAACTTTTTCTCCCAGGTGGAATTGGACAGTCCCCTCACACCCATTTCCCCTGTAAACAGTAATAAAATTAATAGGGGAGGGTTGCCTATGGGTGATGGCAACGACTGGCTAGAAACAGCATGGAAAAGATCCTCACCTCTCACTATATCAGCTTGAAAGGGCCTTGCTATGTTCCCTCATACTCCTGAAGTTAGCTGGCCCTCACCTCCCTTGTGAAGATGGTCAAATTGGCATAGGTTTCTCCCATTGATACCATATGGCTATCTTTATGTTGTAGGGGTAAACCTGTTGGTATAAATCAACAAAGCTTTCAAATAAAAAAGGATTATAAGGGCATGCCTATAGTGCAGCACAGTACATACTAATTTGTAAATGGTCCCTGGTGTACTATTGATATGTTAAGATGTTGAGTAATATGCCCAGTGTAAGGCTACGCCTTATATCATGATAGACAACTTTTACATTTCTTTCTACATTGATTAACATGGCTTGAACTTCCTTAATTAACATACCAAAACTTGAACTCTTGCCATATTAATTAACAATGTCACATTAACACCAGGTATTGTAAACATAATGTAACAATACCTTGAGCATGAAGAGTTGCATTAGGAGCTTGTATGAGGCAATAGTGTTGCCGTGGAGATAGCAAGAACACTGCACAGCCTCCACATACCAACAATCTATAAATAATAGTTGGTATCATATTTCCTTTCAAACATCAACATTCACAAGCCTCTGCAAAACATTCATCTAGTCTTTTGATTCTTTTTTCCTTTTATGTCAGCAAAATTGTATCATCTGCACACATCAGGATCTAAAGACCATCTTCCTTCAGCCTTCATCATTTTCACTCCATGCCATTCACTCTTGCTGTACTCTCTCATCATAACATAGATACTCCATCCATAATCATACAAAGGAATACAAAGGAGGTACAGGCAACAACAGCCCTGGTGGGCCTCACAAGGCTGCCTGTGTAACTACTCTACGTCTATGGTTTCTACATGTCTGAGGAAAAGGATAGTAAAGTGGAAGGCTCCTCCCCATTGTATTAAATTTGAAACCTATTACACAACTAATCTTAACTTCAAATATTCTCTCCTGAGCTGTAACCCAATATCTCAGTTATATAATTCTGCATGTTTTCACTACAGTATTTCCATTCTCCAGCACCTGACACTGAAAAAAGGTTATACTGTACTGATATGTAAAGTAATATCAAGTCTCTGGTATAGTTACTGGTATAAATACAAATCAACCACTAAACTTTACCTTGACATCTCCTTCAAAACTCTTATCAACAAGTCTGAATCCTCTTCCTTCACCTTGTGTTTAAGTCCAAATGGGAAGTCACAGAGAATAATGTCCACTGAAGAGCTGTGCAGTGGAAGAGCTGCAATGATGATAATACAAATATACAATACTGAATCATACCTTGTTCTCTGGGTAATAATAAACACTTTTATGTTATGCATTGTAGACATGCTTCTATCAGTTAAAATTAAAAATATTAATTTTCCTTAAGCTTAGTGTTGACATGTCATGGGAAGCTTCCTATTTTCTTACAAGTATGATGAGAATTGGAAACACCTGCACTCCTCATGAATAAGCTATATCGAGTCCATATTTTCAGTGGAAGCAAGATAAATATGCCTAAAATTATTAGAATTATTTTGACAAGATCATAATATCAGAAAATTATATATGAGGACATATTGGCCAATGCAAGGGTATGCTTGGTAATGCTACAAATAACATTCAAAAGTTTTTTTTGCTGTTCTGAATTAAACTAGATTCAGGAGAACCCATGGGAATCAGATGCTCACTGTACCTTAATGAGAAACTGAAACTTTTCCTGCAAGTTTAACCAGGTGTTTACATTTATCTTTTAGTATCAAAATGTCACACATGTGCTTTAAATAGCCTGAGAATGGCAACTATATGTACTATATAAACTCTGAATAGGACTAAATTACCAGAAAAACAGTATGAAAATTGGTACCTATAGCACTAGCCTGCAGGAAGCTGACAGGAGAATATAGAGTACGGAGGTTACACTTGGCCACTTGAAGCTGTTCTAGGTTTACATCACTTGCTATCAAATGATCCACCTGAAAAATATGACATTGAGGGTACCTAGTTCTGACTCATAATCATTAGGCTACATTAGTATGTTTGCTAGATACAGATGCCAACCATAATTTATCTGCAATTCCTGAAAGTAAAATTAATTTTATTCAAGTGTATATGAACCACCAAACCAATACTAAAGTCAGGACGAAGTTACAATCTCAATAGGCCACGCCCCCTCCTGACTGTACTCATACGGCTGGCAGCGGTCCATGTAGCACCAACGATAATTAATAACTATATTTGAGTACACTAATTACTAATTTTTGCTTCGTCACAAGTTTACAGTTTTCAGCAACTCATATTTCAGTTTCTCATGTGTCATTCATTACACTGATAACGACATCAGAGTTCGGAAACTTTACATTTTAGTCGGATCATTAATTATGTTTGAAATTATGTTTAACGGTCCTTAACATGTTCAAGTACTGTACTGTACTTCGAGAAGAGAGAAATTGTATTTTATTGTTCTTTTATTAAATATTAGATGTTGTCAGTGCCGCGGTGGTATGTCAAATGACGGCATTGAGACTGGTATGAGAACATGTTTCGTTATCCACGGCGCTGACGGGAAAGGGGGCGTGGCCCATTGAGATTGTCTGTTCATCCCGACTTTAGTAACTATTATTAGATAATGAGAGAAGGAACAATTTGACTATTGCAAAATATACAGTACATAAAGCCTTCACTGGCTACAGCCTCAGTGAGTAGAGATATATTACAGCTATGCAATTACTGTATGTAATCAAAGTAAGAAATGAACCCCAAATCACTGTACAGTACATCAAAACTGGTGGCTGCCTCTAGAAGGATGGTGCCACCCCCACACATTGGATCAAGGACAGTGCTGCCTGGGGGAATTTGAGCCAGCCAGGCCACCAAGTAGGCCAGGGTGGAGCGCAAAGTGAGGTGGGGTGCATAAGCACGCAGTGACAGTGGTCTCTGGGTCAGTGTCACACCTGTAGACAGAGAAGGGACGGAGAGTATGAAGGAACTACACCCCTTGGTATTATATGAACTATATTACAGTATTGCATAATTTTTCAAAGGTACCAGCACATGTGAAGGTAAAGTTGTGGAATAACAGATTATCACCATATAATGATAACTAAAAGAAAAATTATGAAACAATCCATACCTATTATGAAATGTGAGTCTGTTATGTTGATGTACAAGTCAATTAGAGGTTCTCTCCAGTTCACTGACCATAAAGTTTCCTTCTTTAATATCTTAATTAAAGTCTGATTCAACCAATTCTTTTGCAAAACAGTTTTGTAGAAACCAGAAATTCTACAAGAGACCCGGAAACTTTTTTTCTCACTATCATTCTCATCACTGTGTTTCTGAGCAGGACTCTCTTCTTCTTTCACTGCATTTTCATTAACATGCTCTTGTTGCTCTTTACTCAGGGAACACTCTTGCATCCCTGAAACTGAATTAGTTTTTTCCACCGAGATATGATGGTTCTTGTTCACTCTGTATTCCTCATTCATGTTAGGAACTACTGATTCATAGACACTGTTCTCAATGGTTGTACCATTTTCATCAGCTAGTTTCCTACACATTTCGACTTTGTCACATGAGGGGCTTGTTTGGTGCAAGAAATTATCTATGATTACTATTTTACTTTTGGAGTAGGTAGGGCAAGCAAGTTTTCTTTTATATTGATGATGGTGTTGTTGGAATGCATTAGATGCATTGGTGAGGCAAGGGCAAGTTCCAGGGCTTTGACACATGACGCGAGGGCTTATGGTGCTGGCGTGGTGATCTCTCAACAATCCTACTTTGTGACTCACTTCACCCCAGCTTACTTTCTCTACTGCACCTGCTAGCTTTTCTTCACCTGAAAGAATCATTGAAGGATGCTCAATATTTGTAGGCATGGGAATGAGGAGAACTAAACTGTATACTGTACAACTTTTTGGAGACCCGGTATCTATGGTGAATTTTGATATTGAACTGTGCGGTGATTCAGGACTAAAACGAGTATTCTTATATACGATATAATGTACTGTACTGTGTAACATATGCAGTTTACCTTATCAATCAGTAAACCTAAATTTCCTGCTCTTTTTAAGCTCTTCATAAAGTAGATACAATGGGAACCAGTATTCTGATTATTGCTTCAGGGAAATTCTAACCTTCTGATTCCCTCATGCACTGTAAGGCCCCTTCCACACGAGAAACAAAGAGACGGCGGGTATGGGCAACTGAGTGGAATTCTTTAGATTTTTACCAGTGTTACCATATCAAACAGTCCCCGGCAGCCATTTAGCAACTCGTGCCTGCCATCCACCCATAAAATTGGTAACAGCGTCTGCCCGTCGTCTTTTGCATCTCGTGTGGAAGGGGTATTAGTTTATACTTTACACAGCCAGATGTGTGCAAGATAATATTATAACAAGTGGCATTAGTAATCTACTTACATGTAGTCAATATTGTACTGTGGGTAGGGACATCATTTGGATTTGATCGTATTCCTGGACCTGCAAGCATAATATACTGATAAACGACATTAATTGAAGTTATACATGTTATAAAGGAGCGTGTTTTGTGATGTAGTCAGGAGTAATCAGTTGTCTCCAATTCCCACCCACGATCACAGGGTCCTTATAAAAAGCAATTAACAATGTATATGCTACATGCAAGCACTACTCGTTGGTATGCTTTGTGGTAGTGTGTGTAAAACTAAAACAGTAGCAGCTCTATGAACAAACCCATATGGTCACAGCAAAAATTATATACATACAGTACCGGTAGTTCAAATACTTACAGTGACCTTCAACATCTTCACAATAGAGCAGCAGAAAGATTCTCTCTACTAACTTCAGTTGAAAAACTGGAGAAACAGCACTAACATACAATAAGTCCTCTTCCTTAGTTGTAACACATGTAGTTCTTTTCTGTAAGTAGTTGTTAGGTAAAGAGCGTTCTTCAGTTGTCTTGTTACCAATGTCTGTCGCTCCCTCTGCCTCATTCCCTACACAAGTTGCAGTTCTTCCTGTCAATTTACAACCATGAGATTCAAGTAAATTTATATTTCTGATTGTGAATGCAAGCTTGCCTTCTCCAAGTTTTCTAATATTGGTAACATTGGGAATTTTTTCATTTATTTCTTTCATTGCAAACAAGTCCACGCCACGGCCACATGTTACAAAGAGTTCTGCTGTACCCATTGTCCTGCCTTCCATCACCTGAAAAAAAAAATTATATATATAGATCTACAATAATGAAAATGTTATTTGCCATTGTCTACTTTCATTCTGGCCTACTCTTCATTCTCTTTAAAGGGGTAGTATACATTTGGTACATTGGAGGGCTACTGATTCCTCCTCATCCAGTCATACATATCTGTGCCATGTCTGCTCAGTGCGTCAGTGTCAGTGAAAAAAAATATTGTTACTTTGAAAGTGGCCGAGGTGTTCACACATGTCCGGCGCAGTACCATGTTTTGACTCTTAGTGTCAGTGCCGTATCAGTGCCTCACAAATTGAATATCGTTGCCACCGATATTCTTTAGGTTTTCACGAACGTCAGAAGGTGGGACGAGTGTACTGAGCTGTGAACAAACATGAATGACGAGCTCATTATTGAATTGGTTAGAAATCAATTTGTTCTTTATAATTTATCCCAACCAAAATATATGGACAGCAATCAAACAAGTCATTTGGAATACTATAGGTCAAAAATAGTATAGAATTGTACGGAGGCACCATGGATATGAGTGAACAGACATCATTGATAAGTCACGGATATCACCGATACTGAACGGACACGGCACGGATATGTATGAATGGACCTTCAATATACCAGAATACAAGGCCAATTACCAAACATAATGGTGTTCTGTTGTTTGGAATAGTTTGGATAAATCAGTGGCTCCAGATTAGCCAGCACTACTATACCTCTTTACTTCTAGGACTGGTCATTTATGGAAAATTCAAGAGTATATCCATTAATTTGTATTTTAGCCTTACTGTACAATAAGAGTGGATTTGCCTTCAATAATTGCCAAAAGATGTAAGTTATATTAGTTATCCATTAATTTGCACATTTTACTTGTAATATAAAACAATGGTCTTGCCCTCAATAATTAACCAAAGCTGTACAGTAATTTATCAAGGATGTCCAGTCCACCTCCAACTTTACCACCAGCAATAAAATAAAACTGGTCACCCCATTTAACGTAACATAATGGTGGGCTAATTATGGTAACCAATCTATATACACTGGAGCATAATTACAGTGAGAGGTGGGGCCGTATACAAGAACATTCACAGTTTTGGAGTTATCTCTGAAATGTTATGGGAGAAAAGAGAGGAGAAATTTGTATAGGTCCCGCCGCGGCTATGGTTAAATTATTGTCGTTTGTTGACAGTTCCCCGACAGTTTCCGTGCAACACAAATATACCCAAATATACCCACAATAAGTCAGTAATGAAGATGTTGAAGGCATACAATAATTATGTTATACTCAATTAAATGTATGAAGAGGCAAATATATGGATATTTTATAGTCATTAATGGATTGAAGTGCACATAATAAATCAGTAATTAAAATATTGACAGCATGCAGTTATGTTATACGCAATTAAATGTATGAAGATGTAAATATATGGATATTTTTCAGTAATTCATGGATTAACGTTTACAATTCAGCAGGTAAAGTTATAGTTGTTTCCGCACATGATAAGGAAATAAGCTTGTTTATCGTTCAACACAGGATATTAATTCCAGTTCCGTTCACGTGAACATCTCGCTAGGACACCATCGAAATTTCAAGGATAGTCAATAATCACCTTATCATCACGCATGCTATATTACTGAAGGTATAGGGGGAAAAGAGAATTTTGTTAACCATTCTTTTTAGTTTCTGTCGCCTTAGCATCCTTCATATCACTGTTTCTGTTCCTGGCTAGCTTCATGTCAGCATCTGTCTTGACCTATACACCCCACCTCTTTCTCCTGCTTCTGCGTGGGTTACCATAGCAACCAAGACACAACATTGGTAGCGGAACCTGTTGATGAAGCGTCGATACTGAGAGGTCAGTGGTGGGAGTTTCTTCCTGCACTGCCTGTGTCATCCCCTACAGCTGCCACTCTGATTTCCTATTATTCTGTTGTTGCTCTCATCTCCATTGCTGAAATTCATCGTCTCAATTAAATATCCACTCATTTTGTCCATAAAAGTGTTCAGTATCCTTTAGCAAAGTATCGACAAAATGTTTCGTCAATGAAGTGCAGTATTGTAGAATCTGATATTCTTGACAAGGGTGCACATGTGCCGCAATACCGCCAATAAACGACAACTTAGAGTACATCCAAGAGTTATGCAAAATAGTGCCTTAGAGAGAAGTGAAAAAGAGTGAAACAAGAATTTAGGCTACTACCTCGACCGTGATCCAATTTATTGCAGTCAAATATTAGAACATCAGTGACATTACCGTAAATATTGTGGCCTATCCACTCAAGAAGTTCTGACTCTTCCATCATGTAGCCTTGGATGCTGACCGAACTACCATTAATCTTTTGATCGACCACTCGTACAGCTGGTGACTCCAAACCCTCCTGAGATCGCTAACACTATCACAGCTAATGCCATGTTCTTCGTGAGGGTTCTGACCTCATTATATCCTAACTGAAGGAAGGCTCGCTCATGCAATCATATAAATTTCCCTGCCATTGGTGAGACAGTTTGTGGATATAAAACCCAACCAAACTGTGAGAGTTGCTACTACTGTGCTAAGCCAGCGAACTAAAAACACTGAGGAGGTGAAGTAGAGACATAAAATGAGGAAGTGCGATAAACAAGATAGAAGTTAGTGTAAGGTGATAACTCTGACTTTTAAAGAATTTCTCATAGTGAAAAACGTTAAAAAGTACAGCTAAATTTCTTGAGACCTGAACGTAATGAAATTCTGAACATGACTATTAGGAATACAAAGAAGCTGATTAAACAACTAAACATTAGTGTTAGTTAATCAAACACACCGAGAACGCTCCGAAATAAATATGGAGAGAAATATAAAAATAATGGCGTCAGTAAACAATAGGAGGTCACAAAGCCAGCCATCCCGTACCCAGCCCTCACACCCATCATCCCACAAGCCCGCCCACAGCCAACGTCATAATGGAGAGATACTGAACCAAGGCACCACCACCTCCACCACCACTCACAAAGCCAGGAAGGACTGGACAATTGATGGTGTCAGTGTGAGGCGTCGAAGGTCAGCCCAGCCCCACCAGCAGGTAACTTCCATGTCCTTAAGACTCCTTATTCTTGAGGTAATTGAAGGGGATTATAAAGTTTGGGCATTTTTGGTGGGGAGATCATGATTCCTCCATGTATACTATTTCTGGGAACAGGATAATTTTATTGTTAGTTGATTTGATCTGTATAGTTTGGAGGAATCGCAAGTTCTATATACCTTTACACATTCGTTCATCTCTATTTCCTTACAATACTTCGCCTTTTCACACACAATCTCCACACTTCTCTCTTTACAAGTAAACATTATCTCTCATTAAGAGCCCCTGTTATGTAGTCAGAACATTGGAGGTAAACGAGTCTTACATATATTGCCACGAAACACCAACTATATGGGAAGAGCTTTGTTTTGTGGCATAGTCAGGAGGAATCAGAAGCCACCAATTCCCATACACGATCACATACAGGGTCCTTAATCTACTGCAATTTTATACCTCTGCACAACCCCACGTCTCTAATCTATAATCTACCATAAGCAACAATTCGTCTTTCCACAAACACACTCCCAACACCTCGTTCTCTCTCTCCCTGTATACCCAGTCACGCAGTGCAGAGGGAGGTGTTGGAAGACGAGCACTAGGATCAGCTGCTTCAAATGCCACCACCACCTCCTCCTCCTCCTGCTCCACCTACAGACGAGTTCAGGCCTTCACAACAGCCTCACGGATGAAGGGGACGGTGGTGGGCGGGCCTCCCAAAGTGGGTGTTTTCAAGCCACGCCCATCCCCGCCCACCACTTTCAGGAGGATGTACGAGAGGGGAGATGTGCCAGTCACACTACACCACGACCATCACGGACACACACTACGCTGGAAGGTAATATACTTACACACACTACGCTGAGAGAGAGAGAGAGAGAGAGAGAGAGAGAGAGAGAGAGAGAGAGAGAGAGAGACTGGAACTTCTAACTTGACCTTAAGCTATACAGTAGCATCATTGATCAGGCTGAACTTCACCACACCCTCCCCGTCTGTTCTTCCCTTCCCTTGGCTTCCTTCCCCTCATCAACCATCACCATACCTATCCTTCCCTTCCCTTCCCCTCCTTCTCCTAATCAACCATCACCACTACTACCAACCCACCAGCCCCTACCAGCCCTTCCCTTCCCCTCCTCAACAACTATATATCACTAACACAACCAAACACCATCACCACTACCTCCAATAACAATAACAACAACAACACTATCGCCACCATTTCACTACTACTACCACCACCACCACCACCACCACCACCATTATACCATCACTATTACCACCAATAACAATAATAACGACAACACTACTATCACACCTCAACTATGTATCCTAAAAATTTTCAACACCTCATTTACGGCTCTATACTACTACTACTACTACCTCAATTACTACTCCACAACTACCCCCCATCCTCCTCCTCCTCCTCCTCCTACTATATCACCACCTACTCCTAAAACTACTCTTCCTCCTCCTCCTCCTCCTCCTACTACTACTACTACCAATATCACTACAACTACCACTACTACTATAACTCAGGTGGACGTGGACAAATTAGACTACCACCACTACCTGCCTCTCTTCTTTGACGGGCTGAGGGAGACGAGTCATCCTTACGACTTCTTCAGCAGGGCCGGCATCAGGGACTTACTGGCAAGAGGTGGGGAGAAGATACTGCCAGTCATACCCCAACTTATTCTACCCATCAAGAGTGAGTATATCCTACCTACAGGAGTTTAAATGAAGGGAAATGAATGAGTAAGAGTGAGTATATCCTACCTACATGAAAGGGAATAGAAAAAACAAAAACATGTTAGGCGAAAGACCCTATATATATCTCAACAAGAGAAAGTGACTGGGAGGGAGAACAACTAGTATATAACATGGAAAAAAGAAGGGAAGGAGGTATAGGGACAGTGGGAGAGAGGAAAGGCATTGACTCGGGTTCGAAGAGACGCCCAAACCCTTAATTAAAGTCACACGGGGGTACTATACTTGAAAGACCTAAAATGAATGAGGGGAATGGTGTAAAGATATTGAAAATGAGAAGCTAAAGGAGCTAATACTGAGAAGACTTATATAATATTGAATACATTCGTGTATAGGTCACACCCACACCTGTATAAACCAAGTATTGCTGACATTCCACAGGGGTTATAAAAGTCAGTACGTAAATGTCATCATCAAAAGGCCACCAGGACTAGACATCATCCGGGTTCAGCTGTATGTATGTATGTATTTATGTGTTGTCAGAAGTTGGTGTATAATATATGATTAGATTTTGGTTCCTGTAATTATACCTTTAGTTTATATATGTATGGAGGGAGAAGTGGATCAGAACAGAACATTTCTATTCACATCACGAGTCAGTGAGAGAGAAGAGGATGAGAAAACAACATCTATATTCATATCACGAGTCAGGGAAGTATAATATAGATTTGAGGTTAAAAGAAGACCACCCCATGTCTGGAAGAACCTGTATAGAACAAGGGAGAAGAGTAGATAAGAGAGAGGAGGGAAAGCAAGCACGAAGGAATGGAGGGGAGAAGAGGATAGAGAGGAGGGAAAGCAAGCACGAAGGAATGGAGGGGAGAAGAGGATAGAGAGGAGGGAAAGCAAGCACGAAGGAATGGAGGGGAGAAGAGGATAGAGAGGAGGGAAAGCAAGCAAGAAGGAATGGAGGGGAGAAGAGGATAGAGAGGAGGGAAAGCAAGCAAGAAGAAATGGAGGGGACGAAGAGGAATAGAAAACAACACCTATATTCATATCACGAGTCTGGGTAGCATAATAAAATAACACTTCTTCTTGTTTTACCATACACAGGTGCCCTCAACACCCGTGATGTGCGTGTGGTGTGTACAGTGCTGAAGGTGCTGCAGGAGTTGGTGGTGGCCGCTCCTATGGTTGGTGAGTCCCTCGTCCCCTACTACAGGCAGATCCTCCCGACTCTCAACCTCTTCAAGCATAAGAACGGTGAGATGAGACGATAATTACACTGCAAAGACAACATTATTTTACTTATACTTCAATTAGAGAAGAGTGGGATTAAAAATATAATATCTATATACATAAAGCCGAAATTCTGTATGTGTGTGTGTCCTCTATGCACGCCCTGATCCTACGTCCTAGAGTGAAAAATTTTACATGGGTTTGATCGCTAATACTTGGGGAGTGTTTTGGACTCAACAATTTCACCCTCCATAAATTCATCCCCTAACCTTCCTCTCTCAACACATTCACCTTCTTTCCTTCCTTCCCAACCAGTCAACTCCGGGGACGAAATAGACTACTCCCAGCAGCGTCGTGAGAACCTCGGGGACCTCATTCAAGAAACCCTGGAAGTGTTGGAACGACACGGGGGACGAGATGCCTACATTAACATCAAGTATATGGTGCCCACCTACCAGTCCTGTGTCCTCAACTAATATTAATAATGCTGTGTCAGTCACGTAGCCTTCCTTAGCTGGAGCAATTAACGTGTAGCCATTGTTCAAGTTGTGTATTTTAATTGTCTCTTCTAACTATAAACACACACACACACACCACACACAAAAGTACCAGGCCAAAATATTACATTGGTATTGTCTTACGATCGTTAGAGCACAAATTCGGACAAGGGCAATTACTTAAAAATCGCCCAGCCATTGTGGGGTCCCAGAATCGACTGAGTGGGTAGCGGATCGATATTGTGAGTGTATTTTCTCGCCCAACGACAAGAAAAACTAACCGTACAGGGCGCGAAATAGCGCTAAATCGCTGTGACGGTAGGTGCTGTAGCCCGGTTCCATACGTACGACTGTCTATCACGTCAACCGGTCTTTAGGGGTTAAGTGGCCTGTGGCTCCAGTACGGCAGCCTGAATATTACTTGGTTGTTGGCTGCGTGTGGTGGTTTGGATTTGTGCTCTGTATATATATATCTGGTCCTGATTTTTCCAATATTTGTCCAAACGTGATTCAAAACACTGCACTGTATCGGCCGCCACTACCCACTCTGGTAGATCGTTCCAGATGTTCACTACTCGGTGGGTAAAAGTGTACTTCCTTAAGTCTAGTTCTGCCCTCGACTTGTATATTTTGGCGCTGTTTCCTCGAGTGATGTCTTGTGCTCGCATTTGGAACAATCCTTCGGTGCAGTCTCTATCATACTTCCCCGTTATGATTTTGAATGCCTCGATCTGATCTCCTCGGGACCTCCTGTATGCCAGGGTGGGTAAGTCAAGTGACCTCAGCCTCTCCTCATAAGTCTTGTCCCTCACTTGTGGTATCATTTTTGTTGCTCTGCGCTGAACATTCACCACTGCCTCTATGTCCTTTACCAGGTGGGGGTTCCACACCTGGTTGGCGTATTCAAGATGTGGTCTCACTAGTGCTGTGAACAGTGGTTTAAATGTTTTGGGCTCAAGATTAGTGAATGTCCTTCTCATGAGTCCCACAATCCTGTTGGCTTTGTTGATTTTCTCCGCTAGGTGATCAGAGAACGTCAGCGTATCATAGCCATGGTAAAGTACAGGATATGACCTGTACAAAATACTGGGACCTAGCCTGATCTGTC
Organism: Petrolisthes manimaculis; assembly: GCA_034508575.1. NCBI lineage: Eukaryota > Metazoa > Arthropoda > Malacostraca > Decapoda > Porcellanidae > Petrolisthes > Petrolisthes manimaculis. The sequence continues at coordinate 73,788 of JAWZYT010000730.1, forward strand.
AACACCTTTAGAATGGTCCAAAATAGTGGGTAATGATACTAAAATATACAATATAGTGAACAGAGTACTTCTGTACTAATACCTTTTTATTATTATAGTATTCCTACAGGTACCCAAGATCATTTTATTACTGATTAATTTCCCAGTTGTTTGTTTACATTGGTGATAAGTCAATGTAGAGGCTGTGTATTAACATTATTAATAGAATTATATCATTACTTGAGATATAAGAATATTATGACATTATAATAATTTATTCTCAATCTATACTATAAATGGCAAACTGTCTCTGTTTGTCCTCTTATAACTTAAAAATGGTTACATCTACATCCAAAACACATACCGTATAAATTATATTCTTAATCACCATCACCAGGCGCAGGTTTTGATATGTTGTAACATGACGTAACTCGACGTAAAAATTATGTCATCTACTATAAATCCGCTAACAAAACCCAGTTTCACACCAAAAACTATATACTGTATTCTGAATCAGCACCACCGGCAAAGGATTTTAAGACGTAACTTGAGTAAAAATTACGTTAAAATGTCAAATATTCTATTTATCGGTTAGAACCATAAAAAAGAGCCGCTCAAAACACACACCAAATGTACAATTGCGGACACCTGAAGAGGGAGCCCCTCATAGGGGATAGGGTTTGATGAGACGTTGTGTTTATTGTGTGTGTAAGTTTGTGTGCATGTATTTAGCATAGAGTATACAATAAGACTTTGTGTGTGTATGTGTCTGTAAAATTAATGCAAAAATCACCATTAAAACATGGATAATGATACGTCTGGGAAGCTTCCATGGTTCTACTGCTCATCTTATCTGCGGCTGCCATAGGCAATGACCAGTTGCCAATTGTCCAATTTTTCACAGCTTGTAGTCTTCTTTTTCTCTAAATACATTATTATAATACTTTCCTTCAGATAACTTGTATTTTGATAAAATTTAATATTTAATAAAAATTTAATAAAATTGCTATACTAAATGATAAATGTGTTACAACAATATTGAATATATTACACAAAATTATGAGAACTACAATTATCCATATATTACTGTATATGTTATTGTGAAAAAGAAAATACTGTGGAACGGAATGAGACAATCGAATCTTTCCTGCTGAATATAGGTTTATTTTTTATGAAGTGAAGGTTCGAGTTATGTGAACCACAGTTCCCTTTACACACACACACACACACACACACACCAATCCCACATCTTGTAGCTTTCGCAGGCTTACCAACTTAACACACGGGGGGGGGGGGGAAATAACTTGTTCTACGTTACATATAGTGTATTATTGGATTACAAGTAAATTTCTGCCCATAACAAGGAAATCATTAACACGTAGACAAAGCAGAATAAAGCTAGTTACTATTTGTGAAACATATGATAATCAGTGGTGACAACCTATGAGACGTCAGCCTTCATAACCCTACACATTTCTAATGAGTATTTATGTGCACACAATAATATAAAGGATTAATTCAATAGAAGACTACCATCAGCATCTTGCTATTACTTTTAATACTTACTTTATGTTGATATTACTGCACCTTGTATTCCACAATATTTATATAATAAAACTCTTAATAGTGACAACATTAATAAAGTAAAATACAACATACAGAAATACAAATTCCAGTTCCATTTCTATAAAACATTACATATTTGTTTTCCATTCTTCTTAGTGTTTATAATTATGAATTTAGATGCGGTCTATATATATATACGTCTAGTTATTACCCACAAGACTTAATTATTAATGTTGGCATTCTAGCAAACCAATGTATTTTGAGAGCCAGAACTGTAACATATTATTCTCCCGACAAAGAAAATATATGTCTGTCACCTTTGATTCTCCTGGTTTAATAGAAACAGTGGATTTGCGGTAATTTTTAACTTAATTTGGTTATGTAATTATTGATGAATGTTAAGTTGCAATGGATAACAATATTTTTATTACTTGAAAATTTTGAGCTATTTATCACACAGTTCAGTACATAATCTTGAGTTTAGTGTGGAGAAATAATATCAGTTATATATCCAACTCGAAAACATTAATCAATTATTACATATCCCTATGTCCATCTAACTCGACTAATTCAATTCATCCTGCGATATCTTCACTCACGTCGCTCACACATTCATCCCCAACCACTATCATTTTCCCTTCCCGTCTCTCCCTCCCACCAGTGAATGCTTCGAATGAAACTATCAGTGGATGGTGTGATAGTTCTATATCAGTCAAAAGTGTCAACATTCAACCTGCCCTCATCTTTTCTTCTCTCTCACTTCACCCCTCCATAACTCGTTAGGTAGAAATGACCCCATGATGAGTGTACTCGTGTCTCCATCCCATCAGCTCGAGACTTGTTTTTATTTCAACAAATCTCCATATTCGGTTCGATCCTCCAGACCAATAAACCCCATGATAAAGATTCATAATATGAACGACAGTGTTGCCAAGTGCAAAATGCATCCTACCACCATGTTTCTGAGAGGCGTCCTCGATCCATTCGTCGGCAACTGTACAGTCGGCGGCAAAAGTCCTGTCGCCTCACTTGCTTCACAGAGGCACGCGATGTTCATAGACTTGAGATTATTAGGTGTAGAAAACGTGTGTATTTCTCGAGTCCATGAACACTGCAAGTCTCGGTGAAGCAGGTGAGGCGACAGGACTTCTGCCGCCGACTGTACATTAGTTAAAACACACGTGGGCCGACTACCAAAACACAAGGTATAGTTATGCCTGTGTGTTTCTTACCATCAAATGTAAACAAACAATAAACCAACCATGGTATCAGAAGAAGGTCTTGCTTTGACCCCATTACAGTTTTGGTAAACCTGTAGCAAATGATTCATCCAAACTATTCCAGGCAACAAACAGGCCACCATTATTTATGTTAACTTGGTGGTCTTGTTTCCTGTCATACTCTGGAGGAATCAAAATACTTTCATGTACCCAAAGTGTATTATACTCCATTTAATCTTTCCTCTCGTGAGTGCAGAATTTATTTGATTTGTTCGAGGCAATACTCGACCCAATAAGCATATTTTTATTGTGGAATGCAAATAAAAAGTATTATGATGATGACTGACGAGAAACGTATTAGAGTGACTGGCTATTGGCACGTAGCTACCTTTAACAAAAACATATATACACGCTTATTTCTTTTACCTCGTATTCATGCCCTGGTTATCGATGAACACACATACACAAACACACACAGGTTTCGCTTACCTGAAATATACTTGGCTTCTACCACTCTCTCCGTATATATAATTATTCATCCTACCTCACTGTACCTTAACCCAACCCAACTTTACCAAACCCAAATCAATACAACGCTAATAATAATAAATAATAATAATAATAATAATAACAATAATAATAATAATAATAATAATAATAAAAGCCAATGTTGGATCTATATCTCTTCCAAAATTTAATCATTTAATACCAATCATAAGACTCTTCTCCATATCCCTCTCTTAAGTCTTCCTACACCTCTCTCTCTCTCTCTCTCTCTCTCTCTCTCTCTCTGGTGATAAAAAAAACCTCAAGTACTGATGGGAAGTGAACTGAACGCGTTTCCTGGTCGCCATATTTCCAATCATAGTTTTTTTTTTATGCAATGAGAAAGTTTGATGTGGTGGTGAAGATGGAAGGGGAAAGGGGTGTTGGGTGGTGGTAAAAAAGGTGGGTGGGTGAGGGAGGGTGTAGGGTGTTGGTGAAGGTGGGGGAAGGGTGTTGGTGATGGTGGGTGAGAGTGGGGGAAGGGTGTTGGTGAAGGTGGGAAAATAGTGGGTGGGTGAGAGTGGGGGAAGGGTGGTGGTGGTGAAGGTGGGGGAAAGGGTGGGTGGTGATGATGGAGGGTGGAAGTGGTGGTAGTGAATTAGTGATTGAGTAGTAGTGGTGGTTTTGATGATAGTGGTAATATGGTGCTCTCTCTCTCTCTCTCTCTCTCTCTCTCTTTAGAACTGGCCACGCACATATTCGCACGCAATACCCGCACTACGAATACACCTTAAATTCCTTAACCAAATTGAAATGCGACAAAAACCAAATTAAGAAAGGTTTAAAAAAAGTAGTGGACGGGGTGAGTGGGAGGGAAGGTATGTATATTTGCTTTGACGATACTGGGTTGTTCCTTCACTTGGCTATCGTCACACAAGCTGCACTGGGGCCCATTTTACAACACTTGGTACAGTTGCTGGTTTTCCCACCACAAAATTATAAGGTAAGTCTGGTAGGAATTTATTTAAGATCAAATTATTACGTGCATTATCTTATATATATATATATATATATATATATATATATATATATATATATATATATATATATATATATATATATATATATATATATATAGAGAGAGAGAGAGAGAGAGAGAGAGAGAGAGAGAGAGAGAGAGAGAGTGCTATGTGAGGGGGTCTGGAAAAGGGAGAAAAGAGTATTGAAGGATTGTAAAAGTGTGTGAAAAGAGGATTGTGTAGGATCTGTGGGCGTGTTGTAGTGGTGGTGGGACAGGAGAGGGAAAATTTAAAGGTAATCTGGGGTTGTGTTGGTGGTGGAAGGAAGATGGAGAAAGTGAAGGAGAGATGGGAAAGCTGTAAGGATAAATCTAGTGGCCACGAAACAAGCTCCTTCACTATACAGTAGGTGGTGTTTCGTGGCAATGTTTGAAGGATTTACTAACCTCCAATACTCTGGCCACAACACGAAAGGGATAAAGAGAATGACTGTGATCTTTGACCTATTGTAAAGAATATCTATCAAACATACAACACAATCCTCTTTCCCATCTCCAGCTATTGTTCTGTGTGTGTGTGTGTGCGTGTGTCATGAAATATACAGTACATCAGAATCTCTCCATGTCTATAATAAATATATTATATCCTTATATTCTCTTTTTATAACTGGACCAGAGTGAGTGAGTGAGTGAATGACCCAAGAATGAAGGCCTCTGCTGGTGTACAGAAACCCCCCACACTGGTATTGGTGTTGATGGTGCTGATGATGTGTGAGGGAAGCGAGGCACAGGAGGAAACTTACAACATTACCAAGTGGACCATGACTTCAGTTCCCACCTCCCAATTCCCTCCTGCTGACGACGAGGTGACACTTGGCTCTGACATGGAGTGTGTTGCGAGGGCTACAGATATGCCTTTCTCTATGTCGTGTTACTCAGAGGAAACCAAAACATGCAGTTCTTACGCTGAGGTACAGTACTTTAGTGATGGTGGTGTTGTTTTCGGTGCTGGATATTTATGTATCTGTTCGTGTGTTTGTTAACAGTCTACCGTCCACAGGTTTAGCCGTATGATGTTCATTTTTTTTTCTATTGATAGAAATTCATCAGAAAATAAAATGATTATCTTTTGGGCAAAGTTACTCTAATGTACACTCGTGATACATAATTTCTGACCAGAGTGTGAGGAGCAGAAAGCTTCGAATCGCCTGGTATTGCTCATTTCCGAACCCAGTACACCTATAGAGGCTGAGTTCGAATGCAGGGTATGTGTGTGTGTGGTGCCTGCCGCTCGTCTCTGGTCAGAAATTGAGTATCACGAGTGTACAGTTACTGTTTAAGGGACGGTGTTGCCATTGAATGATGTCTTGTTGTTGTTGTGTCTGTTGTATGTCTGTCACTCTAACCAATAACTAAAATTGCTTATTATTTAAACTGGGTTGTAATTGTCTGTGTTTCTGAATGACTGGCTGCTACTGACTGTCCTATTTTCAACGGGAGTTGGGGGACAGGTTAGGGAGGTGCGGGAATAGGCTTTCTATCTCCACAAGTCTGTCCCCCTACTCCCGCACCCCCCAAAACCCTCCCCAACCTGTCCCCTATTCCCGCACTCCCCAAACCTATCCCTACTCCCGCACCCCCGAACCCCCCCAAGCCTATCCCCCTTTTCCCGCACCCTCCAACCCCCCCCCCAAGCCTGCCCCCTACTCCCGCACCCCCTTAAGGACTCTGTGAATACGAAATTACAAGGTGGAATATATAACCCCTACAGGCTATTGATGTCGAGGTCAGTGATGGAGACACGAGGAAGTGTTGGGTTGTCACCGAGCCAATGAGGTCCAGTCCAGAGAGTAAGAACACACATACACACACACACACACACACACACATACATACACACACACACATACATACATACATACATACACACACACACACACACATACATACATACACACACACACACACACACACACACACGATTTGTTTTATATTGGGTTATAATTATACACTGGGATAGGAGGAGGATACCACACACACACACACACATACATACATACATACACACACACACACACGATTTGTTTTATATTGGGTTATAATTATACACTGGGATAGGAGGATGAAAGCTAACACACACACACACACATACGCACACACACATACATACACACACACCTGATATTAGTTTTTATATTGGTTTATTTATATTATGTTTGGAGGATGAAAACTAACACACGCACACACACACACACACACACACATACACACACACACACACACATACACACACAGTATCAGTTTTTACATTGGTTTATTTACAGTGAATTAGGAGAATGCTTCTTTCATGATGGTAATTTATATAATGTACCAAGAGTATATTTCTGTAGCTTGGAAAAATAAAATAGTTTGGAGGATTCAGTTGCTCCAGAATTAATTACCAACAGAAAAAACTTCCCTCTTTAATTATTGTGGATATCGTTTTTTTTTTTTTTTTTTTTTCCAGCCTGTACCGTTCCTGAAAGTTTCAAAGTGTGGGAGGACTGTTCTCTCACCATGTGTGACGAGAACCTCAACGACGTCCCTTACACAGGTAAAACCAGTACTGATTAGGTCCACGTAAATCACTAATTATTCTGTCCAGGTAAATCACTAATTATTCTGTCCAGGTAAATCACTAATTATTCTGTCCAGGTAAATCACTAATTATTTTGTCCAGGTAAATCCCTAATTATTCTGTCCAGGTAAATCACTAATTATTTTGTCCAGGTAAATCCCTAATTATTCTGTCCAGGTAAATCCCTAATTATTCGTCTCTGCAACAACACACACACACACACACACCACGTCTCATCCTACCCTATGCTCAATGAGGGGCCCCATTTCAAGGTGTTTCATATGTCAACAAATGTACACACACACACACACACACACACACACACACACACAACATGTCCAGTACGCATCACTAGTTACTATACACTCTCTCTCTCTCTCTCTCTCTCTCTCTCTCTCTCTCTCTCTCTCTCTTCAGAAAGGATCATCCCCGACGGTAATTTCCTAAGCATTAAAAACTTTGTTGCAATGAACTGCGTCAAATTCAAAGAGACTACCCTGAGCTACGAGGACAGCCGAGCCCAGTGTCAAGCGTTTAATGCTGATTTGTACGTGGTGGGAGACTTTGCAGGCATGGTGGAACACATCGCTATAGAACTTGCTGGAGGTGTGTATGTGTTGCTCTCTGTACGTGTGTGTGTTTGTATGTGTGGGGGTGGGGGTGGGTGGGGGGGTTCTGTGTGTGTGTGTGTGTTTGTGTTTCTCTTTTTGTGCGTGCGTATGAGTATGTGTGTCTTTCTCGTTTTATGTATGTGTGTGTGTGTGTGTGTGTGTGTTTTCCTGACCCACAACTCACTATAGGTCCTTTACCCATGCATGACCTCTGATATTTTCCTGACTCTATATGCAGTATAGAAAATATATATATATATATATATATATATATATATATATATATATATATATATATATATATATATATATATATATATATATAATAATAAAAATTCCCTGAACCATGCGTTATCCTTACCCAAGCTCTTCCTCCTTTTAATCTCTTCCAGTTCAAGGACGGGTGTGGGTGGGGTTCAAGGATGACACTTGGTTGGACGGGGAGGCAGTGGACTCAACCCAAGTGGAAAACCCGACTGGTTGTGGTTACGTTGAAGTATCAGCTGAAGGAGATGGGAGGTTGGGAAGAATCGATTGTGCAAAGGAAATGAATTACCTTTGTCTGAGGTATAATCAGTCCCCGTAGAAAATACATGATGATGATTTAAGAGGTGGTGGTGGTGGTGGGTGGAGGATGAGAAAGAAAAAATAACATGAGGGCAGGGACAAGGAAGGATGAGGTGATGGATGAAGAGGAAGAGGCGATGGAGGTGCGTGGGTGGGGGGAGGAAGTGGAGATGGAGGTGAGTGGGGGGAGGAAGTGGAGATGGAGGTGAGTGGGGGGAGGAAGAGGAGATGGAGGTGCGTGGGTGGGGGGAGGAAGAGGAGATGGAGGTGGGTGGGTGGGGGGAGGAAGTGGAGATGGAGGTGGGTGGGTGGGGGGAGGAAGATTAGGGAGGGGTGGGGGGGGTCGGGGTATTACAGTAAACAAGGAAGAGGATACTGGGGAAGGGGGGTGGGGGGGAGTCGGTCTCTGTAAACAAGGAAGGGGGAGGAGGAGGGGGGGGAGTCGGTCTCTGTAAATGTTAGGAAATATGATGTTGGCAAAATGTTAGGAAATAATATTATGATGTTGGCAAAATGTTAGGAAATATAATGTTGGCAAAATGTTAGGAAATATGATGTTGGCAAAATGTTAGGAAATATGATGTTGGCAAAATGTTAGGAAATATGATGTTGGCAAAATGTTAGGAAATATGATGTTGGCAAAATGTTAGGAAATATGATGTTGGCAAAATGTTAAGTAGTCTGATGAATATAAATTAACTTTTACTTTCAATATGCTAATGTTTCCTTCAATATCTTACACTATTAGCATTATTTAGCATCACCTGGACTTCATTATTTAGCATCACCTGGACTTCATTATTTAGCATCACCTGGACTTCATTATTTAGCATCACCTGGACTTCATTATTTAGCATCACCTGGACTTCATTATTTAGCATCTCCTGGACTTCATTATTTAGCATCACCTGGAGTTCATTATTTAGCATCACCTGGAGTTCATTATTTAGCATCACCTGGAGTTCAATATATAGCATCACCTGGAGTTCATTATTTAGCATCACCTGGAGTTCACTAAAACCTTCGATTTATTGCATCATCATCAACACTGTATAATGTTGAATAAAATTAATATTACCCCCCCAAGCACAGAACACTTATTTACATTAAATAATAAGTTACCTATAACAATTTTTACCCTCTTGAATTGTTTATAGAATTATACTTGAAACACACTTATTATTTATTCACCTAATATCTCCTAATTATGATGTTAAGGACCGTGTATGATGATAATTGAAGGCTTCTGATTCCTCTAAACTATACCACGAAACAAGCTTCTTCCATATAGGTGTGTGTGTGTGTGTGTTTTGTGGAAATATTTGAAGGACTCGTTTACCTCCAATTTTCTGACTACATCACACACAGGGTCCCATATTTAATAATATAATGATTACATTTTAATTATCATCATGGTAAGATTCCGAAGTTTATAGAATGACAGTGAGAGAGTAAATGAGGGAGGTAGAGAAAGGGAGAATGAAAGTAGGCATGGGAGAGAGAGAGAGGTCCAGTTTCCCTCTCACACAATACCCCCATTTGCTCTAACCCTGCCAATCATGTTAACCGGGGCATAGGGGTTAACCCTTCCCGCCTGGGACTCCCCCTCCCTGCCTCTCAGTTTTACCCTGCCGCTCACGTCAAAATTCCTCAATTTCCCCTATATTCACAACACTCTCACTCTTAACCTATATAGTGTACTGACTTCAATATAGTTTCTTGCATACCTTCAATTCTTCCTCTTTCCAATGGTACCATCGGGAGGGCTGTACGATGAATAGTTGCGGAGATAGGGCGAGTTGATGTGGACCATGTTTGCGCGCGAATAGCGGGTTCTCGCCCAGCTGATCGGCGTGACGTCACGGTATAAACATCCGCCATGTTGGGAGGCTGGTAGGGTTGCCATTTGATATTTTTCATTACCAAATCAGGCCCAATATAGTAATGAAAAATCTGTTTGGTAATATATAATTTGATTTGGTATTGGATCTGAAAGGTGAATTGCCTGATGTCTTGTAAATTAACTTCCAGTACAACAAAACCTTCATCTACAGTTGTACACAACATAGGCTACAGCTGCTATTTTTAAGTGGAGATATTACTCCTATACCGGTATATTAAATGTGTTATCTGAGTGTAAGAGATATATACATACAGTATAATTATATATTACACTAAACGTACGATAACTCCGTTTATCAATTAGAAACACAGGGTGTTCTCTTTATTTGTGCTATCATAGTTCTGAAACCTACCAATCAAATCTCGTCTATGCATTCATAAATATTGACCTGGTTAATTCAAATATTAATAGCATAACTGCATAAGATAAAAAAAATATGTTAAGAGGGTGCAGTTAATAATTAGCAGTCAGTGGGATTGTACAGATGGTGAATTTACTACCCGGTCATAGCCTATGTGACTTTTTTATATCATCACCCAACCCTGAGTACAACTTACAGTCCATGAAATGCCACAAAAGTGTAAAGACATACTACTGTTTTACCATTGGTTGAGTTACAGAAGTGATGGTATGACAAACATCAAGACCAGCATCAACTTGGGTACCATATGGACCTTCATACAGTTATTATGAGAAGCACGGTATATATTTATCCTTATTTCTCTACATAATTTTCAAATCTGCCACTGAATGAGCTAACACTTTAAATTATTATCCCATATGGTTATTATAGAGGAGAATATTAATTCCAAACTAATCATTATTTTCCTGTAATTATTAAGATTTTCCCCTACCCTTCCCAACACCCCAATTTCCCCGGTTCTTCCCCAAGAATGTAAGGAGAGGAGAGGGGTTTGATAATGGCTCCCTGGATATTCAAGAGAACCATAAATTTCTTCTCTTGGTCAGCAGTTTCTCGTGTGCTTCTCCTTGGTTTCTTATCACATTAAGGATCCCAAACAAGGACAAACAAGGATTTTTGTCTGTATTTGAACATCCCACCATGCAGCAAAGCCATGGCATTCTTAAATATTCCCTTAAAGGAGGTAAAATACTCGTCTAAATGAATCAACCGTGATAGAGGAAGCCAATTCCTTCCGTTTGTTTACAAAGAGCAACAACCACAACACTCTCACCTATATAGTGTACTGACTTCAATATAGTTTATTGCATACCTTCAACTTTTCCTCTTTCCAATGGTACCATCGGGAGGGCTGTACGATGAATAGTTGTGGAGATAGGGCGAGTTGAAGTGAACCATGTTTGTGCGCGAGACAGCGGTGTGTCTGTGTGTACGCGTGAGTGCGGTGTGACTGCGGCATGGGTGTTCAGTTTCCCGCCTAAGTCCCTTGTCAACTCACTCGTATTACTACTATTATGTATCGTATGTCATGATTTCAACACTAAAAATAGTATGAACACTTGTAGGAATATATCATCGTGTAACTGTCACTTAGAAAATGATAAACAAACCGACTTGTACCGTAGGAAACACATATATTTACTATCAATTGTGCCTGTATGGGTGTGTTTTGTGGTGTTATTTTCTTATTACTACCCCATTATGTATCGTGTGTCATGATCTATACACTAAATAATAATTTGTAACCTTGTAGGAATATCATGGTGTCACTCACGTACATATATTCACTACGGTATTGTCTTACGATCGTTAGAGCACAAATTCGGACAACGGCAATTACTTAAAAATCGCCCAGCCATCGTGGGGTCCCAGAATCGACTGAGTGGGTAGCGGATCGATATTGTGAGTGTATTTTCTCGCCCAACGACAAGAAAAACTAGCCCTACAGAGCGCGAAATAGCGCTAAATCGCTGTGACGGTAGGTGCTGTTGCCCGGTTCCTTACGTATGACACTCTATCACGTCAACCGGTCTTTAGGGGTTAAAGGGCTGGAGGCAGACAAAGAATCTAGAATAAACAATTTGTATACGGAGTGGATGTTGAAGCCTCGCATTTTTAAATATGCTCTGTGACAGGTTCTATACCCCAGATATTAATCTCTTTGCATCTAGACTTAACACTCAAGTTCCAACATATGTCTCCTGGAAGCCAGACCCCGTTGCTGTATATACAAATGTTTTCACAATAAACTGGAGTATTAACTTATATGTCTCTCCACCTTTCAGTTTAATTGGAAAGATGTTGAAGAAAATTCGGGAGGACGAGGCTACTGTGATATCAATCCTGCCTCTTTGGCCAACTCAGGGTTGGTTCCCTTTAGCACTGAAGTTGTTGGCAGAACACCCGTTCCTGCTCTCACGAGAGTCCCTGGTTTTGGCTCAAGTTCCAGGCCTCACACACCCACAGGCAGCCAGGTTGAAAATGACTCCCATGATCCTCTCGGGCAATCCCTTAAAAACCAAGGACTTTCAAAGGAGGTTGCCGAATTTCTCCTTAGGTCTTGGAAACACAGCACAAAATTGCAATATCAAAATAAAAAAGTGGGTGTCGGTTTGTCTCAGCAGGGAAATTGATTTATTTCTGCCACCTATAAATTTCTTGCTGGAATATCTATTACTTGAATTAAAAAAAGAGAAAGGACGGAGCTATGGCACCATGAACACCATTCGATCATTTCAGCAATAGCTACTATTAGAGACAAACCGGCAGGCCAACATGCATTAGTAAAACAGTTCATAAAAGCAGTCTTTCAAGACATACCATATTTTCCCCGGCATTTTTCTATCTGGGATCCAGAGTTAGTTTTCAACCATATTAGAAGTTTAGGAACTAATGATAACTTATCCATGATTCAGTTGTCTAAAAAAATGATAATGTTAATGTTATTTGTATCCGGACAACGGGGCCAAACTCTTCACCTACTAGACACCAGAAACATGATCGTCTCCACTTCTAGGCTTTCCTTTACTATAGGAGACCTACTCAAAACTTCAAGGTCAGGAAACCATCTCTCAGAACTAGTTTTTAAGGCTTTCACCCCAGACCAACAATTGTGTGTTTATACTACTATATTAAGTTAATTGAGTAGGATAAATATCATCAGGGGTTCAATCACTAGGTTGTTCCTAACAACCAAACCCCCTATTAGAGTAGCTTATAGAGACACGATAAGGCGCTGGACTTAAGACATTATGAAAGCTGCTGGCATTGATCTGTCTATTTTTGCTCCTCATTCCACCAGAAGTGCTGCTACTAGCAAAGCAACAGTGACCCTTCCACTGTCTACGATCTTAGAAACTGTGGGATGGTCTCAGGAATCCACTTTTGCCCAACACTACAGAAAACCTTTATGCAGTTTGGTGAAGCTGTGTTAGCAAAAAGAATTGCAACCTTGTTTTGGCGGGTTCCCGTTGTAAGAGTTTCTTTTTGGTCTTTGTCCTTCGTGTTATATAAAATGTAATCTGAAATATACTTAATATGGTGCTTGTATAACATTATACAAATATACAAAAATTAATTGTTATATATTGCATAAAATGATGTTTCCTGATTTCTCCTGTTATTGAGCTTTGGATCTGAAGAGAACATAGGTTTTGAGGAATCACTCTGAAGTTCTCATTGACTACCTAGTGTGACGTCAGTTAAATATCGTGAAGTGAAATTATAAGATTAACCGAGTACTTACTAAGTCGAAGGTTGATCGTAATTTCACGAACATTTAACTGCGTCACTTAGGTAGAAAATGCCCTCCCTTCCCTTTTCCTTTGTTTTCCTCTTTGTTGTTTAGTTATAAGAACTGTTTCCTTAAAACCTCTAGAGAACTGACGGGTGGTCGGTGGTGCTGACATCTTATTTTCTATCTACTGTAAGTGACGCAGTTAAATGTTCGTGAAATTACGATCAACCTTCGACTTGGTAAGTACTCGGTTAATCTTATAATTTCTGACCAGAGTGTGAGGAGCAGAAAGCTTCGAATCGCCTGGTATTCTCATTTCCCCACCCAGTACACCTATAGAGGCTAAGTTCGAATGCAGGGTATGTGTGTGTGTGTGTGGTGCCTGCCGTTCGTCTCTGGTCAGAAATTACTTATCACAAGTGTACAGATAACAAAGCAAATGGAGAATCGTGTAGGTAATGACTGTATATTCACTGGTTCTACTCCTCTCCTCGTGCCAGATTTTTGGTACTGTGTGTGGGGAAAAAATGTACAGTCGGGGTCACTAATAATCATCCACATAGGGGTATCTCAATCAATTTACTGTCTAATGTTTTCACGTTCACATTATGATATCATTATTTTAAGTAGTGCATAGCTGCTTGTATTAAATTAAAAGATGATAGATAATCTATTTATTGGAAAGTTTATCATCTAAGGAACAGAGGGAAGCTGTCAAACTTGTACGTGAGTTACCCCTATATGGATGATTATATTTGACCGTGACTGCACAGCCATGGCTGATTGTACTAGATCAAACTCCAAGGAGTGTTGGAGAAGAACTAAATGGAATCGAACAATTAATTTTCCAAACCATCCTCAACGTTGAGAGAGGTTCACTTTTTCGAACGGTGTTCAGTTGCTCTCCAACACTCCTTGTACCCTGGTCCACCACTATCACCCATGGTGGCTGTACTATGGTGCAAAAAAGTCCATTGCCTCAGCTAACCCCAATAATTATGATTGAATTGCCTGTTGTTCGAAAGATAAACAAAACACAATTTATTCTCATCTACCCTCAGTTGCTTTACCCAGTACAGTAGTTGGAATTACAAGTGCTTCAGTTATATTGTGGCTGGGTGAGGGAACGAATCAGTGTATACATATAATATTGCCACGTCTCATAACAGTGTCAAACTAGTTACCCTCACAATATTATTATTACACAGAAAACATCACAACCACTCATTGGGAAAATATAGCCGAGACAGAATAAGATATATTTTTTATTATTATGGCATAGGTAAAGTTTGGTGTGTCATTATTATTATTACAAAGGTCTGCCTGCATGTGTGTCAATCGGTGATGTTGTATAATATTATATAACAAACAACAGCCCGCCATATTCATTGGTACAGTAATAGTTAATAAGTCCTGCAACACCTTCCAAAGAGATCCATGGCTTCGAAAAATTATCCGAAACTTTAACTGCTGCTGGTCACTGCAATATTGGTTCATAAAATTCAATTAAGGGGTTGTGGGAATTAGGGGACAGGCTTGGGGGTTGGGGGGGGGTACGAGAGTAGGGGGACAGACTTGGGGTGGGGGGAGGGGGGGTAGAAAGCCTGTCCCCTATTCCCGCACCTCCCCCTAACGCTCCCAAGCCTGTCTCATTTACTCCCGCACCCCCCAAAACCCCCAAAGCCTGTCCCCTACTCCCACACACCATTAACCCCTAGAGACCGGCGTACGACATACACCGTCATACGTTAAATGGCTCAGTTAGATTTACAAGGTTGCGGGACTTTTGACCATGACTGTACAAACACACCTTGATTTCATAAAGAATAATATATAACGTTTTTGTTTAATAGTCATGATCTGTACAAGTTGTCATAATTAATTGAGGGAATAATACAGTGTTGGTATATAATGTACAGTCATGGTCAATAATAATCATCCACATATGGGTATCTTAAACAATCTACTGTCTAATGTTTTCACGTTCACATAATTATGATGTTATTGTTTTAAGTAGTGTGTAGCTGCTTGTAGTAAATATAAAAGATGATAGTTAACCTGTGTTTGTGTGTTATTGTTTTAAGTAGTGTGTAGCTGCTTGTAGTAAATAATTATAAAAGATGGTAGCTAACCTATTTATTGGAAAATTTATCATCTAAGGAACAGAGGGAAGCTGTCAAACTCTTACGTGAGTTACCCCTATAGGGATGATTATATATGACCGTGACTGTACATTATGAGTGCCTTGATTCCTCCAAAGTATGCCAGGAAATAGGATGAAAATAATGAAGAAAACTTATGGTGCCTTATATATTATTTGAAATAATTTGAAGGAATCAGTTGCCCCCATATTAACCAACACTCTAATATTACTTAACCCTTTAAAGGATTATGTAGTTTATCAGGTTTATTGACTTATTTTTGTGTGTGTATCATCACAGTTCTATGGTCAGATAATACCCAGGTCCCACTCCACTATATGGGTGAGTGGTGAGGAAACTACTGAACAAGGATGTGGAGGATGTGGAGGAGAGGTGTGGGACTGGCGGGCTGGAGAGCTTCACGATCCCTGTGAGGCCGTGTTGAAGTTTTTATTACCCCCCCGACGACACCTCCTGAAGGCGATGATAACCAGGGCCACCAGGAGGACGAGAGCAATGACAGCCAACACAGCCCCGGTGATGAGGGAAGCATTGGACCGAGTCACCTGTAGGACAATGGCCTTATTCTCACCTGTATACAAAAGAACATAGAGAACGTATTAAGTGGGGTGTGGGAATACGGGGACAGGCTTGGGGGTGGGGACTGGGGGGGTGGGAATAGGGGGACTGTGGGTTTGTGGGAATAGGGGGACAGGCTTGGGGGGGGACTGGGGGTGTGTGGGAATAGGAGGACAGGTTTGGGGGGGGGGGTTCTACCCCCCCCCCAAGCCTGTCCCCCTACTCCTGCACCCCCCCAAAAAAACCCAAGCCTGTCCCCTTATTCCCACACCCCATTAATTAAGGACCTTGTCATCGTGTATATGAGAATCGGAGACTTTTGATTCCTCCTGAGCAGATACTAGATCGACCAATCACACTCACTGTAAGATAACCCAGACTGCTTA
This sequence comes from Petrolisthes manimaculis, assembly GCA_034508575.1. NCBI lineage: Eukaryota > Metazoa > Arthropoda > Malacostraca > Decapoda > Porcellanidae > Petrolisthes > Petrolisthes manimaculis. Next base: position 90,520 of record JAWZYT010000730.1, read on the forward strand.
CTACAGATTTTACCACCTAAAACTGCGAGTAACTGAGCGAGGGTGCATGAGGTATAGTACAGTTGGACACATGAATGGGTGGTACAGCCCAAGTGAAAGATGGTCAATTTCTCCCAATATAAAGTTCCTTAGTGCCAAGTAGGAGACATCAGGGGCAGAAGTCAGTATTGAGGATGGTAATAAAAAGCAAGTACCTGATAATAGACACTGGTTACTCAAATGGGACAAGTATCTTTCACCTGGGCTGAACCACCCATTCATGTGTCCAACTGTACGTGCATCTTTGGCAGACTGTATATTAAAAGATATGTTTCTGTTAGATTATTAGAATTAGAGAAATATAAATAGTTGTAGGAGTTTGCTGACTATATCCTAAACATTAATTAACGGCTGGCTAGTGTGCTGGATATTAGGACATAGGAGTATATAGGATTATCTACCACGACTGTACACTCGTGATACGTAATTTCACACACACATACACACACACACACACCCTGCATTCGAACTCAGTCTCTATAGGTGTACTGGGTGGAGATGTGAATAATAGCAGGCGATTCGAAGCTTTCTGCTCCTCACACTCTGGTCAGAAATGATGTATCACGAGTGTACAAATGGAGAGTGAAGTAAGGTGTAATAAGTAAATAGTAAAAGGAAGGATTGTCATATTCAGTTACCAAGTTCGGGCATCGAAAAGTATTGTTCTGTTGTTTGAATAAGCACACGTGTAATATACGCACGTGTATTATACAGTAGTAAATATAATAATTAAGGTATATACAATAATATACAATAGATGTATTAGTGTGTAATTGTACCTTATTGTCTATTGTATTCTTCAAACTAAGAATTAGAGAGTAATATTATTTTGCCACTTATAGAAGGTCATCTGTTATTATTGTCGTGCATTTAATCACTTTGTCCTTCATCATTTACTATTATCTATAATTATATTACAGTAGCTTGGATGGTTGTAGGAAGACCTGTATGCATTCTTGGGTCCTACAAAGGTTCTCGTCATTCACACACACACACACACACACACACACTTTACTACTAATAATCATAGCATAGTAGACAGGTCACTTATGAAGCAAACTTTACCTACCCTGGTAATCCTGATTATTGATGGAGGCAGCGTGAAAAAGACAAAAACTTACTATAAAATCCAGATTGTGTACAATGTTGTCTCTATCTCAAACACTTTATACTCCTTCTGCTCACAGTCTACTAGTAAAGAAGACGTATAAAGAACTGTACACACACACACACACACACATGCACATTATTCTCTATACTACACACTACTAGTAAGCAACTATGCACACGTATAAAGAACTGTACATACTGTACAGTACAGTGGTAACCTGCCTGCATATTCGTGAACTTTATACGATTATATTTCATAAGGGGAAATTAGAGCCAATCAGCGACCGACTTGACGTCTCGCTCGGTAAGCTACTCCAGATTTACGATGATGACAGTGGATGATAAACAGTAGAGATGCCAGTTAACACAAATTGGAAGCCGATATGCAATAAATAAACGCTACCCTCCTTCTCCCCCAGTTGGAGAGAGAGAGTAATCTGTCTTTATTGCAATCATGAAGGAAAGAGGAGATAATAGAACATCACTCCTGAAAATGAAGGTAGAAACCAATATTCTGCTCACACCAAGGTCCTGTTGGTACCTTGGAAGGCAACGCTTTCCCAGAAAATATCTCGTTAAAATAATAGGCTACATTAATAAATAATTTTCGTGTGAATCTTAATTGATGCTCATCATGTCGTCAAATTTCTTTTAATATGATGTATACTCCATTATTAATTACGTAGCGTCAATTCTCGTTATCGTCTTCGTTTACACCGTGAGCTGCCCCACAGTCCAACTCCCAGAGTCCCAGCAAGCAAAATACTCCTATAACACTGATCTCAACTGGTTCATTAGGTAAGACTTTAAATTAGCAAACTTTATCACATCGCTGAATATAATTATAAGGTGTACAGTTCATTTTGAAATAAGCTATTTAGAATGCACAACGAACTTCCTACATTAGGCCTACACGACACAACAGACAACGTCATGTGGATGGAGTGATGGACAAACCTTGGAGTAAAAAGTACAGTACACGCATATTACCTGACCTTAATTCATCAGTGACTTAAGATATACTATATTACAGTAACTTCTGCCTATATATGCATATATAAATATGCATTATTATATGCATGCATATATCATGCCATATCGGCTTCCAATTTGTGTTAACTGGCATCTCTACTGTTTATCATCCACTGTTATCATCGTACATCTGGGGTAGCTTACCGAGCGAGACGTCAAGTCGGTCGCTGATTGGCTCTAATTTCCCCTATGAAATATAATCGTATAAAGTTCACGAATATGCAGGCAGGTTACCACTGTACTGTACAGTATGTACAGTTCTGACATACTTTTCTGATACTCCTCTCTCTCTTAAATCCCCATACTTCTTGCCTCGGCACTCGATCATAGGCCTTCTTTAAGTCTATAAATACCATGTGTAAAATCTTCTGTTTCTCTCTATATTATTCCATTGTCTGTTTCAACGAGAATATTCCATCAATCGTGCCCAGGCCTTTCATGAATCCTAACTGATGCCTCGCTATGGAAACCTCCTGTCCCAATCGTCCGTCTAGAATGCGTTCAAATAGTTTAAGTGTGTCGGACATTAGCTTGATGCCCCTGTAGTTTTCACAATGTTTGAACATCACCCTTCTCTTTGAACACAGGTATCAATGTACTTTCTCTCCAGTCTCCACTCATAATAATAATTAATAATAATTAATAATAATAATTAATAATAATTAATAATTATAATAATTAATACTACTAACCTGCCAGCTGCCAACGACACGGCAGAAACGCGGCGGGGCCGGATACTCAAAACGGGTTGTAACTTACGACGTCGTATCTCATTTGGGACGTCGGATCTCACTTACGACGTCGGATCTTACGAACAATTTAGGATGTTGTATTTCGTGTCGTAAGACAAGATACTCAAAACAAATTTCCGACGTCCTAATCGGTTCCTAACTACTTGCGACTGTCTTTTCCTCTAGGACATCGGAAAATCTTCAACCAATCAGGTGGCGTCTTTCATGTGGATCCAGCCAATGAAAAGCAAGGAATGCCACAGTGCCAATATGGACCCCATCAGCTGTGTTGTGTAAACATAAAGTGATGCTGGGACGTGAGAAGCGTGTGATGCAGTGACAGCAGTATTATCTCTCTCTTATCGCCTACAGAGAGACTGTCAACAGCAGTAGTAACGTCGCAATAACCAAGGAAAGGAGTGAAATGAGAGTGACAGGTAAGTTCATAGTAACATCATTGACTATTGACGTTCATAATAACCATTAAATATTAGTTTTTCTATGATATTTATGTACTATATTGCCATTGTGCAGTAGATTGTTTCTTCCATTGTTACTAGTAGGCCTATATAACGGGTTGCCACAATTAAGTCCCTGCTGTAGTCTGCTGAGGTTTGGTTAGATCAGAGGTTAATTACCAAAATTTGACTTGGGGAAAAACATATTAGAGAACTGCATTAGCTTAAATATTTGTTGTTGTTTTTGCATTATACATTTAAGTGTGCATCAAAATATTTGTTAACTCATCCTAAATACATTAGGTTAGGTTAGGTATGTAATTAAAGAAATGTTGGGGTACAATATGTAGGCTATTCTAAGTGATCATTAAATACTGTATGATGTAGGATAGTTTTAGGAATTCCATCAACTAATGTAATGTATTGAGAAAGATTGGCAGAATTATACTTCACAATACAGAAAGAAATTAAGCATTCAAGAAGCCCAATACAGTATACTGTACTAGAGTTTGACTACTTAAAGCAATGCTGCAATGATACTACTGTTCATCTTAAGCTATGACTGTAATTTAATGGCTTTTACAGGTGGTGGAATACCTGACACAAAGGACTGGAAGCCTACAGAGGAGGCACTACTTGCTCTCAACGAGACAGAGGCTATTGAGGGGCACTCTGGCCCTTTCGAAAGCGAGGACGTCATTGCTGGTAAATTTGACTAATTTTTACGGAGTGCACATTGAGACAATGTTCTCTCACAAAAGATAATGGAAGAACTGTGTAGGGGATTGTCATGCCTTTCTCAGTGACTTTGTATTGTTAGGCCTGTACATTTAAGGTCTAAAATAACTTATAGAGTGCAGGGGAATGCAAGGCCCCAATTCTGTACTGTATTTGTGTCTTTTATGCATACAGTATTATGGTTATTATGTGTTGTCTGTTACTACAAAAGCTCAGAGTAAACATGTTGCATTATTACTGGATATACTGTTGTGTAACACTGCACACATTATTGTTACAGATGAGCCTCTGTCATCGACCTCTGCTGGTAGTGTTGCCAGACCCATACTGTTGACAAGGACACATGATGAGCATGCACCACTACCCAGTAAGTAGATGCATAATTGGTCATGAAGATGTTGCTGAGCTTAGCTGATGTTCATTATAAAATCTTCAGTAGGTTGACGAGATGCAATACATACTGTACTGTATTGAAGATGTTGTTCACCAGTGGTTCTCAAATCTTTTTTCAGCAGATGTTAGGCCAAGTGTGATTATATTTATATATGTTGGGTGACAGTGAAATGTATGTACAGTTTTACCAAAGAAACTGCAATGCAGACAGGAAACTTTGAGGAAGAAGTACTAAGCAAAAAGAAACTTAAAGGAAAAAGGCGGCCCCATGTTTATTGCTCCCACTATGCATCACAGTTCCTTTTTCATTGTAACCATATTACATAAACACAGCACTTCTTATTGTTACAGATTTTGGTGGCAGGAGTAGATGACCCAACACGCCACTCTACAATGTCTGTAGAACATATTGACTTTGAGAGTTCAGGCCTGTTAGAAAATATTCAAAGTCACGAACCATCAGAAAACATTACCATTCCCCAGACAGTGACTTTTGACCATGCCTACTCTAGATCACCACCTCCAGCATCAAGTATGAGGGCAAGTAGATCTGAGAGTCATGACACCAGTAGCAGTGTTCACAGCAGCCGTGCCAGTCCACAGCCCTGTATCAGTGACCAGATGCTGGCAGTACAGGGAGAAATTCTGCAAGTGTTGAGAGGCAGCCTCCCAAGAATTGCCTCTGCACTTGAGGAACTTACAGAGTTAGCCAAACAATGTGATACTGTGCCAAACTAATTAGGTTATTTAACAGTGTGCTGCTTCTGTACAATAAGCAGTTGAATGCAATACAGAATTATATTTTCACAAAGTCTTTATTACTGGTAAGATGTTAGGTATACCCTTTAGTAGCGGGAGCGATGATTATTCACAATATTTTAAGTATCGCTTACTAGATCTCTACTTTACTAATATTACTTATATTATAAGTGTCAAGGAATGCATTTCTTAAGGTATGCAGTTGATATAATGTTAATATAACCACGTAAAATGAGTTTGGAGTTGATGTGTGGCGTGCAGTGTCCCTTAGATTGAAGGAGACACCAAGATGTTTGTATCAAGAGACGAGTGTGAGAAGCGTGTTTGTAAACTCGATGTTTATTGGTGGAGTACGTGACGTCATTAGTTTTGACGTCATGGATGTTCTTTGATGTTATTGGTTGGAAAACATTGAGTTGCCTATAATATTGTTACTATTTTATTTAAATAATACTATTAGGATTTCTAGATAATATACAATATTACACACTTACAACCTTGCCCTGCATATATTGTTTCAATCCGTAATTTGTTTACTGAACCAACTTTGATATCACCATATCACAATTTGTCATAAAGTGAACTTTTTCAACCCAAAAAACAAGGAAGTCCATACCCAAAACACAAAAAACTGCCAGTAGGCCTAGAATAGCTGAACGGTGCACATCCCAATAGATACGGGATAGTTAACTGCAGGAGTATTTACATCGAAAACATTACAAGGATTACTTAATTCAGCAAATCTTCAATGATATCAGCAAAATATACAAATATCCAGCGATGTAAATGGTATGTTAGTTTGCTTTTTTTTTTTTTTTTCTTACACATTACCTAGATAAACAAATTATTTCATGTGCCCCGGTTAGGTCCTGGTGGCGTTGGGTAATTTAAGGGTTAGCTCCCTGTAGTTTGCCACAGTCCAGGTTAGGTTAGGTTGGGTCAGGAAGGTTAGTGTGATTCCCAAAGGTTCCCTACAGCCAGGTTAGGTCCCGGTAGTTTGCCAAGGTTAGGTCCCGGTAGTTTGCCCAGGTTAGGTCCCGGTAGTTTGCCCAGGTTAGGTCCCGGTAGTTTGCCCAGGTTAGGTCCCGGTAGTTTGCCCAGGTTAGGTCCCGGTAGTTTGCCCAGGTTAGGTCCCGGTAGTTTGCCCAGGTTAGGTCCCGGTAGTTTGCCCAGGTTTGGTCCCGGTAGTCTTCTCAGGTTAGGTCCCGGTAGTCTGCCCAGGTTAGGTCCCGGTAGTCTTCTCAGGTTAGGTCCCGGTAGTCTGTCCAGGTTAGGTCCCGGTAGTCTGTCCAGGTTAGGTCCCGGTAGTCTGTCCAGGTTAGGTACGGGAGTTTGCCCAGGTTAGGTCCCGGTAGTCTGTCACAGTCCAGGTTTGGTTAGGTTGGGTCAGGTAGGTTCGTCTGGTTCCCAAATATCCCTTACAACCAATGCAGCCTTGGCTGCCTACTATTATTATAGTTAGTTAAAAATAACCGGGAGAAATTGTATATTGAATAATCAGGTATTGGAGTAAAAATATATATTAGCAAAATTAACCACATGCGGGAGTAAGCAGTTGTAAAGACGCACAGGGTCATGACGTCATGCTACGATCGACTGATGACGTCATAGGAGGCAGGGCCGCCATTGATGACGTCATAGTTTTCAGCCAATCACAAGCATGGATTCATCACGTCTCGATCTCAGCTGCTCAGGTGTTGTTTATAATCATGGACATATTCCAAAGGCGTGTTTCAACCCCGATCTTTCCCTGATATACTTCATGCCCTCCCCACCTATCGGGGTCAATATTGTTGTGGGAAGTGAAGGAAATCAATATCTGGGACACAGTGAAAACAGAAGGTAAATGTATTACTAAAATAAATTCTGAAATATATCGCTCCCGCTACTAAAGGGTTTACCAGATGTTATTGAGTGTTATTGTAGCTGTACAGTGATTATGCTAACAGAACTCTCACTAACTTTAATTTTGTTTTCAAATGTGATTATATTTTAGGTGTGTCATGCTGTGATAGTATTTTATTACTGTACTGTATTTGATTTTATAGTGTGCTGCTTTTGAACAATAAACAATTGAATGTAATCTGTAGAATTATATTTTCACAAAGTCTTTATTACTGTTAAAATGTAGTTTTGAGTGATATTGGGATAAATAGGAGATGCAGTAATTAACAACAATGTATTTATTTAAATTTACCAAGTTTATTTCATGTAAAGAAATTATCTACAATATCGAGCCCGAAGACGACTGTTATTCCAGATGAAGGAGTCGTAAGTACTGCCAGGGTATCTCATACTATAATGCAAAATTATTTTCTCACTGGTGCAAACACACTGCACATTCAGGGAGTGATAGCCTTTCCTATTAATATATACTTGTGAATTTATATTTGTAGCCTTGATAGGTATATGAGTACCATCAATGGCTCCAATCACTCAGGGAAAACCATTCACTGCATGGAATACTCTGCAGGCTCTGCCAATTTCCACAATACCTGAGGGCATCTTTATTTCTACTCTTGCCTTCTCAGCCAACAAATGTACTACAGCAGAGTTCACCACTCTACTCACACTTGCTTGAGTCACTCCAGCAGAATCTCCAATCACACTTTGAAAGTTTCCACTAGTTAGCTAATACTCGTAGAGTTACTAACACTTGGGTGTGTGTTGGTATAGCATGAGATCTCCTCTTTTGTCGACGAACATATGGGTCAATTGGCAAGTTCCTGGCACAAGTTTAATTAAGATTTCTTGATGAGGAAATCTATAATAGCGAAGTAAGTGTTCTTCACTAACATGTAGAGGGTCCAATGGATCCCTATACACTCTTTCCCTCCGTAGGCGACGCCTATTCTTATATGCAAACCACTAAGTTCCATCACATTTGTAAATTAGCGCTCGGTGTTCAGTTCATTCAGCTCTCCCACAACAACAAACAACAAGACGTGACGTGGGTGATGGTGTTTTGCCAACACAGCAACGGGGACTCGGGGAGAACCATGGAGGTATAATCTAAGAGGAGGCAGCATGACGTCACAGAGGTGAAGCCAATTTTCTATTGGTCGGCTGTCCTCCCTACCCCCCATTGACTCAAAACAAACCTCAGCTCATCACGTCGGACCATCAATTTCACCAACATTCTTTGCCATTGTTTAAGATAATGCTGGCGTGTTCAGCATATGGTTGTACCCAGAGAGACAGGAGTATTTCTACTACATTTCATATGTATGTTAAGAAAGTCATATAGAAAAATATACGACAGAAATTGACAAATCAACGAAGTGAATTTTATCACCTTCCTCGCACACCGCGACACGTACCCATGTCCTGTAGAATATTAATACTGTACACACAAAAACTGTAAAGCCAAGGCTATTATAGTGTTGTGATATTAACTATTAATGTATAACCTGACGTATATATAGCATTGACAGGGTTATAAAAGATAAACTGTCTCCATGGGGGGACCTATTTGTGCCTAAGTTAGGGTTGGCCTGAAGGATAACTCGAGTGTTGAGAGATTGTATTATGAATGTTTTAGCATATTTCATAATGTTTTATCAATGTATATTAAAAATTGCAACTTTCAAAACTTCAAAAACGCTAATTTATGCAAATTTATACAATTTTTAACGATTTTACTATTAAATGTGGCATCTTCACTACTCCCCAGAGATACAAGAGACATTGCCCTTTATATTTGGCAGAGAGGTAGGTAGGTAAGATGTGGGTGGTAGGTAGGTAAAATGTGGGTGGTAGATAGGTAAGATGTGGGTGGGTGGGTGGTAGTTAAGAAGTGGGTGGAAGGTAGGTAGGTAAGATGTGGGTGGTAGGTAGGTAGTGAAGATGTCAATAATTATATGGGTGGGTGGTAGTTAAGATGTGGGTGGTAGGTAGGTAGGTAGGTAAGATGTGGGTGGTAGGTAGGTAGGTAGGTAAAATGTGGGTGGTATGTAGGTAGGTAGGTGATGGTAATGGTAAAATTTTTACGGTGATGGTAATGGTAAAAATTTTACGGTGATGGTAATGGTAAAAATTTTACGGTGATGGTAATGGTAAAATATATATATATATATAAATAAAATTATATCAAAAAAAAAATTATATTAAAAAAAAAGTTAATTATTACAAAAAAAAAATCAATAAAAAAAAAATAGATATATATAAATAAATAAATAAATAAATGACGGCGGCGGCGGCGGCGTCGACGGTAGGGCGGCGTTGGGGCGGCGGGGCGGCGGCGGCAGGGCGGCGGCGGCGGGGCGGCGGCAGCGGGGCGGCGGCGGCGGCGGCTGGGCGGCGGTGGCGGCGACGATGATGACGAAAAAAATAAAAATAATAATGATGATAATAAAAAATATAATAATAATAAAAAAAAGTTAATTATTACAAAAAAAAATAATCAATAAAAAAAATATATATATTATTTAAATGACAGAGTTGGCGGCGGCGGTGGGACAGCGGCGGGGTGACGGACTTGGACTGGGGGAGGGGAGGGGAGGGAAATGGGAAGGGGAAGGGGGAGGGGAGGGACATGGGAAGGGGAAGGGGGTGGGGAAGGGAAGGGAAAGAGAAGAATGGGGTTGGGAGGTTATGCTCTACCAAGGAGAAAAGTGAGTCTATAAAGAATATATATATATATATATATATATATATTCAGACAGAGTCTGAAGATGTATTAAACGAAAGTACTCACTGTTTCTGTTTCCTTTCTCCAGTGGTTGTTTTGCATCTATTTGCTTCATGGTGTATTTGAAGTTACTGCATATATATATATATATATATATATGAGAGAGAGAGGAGATAGTTTGGAGAAAGTAAGAGTGAAGGATAATGAATACAAATATAACTTCACATTACACGTAACACATTAGGGAATCATACATGTCTCACCTATCACACACATAATATTAAAAACTTTGCACACATACTTAAAATAGAGGGTATAATGTAAAATAAACTCTATTGTCAAAATACAAGATCTATATGATAAAAGGTTTAACATAGTGCAATCCCACACACACACACATACATCCATATATACACCCACACACACACATATACATATATACATACACACACACATGCAGTACAATGTAAAAGTATAAAACAAATAAAAGTCTACATCATCTACCTTCACACATACATACATACACCCATACATAAATACCTACACACAAATATACGTACATACATACACACACACATACAGTACAATGTAAAAAGTATAAAACCAATATAGTGTACATTCATCTACCTTCATCGTGATACCGTACCATTAAAAATGTGAAATACTATTAGGAACAAATGAATCTTTGAACCGATCTTTGGTAGCCTTAGGAACTGTCAACCTTTTACCTGATCTTAAGGGGGTGTGGGAATTAGGGGACAGGCTTGAGGGGGGACTGGGGGGTGCGGGAATAGGGGGACAGGCTAGGGGTGGGTAGAAAGCTTGTAACCTATTCCCGCACCCTCCTAACCTCCCCAAACCCCCCCAAGCCTGTCCCCCCACTCCCGCACCCCCCAAGCCTGTCCCCTGTTCCCACACCCCCACTTAAGAACACGTAATTGTTATGCAAAGGAGGGTTTATATCAAACATAATCTTATCTGTTTGTTATAACACCAACTTATTATACAGGTCACTTATTGTTGCATACTCAACCCCAAATCTCTTCGCAGATTTAACTATTTTATTTGCTTTATATTTTTCTTTTTTTGTTAGACGTCCATACCAAACAGTAATCGAAAAACATATAACGGATTCCACCACTGACCTGTAGAATAAGGTGAGTATACTTCTATCTACTCTTAATGATTTCAACACACTTATAAAATTAATTCCCTGTCTACACTTCTTATACACTACAGTATTATTAGCTGTTCCTCGCAATGCTTCATTAATTACAACACCTACTAAATATTTATATTCCCACACTCTATCAACAGTTCCATTGCCTACTTTGATATTATCTGGTATTACCCTATTTACATTTTACATCTTTTTTACATTTAAATAGGATCATAACAAGCCACTGTGAAACTAGCCTTAATAATCGGCGTAGCAAACTACCAAACTACCGTCTCTAATCTTAACGACCAAAACAAACCACACCCACCCAGCCAGCAGGATAGCCGTTAGACCCTGCTGGTGGTGGGTTGGGCAACGACCGTTGGACTTGGACTGGGGGAGGGGAGGGGGAGGGGAGGGGAGGGGAGGGACATGGGAAGGGGAAGGGGGAGGGGAGGGACATGGGAAGGGGAAGGGGGTGGGGAGGGACATTGAATGGGGAAGGGGAAGGGGGTGGGGAAGGGAAGGGAAAGAGAAGAATGGGGTTGGGAGGTTATGCTCTACCAAGAAGAAAAGTGAGTCTATAAAGAATGGGAGGAAGAATATATATATATATATATATATATATATATATATATATATATATATATATATATATATATATATATATATATATATATATTCAGACAGAGTCTGAAGATGTATTAAACGAAAGTACTCACTGTTTCTGTTTCCTTTCTCCAGTGGTTGTTTTGCATCTATTTGCTTCATGGTGTATTTGAAGTTACTGCATATATATATATATATATATATATATATATATATGAGAGAGAGAGGAGATAGTTTGGAGAAAGTAAGAGTGAAGGATAATGAATACAAATATAACTTCACATTACACGTAACACATTAGGGAATCATACATGTCTCACCTATCACACACATAATATTAAAAACTTTGCACACATACTTAAAATAGAGGGTATAATGTAAAATAAACTCTATTGTCAAAATACAAGATCTATATGATAAAAGGTTTAACATAGTGCAATCCCACACACACACACATACATCCATATATACACCCACACACACACATATACATATATACATACACACACACATGCAGTACAATGTAAAAGTATAAAACAAATAAAAGTCTACATCATCTACCTTCACACATACATACATACACCCATACATAAATACCTACACACAAATATACGTACATACATACACACACACATACAGTACAATGTAAAAAGTATAAAACCAATATAGTGTACATTCATCTACCTTCATCGTGATACCGTACCATTAAAAATGTGAAATACTATTAGGAACAAATGAATCTTTGAACCGATCTTTGGTAGCCTTAGGAACTGTCAACCTTTTACCTGATCTTAAGGGGGTGTGGGAATTAGGGGACAGGCTTGAGGGGGGACTGGGGGGTGCGGGAATAGGGGGACAGGCTAGGGGTGGGTAGAAAGCTTGTAACCTATTCCCGCACCCTCCTAACCTCCCCAAACCCCCCCAAGCCTGTCCCCCCACTCCCGCACCCCCCAAGCCTGTCCCCTGTTCCCACACCCCCACTTAAGAACACGTAATTGTTATGCAAAGGAGGGTTTATATCAAACATAATCTTATCTGTTTGTTATAACACCAACTTATTATACAGGTCACTTATTGTTGCATACTCAACCCCAAATCTCTTCGCAGATTTAACTATTTTATTTGCTTTATATTTTTCTTTTTTTGTTAGACGTCCATACCAAACAGTAATCGAAAAACATATAACGGATTCCACCACTGACCTGTAGAATAAGGTGAGTATACTTCTATCTACTCTTAATGATTTCAACACACTTATAAAATTAATTCCCTGTCTACACTTCTTATACACTACAGTATTATTAGCTGTTCCTCGCAATGCTTCATTAATTACAACACCTACTAAATATTTATATTCCCACACTCTATCAACAGTTCCATTGCCTACTTTGATATTATCTGGTATTACCCTATTTACATTTTACATCTTTTTTACATTTAAATAGGATCATAACAAGCCACTGTGAAACTAGCCTTAATAATCGGCGTAGCAAACTACCAAACTACCGTCTCTAATCTTAACGACCAAAACAAACCACACCCACCCAGCCAGCAGGATAGCCGTTAGACCCTGCTGGTGGTGGGTTGGGCAACGACCGTTGGACTTGGACTGGGGGAGGGGAGGGGGAGGGGAGGGGAGGGGAGGGACATGGGAAGGGGAAGGGGGAGGGGAGGGACATGGGAAGGGGAAGGGGGTGGGGAGGGACATTGAATGGGGAAGGGGAAGGGGGTGGGGAAGGGAAGGGAAAGAGAAGAATGGGGTTGGGAGGTTATGCTCTACCAAGAAGAAAAGTGAGTCTATAAAGAATGGGAGGAAGAATATATATATATATATATATATATATATATATATATATATATATATATATATATATATTCAGACAGAGTCTGAAGATGTATTAAACGAAAGTACTCACTGTTTCTGTTTCCTTTCTCCAGTGGTTGTTTTGCATCTATTTGCTTCATGGTGTATTTGAAGTTACTGCATATATATATATATATATATATATATATATATATATATATATATATATATATATATATATATATATATATATATATATATATATATATATATATATATATATATATATATATATATATATATATATGAGAGAGAGAGGAGATAGTTTGGAGAAAGTAAGAGTGAAGGATAATGAATACAAATATAACTTCACATTACACGTAACACATTAGGGAATCATATACAGGTCACTTATTGTTGCATACTCAACCCCAAATCTCTTCGCAGATTTAACTATTTTATTTGCTTTATATTTTTCTTTTTTTGTTAGACGTCCATACCAAACAGTAATCGAAAAACATATAACGGATTCCACCACTGACCTGTAGAATAAGGTGAGTATACTTCTATCTACTCTTAATGATTTCAACACACTTATAAAATTAATTCCCTGTCTACACTTCTTATACACTACAGTATTATTAGCTGTTCCTCGCAATGCTTCATTAATTACAACACCTACTAAATATTTATATTCCCACACTCTATCAACAGTTCCATTGCCTACTTTGTAGTGATGGGTCGTTCGTGAACGATCCGGTTCAAAGAGCCGGCTCTTTGCAGTGAACGATAAGAGCCGGCTCTCTCTTAAGAGCCAAATGGCTCTTTTGGCTGTCTGTGAATTTTGAAAATTTGAAATAAATGTACGTGTATCAGGCTATTTTTCCTACACAGTGAGGACTCATATTTAATTCCATTTTTTTTTTTATGTATTCTAATGGGTAGAGCATTCATTGCTAAAATTAAAAAACACCTCAGATTCCCTTTGGGATGAGAAGCTACTGTCCATTTTCTTTTCT
>JAWZYT010000730.1:117500-120000 GCA_034508575.1 Petrolisthes manimaculis
TTTTTATTATTATTATTATTATTATTATTATTATTATTATTATTATTATTATGATTAATATTATTTCTTTTCAGATGGAATTTTTTTTCTTTTTTATTATTATTATTATTTCTTTTCAGATGGAATTTTTTTTCTTTTTTATTATTATTATTATTATTATTATTATTATTTCTTTTCAGATGGAATTTTTTTTCTTTATTATTATTATTATTATTAATATTATTATTATTATTATTATTATTACTTCTTTTCAGATGGATTTTTTTTTCTTTTTTTTTATTATTATTATTATTATTATTTCTTTTCAGATGGATTTTTTTTTCTTTTTTATTATTTTTATTATTATTAATATTATTATTATTATTATTATTATTATTATTATTTCATTTCAGATGGAATTTTTTTTCTTTTTTATTATTATTATTATTATTATTATTATTATTATTATTATTATTATTTCTTTTCAGATGGAATTTTTTTTCTTTATTATTATTATTATTATTAATATTATTATTATTATTATTATTATTATTATTATTATTATTATTATTATTATTATTATTATTATTATTTCTTTTCAGATGGAATTTTTTTTCTTTTTTTTATTATTATTATTATTATTATTTCTTTTCAGATGGAATTTTTTTACTTTTTTATTATTTTTATTATTATTATTATTATTATTATTTCTTTTCAGATGGAATTTTTTTTCTTTTTAATTATTATTATTATTATTATTGTTATTATTATTTCTTTTCAGATGAAATTTTTTTTCTTTTTTATTATTATTATTATTATTATTATTATTATTATTATTATTATTATTATTATTATTATTATTATTATTTCTTTTCAGATGGATTTTTTTTTTCTTTTTTAATATTATTATTATTATTATTATTATTATTATTATTATTATTATTATTATTTCTTTTCAGATGGACTTTTTTATCTTTTTTATTATTATTATGATTATTATTATTATTTCTTTTCAGATGGATTTTTTTTTCTTTTATTATTATTATTATTATTATTATTATTATTATTATTATTATTATTATTATTATTATTATTTCTTTTCAGATTTTTTTTTTTTCTTTTTTATTAATATTATTATTATTATTATTATTTCTTTTCAGATGGAATTTTTTTTCTTTATTATTATTATTATTATTATTATTATTATTATTATTTCTTTTCAGATGGATTTTTTTTTCTTTTTTTTTATTATTATTATTATTATTATTATTATTATTATTATTATTATTTCTTTTCAAATGGAATTATTTTCTTTTTTATTATTATTATTATTATTATTATTATTATTATTATTATTATTATTATTATTATTATTATTATTATTATTTCTTTTCAGATGGATTTTTTTTTTTTATTATTATTATTATTATTATTATTATTATTATTATTATTTCTTTTCAGATGATTTTTTTTTCTTTTTTATTATTATTATTATTATTATTATTATTATTATTATTATTATTATTATTATTATTATTATTATTATTATTATTTCTTTTCAGATGGAATTTTTATTCTTTTTTATTATTATTATTATTATTATTATTATTATTATTATTATTTCTTTTCAGATGGAATTTTTTTTCTTTTTTATTATTATTATTATTATTATTATTATTATTATTATTATTATTATTATTATTATTATTATTATTATTTCTTTTCAGATGGATTTTTTTTTCTTTTTTATTATTATTATTATTTCTTTTCAGATGGAATTTTTATTATTATTATTATTATTATTATTATTATTATTATTATTATTATTATTATTATTATTATTATTATTATTATTATTATTATTATTATTATTATTATTATTATTATTATTTATTTTCTGATGGATTTTTTTTCTTTTTTATTATTATTATTATTATTATTATTATTATTATTATTATTATTATGATTAATATTATTTCTTTTCAGATGGAATTTTTTTTCTTTTTTATTATTATTATTATTTCTTTTCAGATGGAATTTTTTTTCTTTTTTATTATTATTATTATTATTATTATTATTATTTCTTTTCAGATGGAATTTTTTTTCTTTATTATTATTATTATTATTAATATTATTATTATTATTATTATTATTATTATTATTATTATTATTACTTCTTTTCAGATGGATTTTTTTTTCTTTTTTTTTATTATTATTATTATTATTATTTCTTTTCAGATGGATTTTTTTTTCTTTTTTATTATTTTTATTATTATTATTATTATTATTATTATTATTATTATTATTATTATTATTATTATTATTATTATTATTATTATTATTATTATTATTATTATTATTATTATTATTATTATTATTATTATTATTATTTCTTTTCAGATGGAATTTTTTTTCTTTTTAATTATTATTATCATAATTATTGTTATTATTATTTCTTTTCAGATGGAATTTTTTTTCTTTTTTATTATTATTATTATTATTATTATTATTATTATTATTA
>JAWZYT010000730.1:127500-130000 GCA_034508575.1 Petrolisthes manimaculis
TATTATTATTATTATTATTATTATTATTATTATTATTATTATTATTATTATTATTATTATTATTATTATTATTATTATTATTATTATTATTATTATTATTATTATTATTTCTTTTCAGATGGAATTTTTTTTCTTTTTTATTATTATTATTATTATTATTATTATTATTTCTTTTCAGATGGATTTTTTTTTCTTTTTATTTTTTATTATTATTATTATTGTTATTATTATTATTATTATTATTTCTTTTCAGATGGATTTTTTTTCTTTTTTATTATTATTAATTATTATTATTATTATTATTATTATTATTATTATTATTATTATTATTATTATTATTATTATTATTATTATTATTATTATTATTATTTCTTTTCAGATAGATTTTTTTTTCTTTTTTATTATTATTATTAATATTATTATTATTATTATTATTATTTCTTTTCAGATGGAATTTTTTTTCTTTTTTATTATTATTATTATTATTATTATTATTATTATTATTATTATTATTATTTCTTTTCAGAAGGAATTTTTTTTCTTTATTATTATTATTATTATTATTATTATTATTATTATTATTATTATTATTATTATTATTTCTTTTCAGATGGATTTTTTTTTCTTTTTTATTATTATTATTTCTTTTCAGATGGAATTATTATTATTTTTTTAATATTATTATTATTATTATTTCTTTTCAGATGGAATTTTTTTTCTTTTTTATTATATTTATTATTATTATTATTATTATTTCTTTTCAGATGGATTTTTTTTTCTTTTTAATTATTATTATTAATATTATTATTATTATTATTATTATTATTATTATTATTATTATTATTTCTTTTCAGATGGAATTTTTTTTCTTTTTTATTATTATTATTATTATTATTATTATTTCTTTTCAGATGGAATTTTTTTTTTTTTTTTTATTATTATTATTATTATTATTATTATTATTATTATTATTATTATTATTATTATTATTATTATTATTATTATTATTATTATTATTATTATTATTTCTTTTCAGATGGACTTTTTTATCTTTTTTATTATTATTATGATTATTATTATTATATCTTTTCAGATGGAATTTTTTTTCTTTTATTATTATCATTATTATTATTATTATTATTATCATTATTATTATTATTATTATTATTATTATTATTATTATTATTATTATTTCTTTTCAGATGGATTTTTTTTTCTTTTTTATTAATACTATTATTATTATTATTATTATTTCTTTTCAGATGGAATTTTTTTTCTTTATTATCATTATTATTATTATTATTTCTTTTCAGATGGAATTTTTTTTCTTTTTTTTTATTATTATTATTATTATTATTATTATTATTATTATTATTATTATTATTATTATTATTATTATTATTATTATTATTATTATTATTATTATTATTTCTTTTCAGATGGAATTTTTTTCTTTTTTATTATTATTATTATTATTATTATTATTATTATTATTATTATTATTATTATTATTTCTTTTCAGATGGAATTTTTTTTCTTTTTTATTATTATTATTATTATTATTATTATTATTATTATTATTATTATTATTATTATTTCTTTTCAGATGGAATTTTTTTTATTATTATTATTATTATTAATATTATTATTATTATTATTATTATTATTATTTCTTTTCAGATGATTTTTTTTTCTTTTTTATTATTATTATTATTATTATTATTATTATTATTATTATTATTATTATTATTATTATTATTATTATTATTATTATTATTATTTCTTTTCAGATGGATTTTTTTTTTCTTTTTAATTATTATTATTATTATTATTATTATTATTATTATTATTATTATTATTATTATTATTATTATTATTATTATTTCTTTTCAGATGGAATTTTTTTCTTTTTTATTATTATTATTATTATTATTATTATTATTATTATTATTATTATTATTATTATTATTATTATTATTATTATTATTATTAATATTATTATTATTATTATTATTATTATTATTATTATTTCTTTTCAGATGGAATTTTTTTTCTTTTTTATTATTATTATTATTATTATTATTATTTCTTTTCAGATGGATTTTTTTTTCTTTTTTATTATTATTATTATTATTATTATTATTATTATTATTATTATTATTATTATTATTATTATTATTATTATTATTATTATTATTATTATTATTATTATTATTATTATTATTATTATTATTTCTTTTCAGATGGATTTTTTTTCTTTTTTATTATTATTATTATTATTATTATTATTTCTTTTCAGATGGATTTTTTTTCTTTGTTATTATTTTTATTATTATTATTATTATTATTATTATTATTATTATTATTATTATTATTTCTTTTCAGATGGAATTTTTTTCTTTTTTATTATTATTATTATTATTATTATTTTTTTTTTCAGATGGATTTTTTTTTCTTTTTTATTATTATTATTATTATTATTATTATTATTATTATTATT